>JARWKJ010000006.1:51128934-51526434 GCA_029959095.1 Rhinichthys osculus
AATGGCCAGCCATCCATGATTTTAATGTACACGGGTGGGGGGTTTGGATACGGTCGAGGCTGCTGTACTTTGACCATTTGAGTGTTGAATAATTGGGGTTTTTAAAGAGAGCGGGACGAGTAAACGCTCGCCAGGCAATTAGCCTTCGCAGTGCATTAAACACAGACCATCAACACACACCTGCACACACTAAACCTCCCAGCCTGAACATCACAGCTCAGAGGTGAGGATCTCAGCGCAGATGTTTCTGGCCAGAGCTTTCGCTGAAACCAATTGCTAATCGATAAAATGCCTCCTACCGTTAGCAAACATCCATAAACTTTAATGTCCTTGTTTGTTGATTTGACACATGTTTTATGAACTAACTGAGTATATGTTAGTGTGACTGAGTTATCAGCACTGTACTGTCTCTACACATTAGTAATAATAAATATGTACTATATTATACTGTATTATAAGCTTTATCATTTAAATAGTGGGCCTTATACTGTGGGCTTTTGTGGGGATATGAATTAAAGCTATGAAGTCCACAGTGATTTATTCCTCCTGTAGTTGAATTTACATGACAGATTTCACATTTCACAGCGAGTTTATGCCTTCGCTGGATATTCTCTTGCAATGGAGGTCCATAATGTTTATGAGATATTTAATAGTCTATAAAGTCACCCTCTCTCTGCAAAAAGACACACACCATCACACCTCAGAAACATCCGTAACTCAATCCGTGTCTCAACTCAACCCTGTATGGCAGTGATGTTCAGAACCGAACCGAGGACGTCTTCCGATGCTTCATTATGGAAGCGAACACGATGTGCGGAAAACATCGAAATGGATTTTATGGAAGTAGAAATTCTGCTATAAATGTATGAATTCATTATGAATGAGTGTGTGTGTGTTATATATACTGTATATAACACATACACAACAGTATATAAGAGATACACCGATACTAAATTTCCCTGCCGATACTGATAGCCGATTATTCAGAATGATCTGCCGATACTGATAGCCGATTATTCCGAATGATCTGCCGATACCGATAATTTGATTGTCTCATGTATGTTTTTGGGGTATGAATGTATAAGCATGTAGTGTCTCTGTAGATTTGGGTCTGTAAATTGTATTTCTTATTAAATAAAGATTTAAAAAAAATAATAATAAAATAAAAAATAATTTGATTTTCATAAGGAAAAAATGATAATATTAGAGGTTAAAATTAACAACAGAGCCTAAACTATTATTTTAAACTGCTATTTATTTTCTAATAAGGAACTGTGAAACATGCATAATTGCGTGATATTGTTCAAAAGTAGTTTTTTTACGTCTTTCCAAGGTTAAAACGTTTCTTTCAACATGCCTTTTGATGTTCATTCATGCTTTTTGTGCTATACATTTTATTAAAGTGTAAGAAAAGACTTGCACTGCAGCTTTGAATGAGGCACAGAGATGTCATGTCACATTTAAGAGCTTCAAAATGCCATTTATTGTTTCGAATTTCGTGATAAAATGGACAGAATTTGAAATCTGAGACATTGTTTCTTATCAGAAGTAACAAAGCTCTTTGTGATTATTGGATGGTGGACCTGCAAACGGCTTGAATTACGGGTGATTCACATAGAGCCTTTAACGTCAGTTCATGTATTTGTTAACTCCAACAACCCTAAATTCAACAAGACATTTTCTTCACACAGTATGAGTTGCAGACTGACATGTTTTCCCACCAACTTTTGATTGACAGGATAAAATCGGCCCTGATCATTTTAAAAAAATCGTGATAATAATTGCCTTTATCGGCTGATACCGATAATTAGCCAATACACCGGTGGATCTCTAATCAATAAATTTCATTTTGGATGACAGTATTTAATTAGAATATATCTGAAATAACGCGTTGGGCATTTTGTGGTTCAGTATGACACAATTTAAATCTGTTTGGATGGTTCTGTTAAATATATTCACAATTAGTTCAACAAAATATGTCTAATCATTTAAGAAAACAAATCTAGCCATCAGAGAACAAACAGACCCAGTTTGTCATGAAATGCGCTGTGAATGTGTTGAGCTGTGCTTCAGTTTATTCCTCTTTCTGTCACTTCAATCCAATTTCCATTTCAACGTCACATAGGAAGTGGCCAGTTCAATTCAAGCTCTCATGGTTTTCATCAAGGCAAATCTTAAATTGTAAAAAAAAAAAAAAAAATCCATCCCATCCCAGTTACAAAACAATTCCAACATTCACAGTCGCCTAGAAAACCAAGAGTACAGCTGCGGCTCCTCTCCGTTTCTCAACAACTCCTCTTTCTTTAGCCAAAACAAACAGACAGTGACATCGAGAGAGGAAGAGCAGTGACACACACACACACACACACACACACACGCCTGACAGATCCATCAGCGCTGCCTTCCCTCGCAGTCACCGCTACCATGCCTGCCAGGACCTGTGTGTCACTCCCATTACACACACAGGCAAACACACTCTCTGTCCTTCGGTCAGACACACACACACACACACACACACACAGGACGTCAGTCACACGATTGAGTCGTCGCAGTCATGACTGCCAAAACATTACATGATATTAACACTGCTAATTACTTTATCATCATCATCATCATCTTCATCATCATGCCCTCGATCCAGCCACACATCTGCCACTGAGACGCGCGGGTTTCTCCACATCTCGACTCTTCAATGTCTTGTTGTGTAACAATCAAGCAAACATTACATATTTTTGTTAAAGCTTGAATATTACAGTGAGTGTACACTGTAAAATATATGTATTTTACAAGGTTATAAATAAAACAAAGATCACTGGAGTATGTTTTACAAGAAAATACTATTTCAGTCTTTCTACTTCAACATGTCATGTTCAATTCACTGGATAATTTGTTTTGTTTTTCTTTGTAATTATTTGATAAATTTACTAGAATTTTTTTAAGTAAACACTGCATTATTTTTTCAGTGTATGCATCATAATAATGATTTTCCAAACAGTTTTTCAAGGTAAAAAATTGTTTTCCCCAAAACATTCATGATATATTTATTCAGTATTTTTTTAGGGGGTTCTTTCTTTCTTTCTTTCTTTCTTTCTTTCTTTCTTTCTTTCTTTCTTTCTTTCTTTCTTTCTTTCTTTCTTTCTTTCTTTCTTTCTTTCTTTCTTTCTTTCTTTCTTTCTTTCTTTCTTTCTTTCTTTTTTTTAACTGGTCCGTGAGAGTCTTAAAATTGTAAGTCACACCACATGATAAATAATGATAAACTATTATGCCAAACTACTTAATGTTTTCTTAATAATAATAATAATAATAATAATAATAATGAAGCCTTTTTCTTCGTTATGACGTCAATATAGGTGATAGGGTTTCACCCTGACATTTCTGTCTTTATGCCCCCAAATCTTTTTATTTTATTTTAAAACTAAAACATGCATGCGAGATTTGTATTTGTAAAGTCAATGATTTGATTGTATTTTTTAAATAAATTGACATTGACCCTCAAAACCAGTTTCTACATACTCATATACCAGACAATATAATTTCCTGTAGTGATATAATAGACATAATATCTCCATGCACTTGTAAATCTCCAGTCCACATTAGCAGTAATCACACGCTCATTTCGACGGAAGTGAATCAATTTAGCTGGAAAATAACATTATTCAAGAACCGCTATAAAACCAAACCAATCTCTGTTACCTTAAATTATATGTTTATCTCTGTAAAGCTGCTTTGAAACAATCTACACTGTTAAAGGAACACTCCGACTTTTTGGGACTTTAGCCTATTCACCGTATCCCCCAGAGTTAGATAAGTCCATACATACCTTTTTCATCTCCGTGCGTGCTATAAGTCTGTTTGACGCACCCACCACTAGCCTAGCTTAGCACAAAGACTGGATGTAAATGGTTGCAGCTAGCATACTAATCCAAATAAGTGACAAAATAGCCCAAACATTTTCCTATTTACATGTTGTGATTTGTATAGTCACAGAGTGTACAAAAAACAAAGTCACATGAGACACAGACATCTTTTAACCGTATAAATACTGGGAACTATATTCTCTGAAGGCGAAGCACTGCTACTTGGGCGGAGTGATAACCGCAGCACCTGAGACGCGCCGTGGTGAGGAGCAGAGAGTTCGTTCAGAGTTTGGGTACGGTACGTCTCAGGTGCTGCGGTTATCACTCCGCCCAAGTAGCAGTGCTTCGCCTTCAGAGAATATAGTTCACAGGAGCGACGGAGGCCTGATGTGTTTGTGAGCTTCACGTTGTCGCTGTTGTTTAGCAGTGGATGCTCGCCCGAGGGTTTGCACCGTTCTGTAGGACGTGTGCTATTTTTCCAGAGGACGAAGGCAAGGAGGACACGGTGCAAATCATCAAGGCATAAAGCACACAACAGTTGTAGACGCGCTCATGTCTGATATTAAAAATGCTGCAGAATGGAACAGTTTTGCCTCCGGATGAAAACACTCACCTCAGCCGAACTCTCAGACCTCACAGCAAGTACACACTTACCAACTCGCAACCATAATTTTCTATTACAGGCGTGTCGAAAGAAAGTAGAGCAGATAAATAGATTTGTGTGCAAAAAGTCTGCAATACTTCATGAACAAGACCTTGTATGTGTCCACAGTCATAGTGAGGAAGTCAATGCTATCGTCTCAGTCTGGCCTCGCCGACGTGAATAGCCTGTTATATGAGTGTGCTCTTCCTCTTCTTTATTCTCCCATCTTTCCTCAAGAAGAAAGGAGGGAGAGAGCGAGAGCGAGGTTCATATCAAATTAGCATTGCTCAGGAGGTCTTTGTTATTAGATTTCAGAAGTGCTAACTAGCCTGGACGTGTTCTGTTCGTGGGGCAGAGCCAGAAAAGGAGAGAAAACGAGCATGTCTTGGTTCTCTCGGCAGCGTGAGCCGGATCTCAGATCTCAGTATGGACTGGAATCGTAATGCTCGGTTAAAGTTCGCCTCGGGTTATTCTGGCGTTGTTCTCATGTTAGCGGCCATGTTGGACACTGGCACTTCTCTTCTTGGCAAACATCAAACAAACACTTTTCTTTTCTAGTTTTTTGACTCTCTCTTTCTAGCCCATGGCTAGAGATCGAGTTTCCAGGGATAGTGATTGGTCTCTGTTCCAGCAAGATTTGGACTAGATATAGAGGGAAAAAAGGACAGGCAGTGGCCTAAAGATATGCAAAAGGGTTATCTCATCATTTCTGGCCTCATTTATGCACCCTTGTGTCTTTCGAAACCCGAATAGCATTCATTTTCTGTGGAACACAAAAGGAGATGTTTTGCAGAATGTTTTGTGTGAATATCCCAATAGATATTTTTGTTTTTGCAGCGGTGTAAAGTATTTGAGTAATTAGTTGAGTTTCTATTCGAGTAATAGTTACTGTACTTTGGCTGAGAATCAAAGATATATGCAACTTTTACTCTCTACTTCAGCGATTCCCAAACTGTGGTCCGCGGACCACTAGTGGTCAGTGAGGGTACTGCAGGTGGTCCGTGAAAAGGCAAAATAAAATATAAAATAATATTTTTTTACCTTCATTTTACCAGGAAATTCCCATAAAAAAGTAAAAAGAATATGTAGGGCTATATTTATATAAAATGTAAATTAAATTGTCAAGTTATTGTGTGATTACTAAAATAGGCTTGTGGCGCTCGGCGGTGACGTTCAAGCTCAGTGTCGTCAGAGCCACAACATGGATCGGTGGATAGCAACAGGTTAGGTGAGCATTTATTTAGTTGTTTGTTTTTAATATAGGCCTATATTAGACAGACGATACAAAGAGGAAGGGAAAGATGTGGAGGGTGACAAAGGGGGATATTACGTTCATATTGGGCTGGCAAATAGACTCCAATGTCTTTTCCTTTTGCCAACTTTCTTTTATTTTTAACCTGGAGTAACGTTAGGCCTACTGTGTTTTCATTAAATGTGTATAGGGCAGAGGCAAATATGTTCTCATTATCACATCACATGCATAGCCGTTATAGGCAGTTTAGGCCTATATGAAACGAAATGTTTATAAATGGAATGAATAAGGCCTGTAATTATTTTAATTTCCACTTAATGTTAGTTTCTTGATCTCGTGTTTCTGAAATGTTTTGCGGATGTGCTGTTAAGTGGAAAAACTCAAGCCTACTTTTTGAGGACTTACGTTAATAATCCCCTAAAATCACCAAAGGTTTTGAAATGCTGACTATATCCAAGTGTTCTTATTACTGTATAGATTTTATACTCCATTGCTATGGAAATAAGCCTGTTGTTCAAATGAACCTGATTATGCCCTCGGGCGCTTGAGTAAATAAATAAATCAAATATGTGGCAGCCGTTGTGTGCAGTAAACTGTCTTTAACAAGCTTGTTGTACTGATGTGATGACCAGTTATAGTTTTAGTGCTAGTTAGCCTATTTAGAGGTGTGGATTAATTCAGGTAGGACTGTGTAGACATATTTTATTATGTGTATTATGAGGTGGTCCGCGAAAACTTTTGATTACAAATAGTGGTCCACACACACAAAAAGTTTGAAAACCCCTGCTCTACTTGACAATTTCTGATTAGTACATGCACTTTTTACTTCAATACATTTTATTTCTGCTACAAAAGAAGTGATATCGCCATCTACGGGGCATTGGAGGTACTATGTACACTCATTCATCCAATCTTGTCAACAATGCTATACTTTACACGAATATGAGTGCATTAGCAGTTGAAGAATCACGGGTGTTTTATTTATGAGATGAGGACATGCTCTGCGTTCTTGCCATGTCGTACTAGCCTTTAGTTGGACGCCATATTGAATAAAAACGAGGCTGTGAGGGACATCCAGTCTTTGGCACGCACTGGGTGAAGGTTATAGATCACATCATTTTCACGACTCATGCACCTTTTAAAACTGTTTAATGAAGTGTCTGTCCACTGTAAGTCTACGGAAAGATGTTTTGTCAGCTGAACAATCGGATTGTTGTTAAACACCAGTACAATCCACTGAACTTATTGAGCTTTCAGGAAATCCAAGCAAACTGAGACTTTAATGTTTGTAGACGTTTAAATGGCTTTTCCATCGACCTTGATTTATTGCAATATTGAGGTGCTCAGATTTATTTCTGTTTTAGATCATAATGATTCTTGTTTTTCACTGGCATGTCTCTCAGGTGTAGAGGACTGGTGCATCGCTGAGGCTATACAGCCCGTTCTCATCCCAAGGCGTCATATACTGACGCGCGTCTACAGTGGCGTAGCAAGTCAGTCCCGGGCCCATATGCAAAAAAAAATTGTACCGGCCCCCCTAACCCTCCCCCCGGAGTGGCGTATGTATGACACGCCAATTCGTATTTCCATTTTTGGCGTGCTATCAACACGCATAATCGCTTTTCAGCGTGTTTATCAACGCCGTTGACTTAACGTTATATTACTGTATATATAAATATATGACCTACCCCAACCCCGTCCTTAAAACCTACCCGTCACTGGGGTTAATACCATTTATGAGTCTTCCCCTAACATCCAAGGAAAAAAATATTGCTCCACAGATGTAGATATGAATTTTGCTTCGTTTCGCTCGGACATTTAACGGCGTACACATACACGCGGAATCACTGGGACGTTTAACGGCGTAGACATACACGCAAAAGATGACGGTTAATTTCGGCGTGGACACACACGCGGATAGCTCAAAATGTGTATAGATAACCCCCTACTTGACTTGAAAGTGGCGTGTATGTTTACGCAAAGTCATGATGTCATGTTAGACGTTCACTGTAGTGTATCAAGAAAATACCATACCAAACAATACCATAAAAAACACTCTACCCAACAACTTTTCACAACCAGAACGGAACAAAAACGAGTCTAAACCAACCAAGGCTCAGCCAATGTCAATAATAAACTACTGATCTTGGCACAGCGGCCCAAAATGTAAAAAACATAAAACTACTTACTCATTTAGTTGCATTCTCCGGGCCTTTCTTTCGGCAAATTCATCCACGAGCAATTAGCTAGCGTCTAGTAACCTCTCTCACACTGTGTTTTCTTTTTTTAATTTGACGCGGCGATGCCGTAAAAAATGACGGTACAGTTCTACAGCAGCCGCGGGGTGCAAAAAAATTAATAAACGCATAATAAATGCACACAAGAAATGGCGGAGAAATTAGACATTATGGAGAAACAAGAAATTATTACACATGACATGCATACAAAAAATAAATTTATTGTGGCTACAGTTTAAAAATGAATTAACTCGTTTTAATTAAAAGTTCCCCATGGGCGGGCCCCCTATCGGCCCGGGCCCATTTGCACGTGCATACCCTGCATGCCCAGACGCTACGCCACTGCGCGTCTATATTCAACGCACATGGCACCCTTTAGCGTCAATATGAGACGCAGATATATGGCCTAGTGGTCTAAGCCTAACACTACCCCAGACTTAAACCTACCCATAACCGAAGCGTGTTATATTGACGCTAAAGGGTGCCATGTGCGTTGGATGTAGACGCTTTGGCAAAAGCATCAGTATATGACGCCTTGGGGTGAGAATGCATTGGGCTATACCAGGGGTCGGCAACCCAAAATGTTGAAAGAGCCATATTGGACCAAAAAAAAAAAAAAAAATCTGTCTGGAGCCGCAAAAAATTAAAAGCTTTATATAAGCCTTATAATGAAGGCAACACATGTTGTAAGTGTTATATTAGCTTTATTAGCCCCCTAGTATCAAAATGATAAGTAGGCTACAAATTAGAGCTTAGATCGGGCCCAAAAAATCAAGCCCAGCCCGACACATTAAACGTTATTATGAGTTATATGAGCCCGATTTTAATAAATAGACTTTTTTCTGTACCTTCAAATACTTTCAAGTTAGCCTACGTGTCGCCACCATACATCCTCCTGATAAATGATGTGTTATTAAAGCATTAAAACACAAACCACTGTTAATTTAACATAAAAGCAAGCAGTTTACTGCGTGCATGGTTTGCCATGACTGAATGCGCGCAAAGTGCGCTCTCTTAATAATTCCTAAAAAGCTGACAGTTCATCGCGATCTCACACATCTTTGTTATTATCAATGAAGCTGACTGGACAATCAATCTTTCATAATATCCACACTTTGTTCGTTATAATTAGAGGATTTACCAGCATACAGAATTCAGCACTGAACAAAAAAGTCAGTTTTGAGCGGTGAGGGGAGTCTATCTTAAATTCTTCTGATTGGCCATTGCGTTCAAGAAATCAACACATATGTCTGTGATTGGCTATATCGCTTAACGCTGCAAACATGTTATGAATAGAAATTCTGGCCTGTAAATGGTTTCTATTTTGTTTTAGTAGAGTGAGTGCATTACCCCGCACTTGGCCATCAAATCTAGTCCCGCGCCGCACTCTATTGCGTTGGGAGTGCTCAGCTATCTTTCTCTTTTTCCCCTTGGGATCCACGGCCCATTTTTTGACACACCCGCCGGTTTGTTTGTTTGTTTGTCAGCCACCGGTCTGGCATCACGCCGATCTGACAGACACGTGTGTCACAGTCTATGATGTAAATTCTTCGTTGACAGAAATGTTGAAATTAAATATTTATTATACACATTTTTACAACGTTAAAAACTTTAAGAATGTTTGTCATGTTTTTCCTCCTACAGAAATTATATTAAAACAAAAAATGTGTTTTCCATTTTCAAATTTTTGAAAAAGCTCCAGGGAGCCACTAGGGCGGCGCTCTAGAGCCGCGGGTTGCCGACCTATGGGCTATACTATACTTTTCGCAGTAAGGTGTCTCTACTTTTACTGACTTATGGGTTTCTGGTACTCTTTACACCTCTTTTGTCATTTCTATGACAAGGCATTGTTAGTTTTCTTTTTTTCGAGAGAATAAATCAACTAAAACATTTATTGATAATAGTATAAAGTTTTAAATACACCTGAAACCAACATAAAATACATTAAGTATATTAAATAAATGTAATGTGGTTTTATAGTTTTTTTTTTACTTGTTGCCACGCGGAAAAGATCATCTTGGATGTTAAATGTCTCCTTTTGAATTCCATGGAAGAAAGAACGTGTTAAAGGTTAATGATTATAGAATCATTTAAGTAGTAAGTAGTAGTACTATAAGTTCATATAGCTAGGAGATGATAATGAGAAATGACAAGTAAACAGAGAAGTAAAATAAAAGATCCGAACCCAAACTTAATACTGATACTTCACTGGCCGCTAAAGTCATGTAACAGTCAATGGTTTTCCTGAACAACAGTGCCATTGTTCAGGTTAACTGTGTTGTCCACACACATTCACACACATTCATTCTTCGACGTCTCTAGAAGTGCATTATCTTTATCTCTACCCACACAACTGCAACAAAACAGCAAACCAACCTCCCACACGCTCACCTCGTCTCAAAGACACGCTCCCTCACCTTACACACCCCCACACACACACACACACTAACAGTTGAGAAACCAGACAGAGAGCACTAGACACGAACATCAGGTGGTTCAGCTTGTGAAATCCCACATATTGTGTGTGAGAACCGCCCGGAACCAACGGCACACGGAGAGCCTCTCTGCTAGACCCGCCGATGTCACGAGGGAAACATTACATCTTCCTTCAAGGCAGTATCATCTATTACACACTTATATCTATGTTTTATATTCAAGAAAATATTCATAATTACCCTGCACTAGAACATTAAGGAACGTTTGGAAATGATAACGTTTTAAAGCAATATATTATATATGGAGATCTATGATACTTAAAGGAGCTGTATCTAAGAAATTTATTTCAATTAATCATAAAATGGCCCTGATGTGTCTCTAGACATTAAGAAATCATGTTCATTTCAAATACTTATATCACTGACAACAGTAGTCCGGCCAGGATATTGTCATTTAAAAAGTGCAGTTGCAGCCCTCAACTGATGTTGATGTTGTCATGTTGTGTTTTGGTCTGATGCTCCACCCTCCACCTATCGACCAATCACGAAGTCAGTAGTGTTGCGGCATCGGGTTGCCAGCTCTGCTCTAGTTACCACAGCTGCAGCTCGTCACCTTCCTGCGGGATCCTGCAGCCTATCTGGCAACCTTGAGTCAGGGGGGAGGGGGAGGGGGAGGGGATACACCGCTCTACAGTAATTTGAAAGTGATTGCAGTACCAGTTTTGGCCACAATCTTACATACAGCTCCTTTAATGCGAGTGTGATAAAAACTTCATTTTAGACACTGGGATTTTTTTTTTTAGGTATTTGTATGCATTTTTATTGTTTATTGCATTTTAAAGAATGTTTGTATCTTTTGAAAGTGTCCTTTTCATGAATGAATGAATGAATGAACAAAGAAACCACCACAAGTCAAATATTTTGAATATTTGTAAGTTGTGTATGCTTTTGAAAAAAGTTGATTAAATATTACAAAAGGTTTTTTATTTCGTTTTCTGTTATTTTTAACTTTCTATTCATCAAAGAAAGCTATTTTTTTTTCAAACAAATGCATATTTGAGCATAATAGACTGAATTATTCACATAGGGCTACTGACATTTAATTGTGCAGTTGTTAATTTATAAAACGATTTCTACCTCAGACCCTTAACAGTTATTGCTATTATTGTTTGCAGTCAGTTTGATTAATGGATATTAAATAAAATATCTGACTGAAGCAGTTCATTTAGATATTGCCACATGAAGCATATTTTTATTTT
This sequence comes from Rhinichthys osculus, assembly GCA_029959095.1. Lineage (NCBI taxonomy): Eukaryota > Metazoa > Chordata > Actinopteri > Cypriniformes > Leuciscidae > Rhinichthys > Rhinichthys osculus. The sequence goes on from JARWKJ010000006.1 coordinate 51,140,618, forward strand.
ACCTGACAAAACAAATCTACAGTGACAAATAATAACTTTGAAATTAACATGCACTATTATAATCACAGGACATTATAAATATATGCTTGTTTTTCTTCTTGAATCCTCTCGTGATATTTCATCAGTGGATAAAGCATATTCTGTGGTGTTATAACATATACGTGAGTGTATTTGACTTGCTAATCATACAGCTGAGAATAGCATGCAGTAATGATATACTGCCCGTGTTGAGTCGCTCGACACACGTATAGCTCGCGCAGGCTGTGTAATAGAGACGGAGAGATAGAGATAAATCACTCGTCCTACACACACCAGAGGCCACACAACGGCAGGTCAAGGAGAGATGCTCTCCTCTCCTCCACTTTCACACTCGTTCTGTCCTCCATCGCAGTGCCAAGCTCATGAACCGGTCCTGCTGAATTAACAAAGTGCACATCATTTTAATAAACAACATTGTTACTTTCTATTCAAATCTGAGACTAAAAAAAAAAAAACACTATTGATACACAAGAATAAAACACTGTTTTATGTACAATAAAACATCGTTTCGCTTGATTAGACCCTTATTCATCGTCTGGAATCGTTTAAAGCCCTTTGAACAGTTTGCAGTTTGCACTGAAACTGTCTTTTGGACCTTGAACCGTTTGGTGCCCAGCAAAGTGCATTATATGGAGAAAAATCCTGGAATGTTTTCATCAAAAACCTTAATTTCTTTTCGACTGAAGAAAGAAAGACATAGACATCTTGGATGACATGGGTGTGAGTAAATTACCAGCAAAAGTTTTTTTAAAAGTGAACTAATCCTTTAATCCTCCGTTTTTAAACGAAAACGCAGTAGTGTGGACGGGGCCTCAGTGTAGCCCTAGTCTCACCGGTGGACTGTTGTAATGGATCACTCCTCTGAGAAACAGGGAGCATATTGCGTTTGGTGAGGCGGCAGCAGGGACGAGATTACTGACCTTGGAGGAACAGGTTGGCTTTCCTGCAGGAGGTTGTCAGCGCTGACACTAAACACACAGGTAGCAATGTGTTGTTGTTTTGTTGTTGCACAAGGAGGACACATCGCACAGTGTTGTCAGAAACAGCCGTCTTCTAAGACCACAGAAGGGCTTTTATCCAGAGAGGTTGTATTAACACATTTGGTAACACTTTACTTGAAGGGGTGTACATAAGACTGACATGACACCTTCATAACCATGACATGACATATGTCATGAATATGAAGTAGGGTTTATGCATGTTTATGACAACTGTCATTAAGTGTCTTTCGCTCAATAATGACATTTTTAATGCAAATATGACATTGTTTAAGATGTCTTTGTTATGACACCTTGACATAAACCAATACATCATAACCTGTCAGTGTCTTTGTCATGACAGCTTGACATTAAATTAAGTTAAACTGTCATGTGGTTGGTTTCGACATTGGCTGTCATAAGGCCATTATAACTGTGTCATGAATATTTTTCTTGACCTCAACTACAGTGGTACACATTGAATTTGTCATTAAACCGTTATAATGGCTTCATGACAGCCAATGTCAAAACCAACCACCTGACAGTTTAATGTAATGTTAACCAATAAAGCTAAGTGGTTTCTTACGTTTGATAATAATCTGCTATGTCATGTTTATGACAGGTTGAGTTGTCTTAGTAATGTCAAGTTGTCATGACAAAGACACTGACAGGTCAGATGTATTGGTTTATGTCAAGGTGTCATAACAAAGACATCTCAAACAATGTCATATTTGCATTAAAAATGTCATAATTGAGCAAATGACACTTAATGACAGTTGTCATAAACATGCATAAACCCTACTTCATATTCATGACATATGTCATGTCATCGTTATGAAGGTGTCATGTCAGTCTTATGCACACCCCTTCAAGTAAAGTGTTACCACACATTTCTCAGAAGGACATAATCCACAGTTCCTTTACGATTTCCGGCCGTGTGTTTAAAAGGGACCGGGAACTCAATTCAAATTTCATTGCTAGATTAACTTCTGTGATTGTCTGAAGAACAGCCTCTTCATTTCGCTCCACATTTCCGTCACAGCGTGATGTAACCCAGTTCATGTGAAATAAAGTGAATGCATCATTGCTGAAGTGCATAAGCTGTGAGTAGATGGCAAAGTCACTCCATAGGGATGATGCCTTTCCCCAGTTCTTTAGAGAAACGAGCCCTTGTCACAGATACATTATTTACATCTCCCGGCCCTTATTTTTATTTTTATGTTCTTTCACCAAAGGGACTGTTTTATTTTATAACACAGAAGAGAACCGAATGACATTGATATCTCTACCACTGGGACGTCTAGTTGATCTACATGTCAGCCCACAGAAAAATAAAGCGGACTAAAACAGACACTTTTGTGCTATTGTGCAGATGTTGTATGATGATGTAACATATTTACTTCCTGTGATCCTGTAGTCTGTTGTGATTGGAGGATTGCTTCACTTCCTGACCTTAATTCTGGTTGCTTTATATTTCTGATCTTAGATTGAGTTTCTAAACCATTTGTCATTGTGATCCAGTTTTTGTATAAAGGTCATATTGTATCTTAGATTTCACATAATAATTTAAGCACGGAAGCATTCACCAATACAGATATTCTGCATGATATTGATAATTAGTTTCAAGTTATGCATGTGTATACTTTGTCAATATATACATATATAAAATAATAAATAATTGTCAATGATACAAGTATGAAAAATGGATATTAATTTGGAGATTTGCATGCACCATAAAATCAAATTTGGCAATTCTTGTTTTTTTATGGAGTATTGCAGTGTTTATTCTAAATGAGTTATCTGTGCACATCATTATTGCTTTTAATTCATGTTCCTGGTAATCTTGAATCAAAAAAACTTCCCTTCGCTCGTGCAGCGTCTCTTCTCTCGATGACGAGGGCGGAGCAACCTGTCACTCACATGAGATCAGCCAATAGCAAATCACAACCAGCCAATCAAGCCCCGCCCACATTTGTTCTTGTTCCTGAAGCGTTTCACTGGGATATATACAGCACAATAGAGAAGAAAAGACGAGTGCAACTTCCGACTTCAAGGGAGTGTTACATTTCAACAAAGGTTATCTAAATGTAAAAACAGAGGAAATGATACATCAAATATCAACCTATAAAGATAAAACAAAAAGCATACATAAAACATACAATATAACTGATGCATTATGCATCCCTAACACTAAGTATAACCTACAACTACATACTTCACAAAAATATACTATAAACAAGGTTCATATGCTCTCTCTGTTCTGAACCTTCCTCGAGTGCTTTGTTACTTTAATAGATCCGTTCCTGCAAACATAATTGCCTAAAACTGCTGTATATGCATAACAGAATAGCAGTAATGTTCCTATGCACACTTAACTAGAATCGATACAGAACGTATTCCTTTACTCCCATGTTACACAGCACTACTCAATAAGGCAGAGGGATAAAAAAGGCTGTAATAGAGGAGAAGAGAAAGCGCAGGTGTGACACACAGCACAGAAAATGGACGTGAGCGATAGGGAAGTGGGCCGGGAGAGACTGGAAGCGCTTCGCCAAGCATGAGTCTGTGTTTCCACGCTCCCGATACGAGCAGCTCTTGTCTTGTCATCGTTTTAGCACGAGTTCACAGGTTCACCAAGGTATTGTCCTCAGGCTTATTCTCTTCCCGTACACCCATTATTTAAATTAATCGCAGAGCTTCATTAATCTTAATGAGTCCATTTGGAAGGATCCTTAGAGAGAGGCGGCTTGCGACAGGGACGGTTTGAAATGGATTTTGCGATCAAATGGAGCGATTCTGCTTTTGTGCAACGCCGAACTGAGCAGTCCGAGACCAGGCCCGTTTTTAACACGAGACACGCTCTCAAGCAGAATTAAAGTTAATGAAAGCCATCCTAACAGACTCAAATGATAGCATCTGAGACATTTAATCACTTGGAGGTTCTAATTCAAGTATTTATAGGCACTGCCATTATTGTGTAATTGCAAGATACGGCTCATGCAGTTTGTACTGTGCTGCAGTAACAATTTCATATTTAAATGTGAAGTGTGTCATTTTTAAGACTTTAAATACTTTAATCCCAGTTTAATACAACATAAGCAAGCCATTAGTAAGTTGATTCCTTTGAAAAAGTATGAACATGACTCTTTCGCAATATGAAACCTGCACTCAACCAATTGCATGTGTTTGGGGGCGGGGCTATCCATTTGAGCGACCAATGGCAGACCGCAGGGGAGCGGTCAGGAAATATGTGTTTACTTTTGCAACTATGTCTACATTAATCTGGATCCATAGCATTTTCAAATTTCCAAAAGTTTCTCATCCACACCGAAACCATAAAATCATCTTATTGTGTATGTGTAAAATGTAATAATAGCTCACTGAGATGATGCCAAGAGACCAGACGTAATAAAGATCTCACGCTTTTCTTCCGGCACAATAATTTTATTAGCAAGTCATACTCAATCGACGATCCATAAATATAATCTAAAACACAATGATTTACCGGAGGACAGCAATTGCAAGTCAATTTTCTGTTTTCTTTGCAGGAATGTAATATAAAGGTTGAACAAAGTAACATTTATCTTTGCAAACACGGTGAAAGTGAATAGCACCGGAATTATGTAATATATAATAATATGTCTATCAGTACAATATAAGTCACAAAACGTGTCATCACTTTCAAATACCTCTGTTTTCACAGTCCGACTAGAGTGTGTGTTTGGGAAAGTGGACTTTCGAAGGACAAAACGCTGTTTCAGTGTGAACCGAACGCCAAAACATTGAGGAAAAGATGCGATTATGAATCTGGATATTGTAGAGGTAGCCTAAGTTGATGCTAGTGGTACACAAATGACACACTTCTCTTTAAATATAGTCACACTAAATAAGGAAAATGTGGTAACACTTTACTTGAAGGGGTGTACATAAGACTGACACGACACCTTCATAACCATGACATGACATATGTCATGAATATGAAGTAGGGTTTATGCATGTTTATGACAACTGTCATTAAGTGTCCTTCGCTCAATAATGACATTTTGAATGCAAATATGACATTGTTTAAGATGTCTTTGTTATGACACCTTGACATAAACCATAACATCATAACCTGTCAGTGTCTTTGTCATGACAACTTGACATTAAATTAAGTTAAACTGTCATGTGGTTGGTTTTGACATTGGCTGTCATAAGGCCATTATAACTGTGTCATGAATATTTTTCGTGACCTCAACTACAGTGGTACACATTGAATTTGTCATTAAACAGTTATAATGGCCTCATGACAGCCAATGTCAAAACCAACCACCTGACAGTTTAATGTAATGTTAACCAATAAAGCTAAGTGGTTTCTTAAGTTTGATAATTAATCTGCCATGTCATGTTTATGACAGGTTGTGCTGTCTTAGTAATGTCAAGTTGTCATGACAAAGACACTGACAGGTTATGATGTATTGGTTTATGTCAAGGTGTCATAACAAAGACATCTCAAACAATGTCATATTTGCATGAAAAATGTCATAATTGAGCGAATGACACTTAATGAGAGTTGTCATAAACATGCATAAAACTTCCTTCATATTCATAGCATGTGTCATGTCATGATTATGAAGGTGTCATGTTAGTCTTATGCACACCCCTTCAAGTAAAGTGTTACCAAGGAAAATGTTTTAATATCAGCATGATGTGGACATAACATGTATGTAATTAATGTTTATTTTTCAATAAACGCCAGAGGAAGTGTGATGAAATGCAATTTAGTGGATACGAAGCCAATGAAGAGTGACTGAAGGACATGCATTTCTAAATCTATCTTCCCCAGAGTTTAATCATTGACATTGCCATGAACTGCCACACAAAGTATACAGAAAATATACAGTGTTTTTCCAGTATTGGCAATCAACATGATTCTTTGTTTTTGTCAGTGTTTGACAACTTCACAGGCACTTTGTTTCTGCCTCAATTCAATATGTATCGAATAAAAGTGGAAAACTCGCCTAATTTCCCTTTCCTGAGGAATTATTGGCATTCTTGTGGTCTATTACTCTCTGTCGCTGTGCCTATTTTCCCTCGTGCTTGTTCGTGTGTGTCATTATCGTCTGTTTAGGGATTTAATTGAATGTTTGAGGTTATTATGCAATGACAGTGAGAACCTCACTGTGGAAAAACCACTAAACTGCTGATCTGTTGTGAAAAGAGTCACAACAGACAAAGACTAAATAGAAAGGAAAGCATTAAATCAGATGGATGCAAGCAGGCGGGACATCTACTTGAGTTATGTGCTGATATGCTTCGAAAAACACAGTCAGACTTTCTTATATGAGAGCCACATTATAATTCCATTATCATTGCTGATTCCTACTATTAAAAAAAATCATTTTGACCAAATTATGTGATGAAATATCGGGAAAACTGTTCTTTTTTTATTAAAATAAAGATCACGTCTATGAATAGACACATTTTTTTTAATTAACTTCAAGTTCTGACAAAATATTAATTGCTGCAATCTATTTAAAAAATATCAATTGAATTTAAAGTTTTTTTTTTTTTTTTTTTTTTTATAAAAAAATCTATGTGAGTGAATGGGGTGAATAATTGATGACAGAAGTTACATTTTTCTGTGTACTATCCCTTTAATGATCCGGAACTTGTGCAATCTTATATTTATTACGAGGTTGTTTGTGACACTTTTGCTGCAGCTTCTAGAAACCATCAAAACAATCCATTAAAAATTCACAGATTGCATTGTACACCACTACAACTTATAGATGAAAAGGTTGTTGTCTCCAGACTGCTAGTTCTCAATGCTCCTCGGGTACATTTTTACAAATAGCATGGACCTGCTGCCCTCAGATCGATAGCTTCTGGGAACTGATCTCAAAAGCCCTGTCTGGGAACTTTGCCTGTAAACCTAATGTTTTGTAAATGAATCATAATTCAGTTTTGAATCTTATGTTTGGCCTGCTAGACTGACTGCAGCAAAACAATCAGGTGTTGGTGGTCTCTCTCTCTCTCTCTCTCTCTCTCTCTCTCTCTCTCTCTCTCTCTCTCTCTCTCTCTCTCTGTTTTTTTTTTCTGACAGCTAAACCAGTGAAATCAAAAACCTGGCGTGGAGCTGAAGCAGTTTGAGCAAGAGGAGGGGGAAACTGCGTTGCTCCACTCCACTCACATAATCCGTTCCAGCAGAATTAATTTTTATAAACACTCCAAGAAAAGTCCAATTTAAATACAGCCTATTTGTTAAAATGACAGAATTTCCTTTAATGATTCTAACATGTTTTTCCCATTTGCATTTTACAGTGTTTTATGGGAATTTTCTGTGATTGTGACCAGTGATTTTCATTAATTTTATTAAAGGGTTAGTTCACCCAAAAATGAAAATGAAGTCATTAATGACTCGCCTTCATGTCGTTCCAAGCCCTGTATGTCCGGTATACTGTCCTTGTCCAGAAAGGAAATAAAGACATCATCAAAGTAGTCCATGTGACATCAGTGGGTTAGTTAGAATGTTTTGAAGCATCGAAAATACATTTTGGTCCAAAAATAATAAAAACTCAGACTTTACGTCTTACGTCAGCAGCGGCACTGAACGCGGATCCACAACAGAACCGGAATACAATACAATGCTGAAGAAAGTCCTAGTTTTTGTTATTTTTGGACCAAAATGTATTTTCGATGCTTCAAAAAATTTTAAATATCCCATTGTTACCCGGTTAATTTCTGTTTGCAGCTATATTTATTATTATTTATTTTTATTTTTTTCAGTCACTCACATATTTTGGCTTGACAAAAACAATCCGTTTTTGCATACGGACTAAAATATCCTGAATATAAATTTCATCATGTCGTATTGTTTTGACTCAAATGGCATCTTATTTTTGCCATCAAAAACGTAAAATTTTTAGTTGATGAGAAAATGCTAAATTAAGCAAAATATTCAAACATTCATATTTTACAATTCATATGTAATGCAAACATGTAAAAATGGTCCTAGTTGTGAAATCCCGAGCTCCTGAAATAATAACATTAAATAAGTGCACAATCGTAACGCAATGCTCTAAATTCTTCACGTTTTTGTTATTTGTTATGAAAAACATTTGGAATCAATTTTCTTTTTTCTCATACGTGTGTGTCGCATATCAGGATTATCGGTTGAAGGAGTGGATAGGGCTAGTTATTTCGACTTGAATGTCTGAAAAACATAAAGTTAATCACAAACAGAAGATTAATAACAATGCAATGGCGTCACCATTAAGTTACTTGTTTAAACTTGGTGGGGTGTCCTTTAAAACGGCTAGGACTGTGTGAAACTCAGCAGAAGTCGTCCTGTGGCTGATTGCTATTTGATTTGCCACACAGCTTGATTTGTTTTGTGCCACATCATGCTGCAGAAGTGAGAAGATGCCCCGAGGAGATGCTTTTGAGTGTCGGGATTTCATCCGTTGGAAGCTGAGTTGACGGCACTGACAAAGAGATGAAAGTCTTTGAAATTTGAGACGTGTCTTTGGGAGGTACTAAGAGGAGGAAAAATATTCCAGTGGGGCGAGTGAGGAGTTGCGTGCTCAACCTGTGAAATGAATTATTACCGAAAGCCAATTAAAACTCACGCCGACACGTGCAAAGGTGTATAAATATATATTATAAATACATGCTCTTTGCCATTAGAGGGTTAGGTGTGCGCCTCGGAGCTGCCGGAGAGACTTTTACACATTAATCTTGTGGTTTAAATTCCTCTCGGTGTCAGAACGTTACACACCACGATGCAGGAGAGAACACAGCAGGACAAATTAATTGAATTCTGGGACTACAATGCAGTTTTTTTGTCCCCTGATGACATCCGTGTGTATTAGTCTCAGGTTACTGAGCATATTTCTACCAATGGAGTGTGAAATGAATTCAGGCCTTCATGTACGTGTCTATAAATACAAGGGGGTCATAGATGCGGTTGAGTGAACTGACAAGAAAGTGAGTTTGTGTGCGTTTGTTCGAGCGTTCAGACTCAACCGATGCTAGTTTCTATTTTACGACCGATGGCAAAAGAGAGGAACTGGGAAACCTGTTTGGAAACAGTGTTCTAATGGCTTACAGGATGTGAACTTTGCAAACTATGCACATTTTCTTTATGAATAAATGCACAATATATTGATTAGTGTATCCTTCTCATTTTGACCATCTGTTACTGCTGCGATTCTACATTTGTATTTTCAATATTTGCCAAGAGATTCACCCCCGGTTTCACAGATGAGGCTTTAGATAATTCCAGACAAAAATGCATGTTTGAGCTGTTTAACTGAAAGCATATCTTAAAATATGTCAATGTCATTGTTTTGTCTCAAGATTCAAACCAGTAATGTTTATTTTTTCTAAGGCACGTTTGTAAAAGCTACTAAAAAGGCCTAATCCTGGCTTAATCTAAGCCCTGTCCGTGGAACCAAGCCTAAATAACCGTGTTTCCAGATGATTTCATATACTAGCTATCATCAGCATTAAAGACTTTTAAAATCATTTTAGCTCAAACCTCACTTTTCAGACAGCAGCGAGTGTTTGAAATAACTAATGTTTGTGATCTGATGTGGGTTCTGATTACCGTATAAGGCAGAAATATTTATATACGACTGTGCGCTATCCATTCCCATATAAACGTGGTAAATACAACCGCTTGAAGAAATCAGGCAACTCATATAGGCTATCACAATCATGTATTTATATTATTTGTTCGTACGTCTCGTCTCTTTACACCGGACTATCTGATATTCATATTTAGCTCCACATATGTCATAAAATACCGTTTTTTCAGGAGTTTCCTCAGTTTCTCTGACTGAAACTATAAGTTTATTAGGATTGTCACTGTAAAGCTCCTCAGGTCGTATTTTTAGTGGAAAATATGTAGAACTTATCATTCTTTCTAAATGTGATGTAAACATATGTCCTGTGACAGCAAATAAACAGAGACAGATGCGACTGAATAAGTGTGTCCGCTTTCTGTTGTGAAATAACTGTAAATACCACTTCTGTGTGATTAATGCGCAATCTTGACATTTCAATTTATTATGGTCAATGTATCACTTATTAGTGTAAAACTATGTTAAAACATCAATGATTAGGTTTTAAATCTTCAGGTAAACAACCAAAACGCCAACAAGCGGCCGCTTTTATCATGTTAGTTTTGCGATCTCGCTGTTTCCAGTGATTTCTTTCTGATTCGTTTTCTGATAAAACTTTCATTTGTTGGTGAACTGATAGGTGTGTGTGTCGTTGTTCAGAGAGGTGTGTTTCAGGCGTAGCTTCAGTACCAAAACAGTAATAACTACTATTTCAATTATTTTTAAAACTACACAACATACACATATACAGCCAGTGTGAAATTTACCCTCTGCAGTATAAGATTCCCTTATTATATTTAATAATAGTAGTCGGTATGCAGTGTACACTGCACAGTAGTCAGTAAGACTAGTTGAACAGAATGACACACTTCACCTCTGAAAACAACAGATATTTAGGGGATGTGCAAATATATGAATGTGTGTGCGAGTGAGGTGGGTTGGTTTACATAAGAATTAAGGTGTGTGTGTGTGTGTGTCCTGCAGGGATGTGATGATGAGCTTTCCCCAGGCAGGCTGAACGCAGTGAAGTGGAAGGGCTCCCCACGACCGCTGTCCCCTACAAAGATGTTCATTAACACAACCAACAAAACCATGTGATGCTGTTTAGATCATAATCTGCTGCTTGTATGCTATTTAGATCATAATCTGCTGCTGTTTAGAAGTTTGGGGTCAGTAAACGTTTTTGAAAGAAGTCTCTTCTGCTCAGCAAGGCTGCATTCATTTGATCACAAATACAGTAATATTGTGAAATATTATTAAAATTTAAAATGTGTTTTCTGTTTCAAAGCTTCCTCAACAATGCTCCTGGGGTTCACACACAGAGACGCTGCTTCTGCATTCTGCTCATGATTCATATTTCACCCGTATTTACGTGATTATAATATGATCACCTAGCTCAACTCTGAATCTCTCAAATGCCACGTGACATGTATGGAAAATGATATAGCTTAAGAAGGGAACATTGGGCTTTATGTTAAGAATGGTATACTAACATAGTGTGCAGTACTTAACACTGCCCAATATATATATATATATATATAAAATAGCACTGGAAAAAAGGGAATTATTAAAAAAATGAACATTTGAAAAAGTTGTATGCCACATTGTTGACAAGACTTAATTATGTTGCATTTTCAGTTCAGTGTCCAGTTTTAAATCTGGATAATAAAAAGATATTCATCATTTTTAATTGACTTTTTTTTTTTTTTTTTTTTTTTTTTTTATCAAATACTGAGGTTTTACAGCACAACACAAGGAGGTCAGAGCATTGCATTGTTGGACAATTTATTCCGTGTGCCTTATATAATGCACATTTTGATAAATGTAATATGTCATTCTGTGCATACAGAGAATTCACACACTAAGTACACATGCTATTTACTGTAGCAACATTACGAGTAGCATGGTAGTATGCTAGTGTGTGTATGAGGTTTTCCCAGAGGGTTTTTTAAACAGACAACGCCTTAACACATCACTTCTGTTAAAGCAGAATGAATATATCCACCTGTCCGCGAGAGAAGAGCCCTGTGAGAATGTGTGTTTATCGTTTCCTTTCTGACCAGCCAAATTGCAGGAGCGATTTCCATGCCACGATTCACCTCTCCTCACGCTCTCAGAGTCTCCGAGTCCGACTCTCTTTCCCTCCGCGTCTGATGGCTTTGAGAGAAATCTGCAGTGCCACTTCCCTCTGGATGTTGAGGTGAAAATCACATCGGAAATGACAGGCGCTTCTCCTAAAATGGCGACCTCATCCGGGTCGCAGACAGCAGTTTGCCTGAGTTTGTTTCTCGTCGTCTCTGTTCAATCGTACGGGACGCGCATCTCGCTGCAGAGATCTGGTGTGATTACCTCCCACTCCACCCAGTGTGTGTTTCTTCTTCTTGTTTTCTCCCATTCCCTGCTGGCGAATCTTAATTAGGATCTGACTAGGCCACGGGCCTGTGAGCATCAAAGAGGAGAAATCAATCTGAGATTGAGCGAGATACGCGTGGAGGACTTCTGCCATCTGCAGACATGCTGAATCACGGTCCCTCACTCCGGGAAAGTGTGATTGCTTTCCCTCTCTACACTCCACTTCATCCTCGGATCTCTTCCTTTGTTCTCACAACACATCGTCACTTATCCATTCCCTTCTCTGAGTCTATGATTTCATGTTTCTGTACTCGCCATCAATCTTTCCTCTTCTCTGTTCATGTGTCATTTCATAGTTGGTTATCCCACTATATATACGACATATCCCACATGCTGTCTTCAAGGACAGCGATCCAGATTTTCTTGTTGTCTCTCCTGTTCTGTGTCACTTTCCTGTACTTTTCAATCCTTCCAGTCCCATCTACTCATTGTTCTATACATCTCCTGTCCAGTTTATTTTCAATTCCATTCTTCTTCTCTGTACAGTTTTATTTATTTCCTATTCTGCCCCAGCACCTTTATTCCCCTGTTCTATGCAGTCTCATTCATTTCCTTTTCATTCCTTTTCATTTCCTGTCCTGACCTGCACATTTCCTTCCATTTGATTTACTTTCCTTTGTCTCTTTCCTGTCCTGTCCAATTCTCAATTCCTGTACTGTTCATCATGTCCCTTTCCTTTCCTTTCCTTTCCTTTCCTTTCCTTTCCTTTCCTTTCCTTTCCTTTCCTTTCCTTTCCTTTGTCTCTTTCCTGTCCTGTCCAATTCTCAATTCATGTACTGTTCATCATGTCCCCTTCCTTTCCTTTCCTTTCCTTTCCTTTCCTTTCCTTTCCTTTCCTTTCCTTTCCTTTCCTTATGTTCCTTTCCTTTCCTTTCCTTATGTTCATTTCCTTTCCTTTCCTTTCCTTTCCTTTCCTTTCCTTTCCTTTCCTTTCCTTTCCTTTCCTTTCATTTCCTTTCCTTTCCTTTCCTTTCATTTCCTTATGTTCCTTTCCTTTCCTTTCCTTTCCTTTCCTTTCCTTTCCTTTCCTTTCCTTTCCTTTCCTTATGTCCCTTTCCTTTCCTTATGTTCATTTCCTTTCCTTTCCTAATTTTCCTTTACTTTCCTTATGTTCCTTTCCTTTCCTTTCCTTATGTTCCTTTCCTTTCCTTTCCTTTCCTTTCCTTTCCTTTCCTTTCCTTTCCTTTCCTTTCCTTTCCTTATGTGCATTTCCTTTCCTTATGTTCATTTCCTTTCCTTTCCTTTCCTTTCCTTTCCTTTCCTTTCCTTTCCTTTCCTTTCATCATGTTCCTTTCCTTTCATTTCCTTTCCTTTCCTTTCCTTATGTTCATTTCCTTTCCTTTCCTTTCCTTTCCGTTCCTTTCCTTTCCTTTCATCATGTTTCTTTCCTTTCCTTTCATCATGTTTCTTTCCTTTTCTTTCATTTCTTTCCCACGTTTTCCTTTCCTTTCCCACATTTTCCTTTCATTTTCTTTCCTTTCCCACTTTATCCATTAATTTCCTTTCCCGTTCCATTCTATTGCTTACATTTCCTTTCCCCAATTTTTGCTTTGCATTCCTTTCATTTCCCACTTTTTCCTTTCCTTTCCTTTCCTTTCCTTTCCTTTCCTTTCCTTTCCTTTCCTTTCCTTTCCTTTCCTTTCCTTTCCTGCTGTTCATTAGTGTTTTTGATGTGCCTGGCGACATGGAAAGACAGCCAGAAGGTTTCTCTCTAGCCTGACTGTTCTGGTTAGCAGACATCCGCTCCCTGCCCTAACACCCTCACACTTGCACACACACACACACACACACACACACACACACACACACACACACACACACACACACACACGCACACAAATGCAAAAATTAATATTCAATCACAAAACACTGCGATAAAATAACAGCAGTCAGAAAGACGGGCAGGTCTCCTTACACAACGCGCACACATGCAAGCAAATATAGACGCAGCTCTGCAAATATACTCATCCGCACACGCTTGTATATTTCGCATCTAGTGAGATGAAGTGGGTTAGGTTGTGTTGGCTCTTTGGCACAGTGCAGCGGGAACAGATGGCCAGGACTGGATCACGTCCCGGCTACAGTTCTTCAGGGAGTGGCACGCAGAAGGACTGGGATCTTCAGCCATCCGCCAGCCTGAAACCTTCCTCCTTTCAGTTTAAGAGCTGACAGATATCACCCCATCTCTGTCTCTCTCTCTCTCTCTCCCAGTGTGCTGTTTCCCACCTGCTCTCTACAATTAATCTAATGTCCTCCTAAATCTTCATTTCAAACCCTCTTCCAAGAAGATGGATCTGATTTTAACTAATTAATAGATGAAGGTATGCAGAATGCGGGATGAGTGTGGGATCACAGGAGGGAGGGAGGCTTCAGGCCCCTCCCAATGAATTTCCCATTTCATGCTCATTTGTTATGTTAACTATTATTCAACATGGCGTGATGAATTGTTGCGATTGTTCAATTTAATCCTGGTAAGACGTCTTCAATCATCTTTGAGTAATCATGTCTGACATGCTCATCAATTATAAATAAAATAGCCTTTTTCATATCATATTCTAATGTTGCGTGTGATTTGCATAGAGGATAATTTGCAAGTTTCCAAAGCTTGTAAACTACACTATATGATGAAAAGTATGTGGACGCTTGAACACTACACCTGTATGTGCTTCTTGAACAGTTATAATTTCAAAACCAACAGAGAGTCGGTGGTGTTATTCAGCTGTAACCGTTTCTGTTCTTCTGGGAAGGTTTTCCACTTGATGCTGGACTGTTGTTCAAGCTGTGGCAGAGATTTACTCCCATTTAGGCACAATGACTCACAGTCAGCGCTCCACTTCATCTCAAAGGTGTTTAGTGGGCTTTGTCCACACACGATTCAGTAAACCATTTCTTCATGGACTTCGCTTTGTGCACAGGAGGCATTATCACACTGAAACAGAAAAGGTTCTACGAAATTATGTTTGCCATTCTACAAAAAAAAAAGAAAAAAGAAAAAGGTTTGTTGATTTCATAGCGGTATCTTTGATTTTATGCACGTGCTAGTAAAGTGTGTAGCTGATTTAATAATAATAATAATTCATTATTACATTACATTTATATATAGCGCTTTTCTAGGAACTCAAAGCGCTTCACATGGAAGGGGGAATCTCCTCAATATATATATATATATAGGGATGATTAGGAGGCCAGGATGCCGGGGTTACACCACTACTCTTTCGAAAGACATCCTGGGATTTTTAATGACCCCCAGAGAGTCAGGACCTCGGTTTAACATCTCATCCGAAGGACGGTGCTCTTTGACAGTATAGTGTCCCCGTCACTATACTGGGGCGTTAGGACCCACACAGACCACAGGGTGAGCGCCCCCTGCTGGCCTCACTAACACCTCTTCCAGCAGCAACCTGGTTTTCTCAGAAGGTCTCCCATCCAGGTACTAACCAGGCTCAGCCCTGCTTAGCTTCAGTGGGCAACCAGTCTTGGGCTACAGGGTGATATGGCTGCTGGCATATTTAGCCCAATCTGTTAATTAGAAAGGGATGTCCACGTCCTGTAACGGAACCTGAAATGCATTAAAATGCACGCAAATGAAAGTAAGGCTGATGTAAAGTCTGTTCAATGGGTTGTTGTCATGGATCCTGGTTGCTGCAGAGAAGAAACATGATCTATATGTAGCAGTTTTTATTAATCACAAACTCAAACTAACAGAAATACTAAATTTAGTGATGTTACATATGACAGTGAAGCTTCATAGCGCGTATCGAGTACGCAGCGCAATTTCTCATGAAGCTCCGTGTCGAAACGCGTATTGTTTTTAGAGAAACACGTGATCAGCGGAAAACGAAGACTCACTTTCACATGAGGATATATTCTGACACATAGAAAATAATTAGACCAACATTTAGGCTACTTGCATCAAGCAACTCTGTTGGTATTTTTATAATTGTTACATTTAATTTATTGCCACACTTTATTTAATATGTGAATTACATTATCAGAAAACTGAACATTTAACGTTGTCAGCCTTTTATTTGTGTTTAATGGATAAAACAACGGCGCCGCGCACTCGGCTGCTCATAAACATGGCTGCTCATTTTGACCTGCCACAAGATGGCGCTGTTTTCGACAGCTTCGGATCTTTTCCCGAAACATTCAAGGGAAAGCCTCAGTGCTTCACGAGGCTTCATTTGCCCAACTCAAGATACTCACAATTCGAATGCAAGGAGCAGAACAACCGGGCTGAAGACGACGACACACAACTAGACAAGATTAAACTCAGGCTTAAATACACAGGCAAACAAGAGGAACTAATGAGACTGATTAACAAGACAAACCTGAACTCAACCAACACAATCAGTAACCATAGAAACAGACAGGAGAGAATGAAGGAGAACTGAAGTGAACAACAGATTAGAAGACCAACTGAGAAACTCAAACATGAACAGAACTCAAAGCGTGACAGTTGTATGTTGTGTACATGTTCAGCTGAATCTATGGCATTATTAAAAATACCGGGTTAACTAATAAGAATAAAAAAAATCAATAAAAAGACAATGCAACCACACCTGTTTAAATCACATCTGTTAAAATCTGTAAAAATGTGACCTACAATTCCCCATTGAACAGAGTGCATCCCTGTTTTCATCAGTGGTAAATTAAATGTCTGTACTGTCAAATACATATTCCTAAACAATCCTAAAATCACCTTTGGCTACTACTGTGTATGCATATGTTTATTTGCATTATCGAAAATCAATCAATTGACAAATACACAATATGCTGACAAAAAGTTTTTAATAATATTTTAATAAAGGGTGAAGATGTCTAGACATCTCTGATTATGATCAAATATATGATGATATTACGATGTAATATTTGAATAATATTCCAGATTATGCAAGCTGAAATCAAAATTCAGTTTGGTTACAAATGATAAATAATTCTTCCACGGAACTCTAGACGGCGCAATCTGATTGGTCCTTAACTCAACCTGCTTGCATGTCATTATCTATAGAGCACAGCTGATTGGTTCCTGTCAGTAGCCAATGAGCTCGCTGCTCAACCTTCAGATACTCGGCCAGCATTTGTGCAGCGCGCTTTCAGAAACCCTCCACCTTCCCCAGCTCCACCTGTGTAGATCTGCATTCATGTGCGCTATATTGTAGAGAAGCAGCATGTCTCGTGTGTGTCGTGTGTGTTTTAGTCCCTCACTTGCCCTGAAGCAGCAATAATAGCAGGAGCGTAGCAGATCTATTCCACCAAGACCAAACACATCAACATTGTCATACCCATTATCATCCCAAACACTCAGAGAGTTGTCGTGACAGACCTTCAAATTGCAATGGAAACGTGACTATGTTTAGCCAATTCATCTAAACCACAGGGACTCCCTTCTCATAAATGAGCCTTATATTCTGCCAAGCACTAGCACACCTATACACACACACACCTCCCTTTGCTTTGCTGGCCTGCTTCAGTCAGGACAAGTATAAACACACTCGCCCCACAACCCTTTATTGGACTGAGTTCATCACGCCACTCTGATGGACGTCGGATAAGAAAGTCCGAAAGGTGTTGGGTGAAAACAGGGTGATGTTTAAAACTAGCGAGGAACGTCTTCAATCCCAGAAATGAAGTCATCATTACCTCCTAATAGACTTGGTGTAATGACTACTTTCACTCTCTTTCTTTCAGCCCTGTTCCCTCTCTCTAATGGAGACTAAGCAGGATCATTCCCCACTCCTTAAAACACAGCCCGCCACGCTCTTTAATTCAATAGCTCTCCTCCCGAGCTGATGATGTTTACTCCCTCTGAAGCAGACGGAGGCGGCGGAACAAAAGGAAAACATGCAATTGTCACCAGTCGCTTCAAAAAGCCATTTTGAGCATCAATCTTGTTTTCATTTTCTCTTTTTTTCCGTCGACGCGATCCGTGGTCAATAGAGCCGGTGGCGGTGTCAAACTCTGCGCGTCAGGCGAGGTGTTTGGTTAAAGATAAATTGGCAGGGATGTGCTCGCTCTTGGCAGGTTATACATCATGCGGATGCATTTCCTCTTAAAGTTGGATGAACACAGCGGCAGGGAGACAGCTAAAGACATCAGTAAATACAGCGGATACTGATCCTGGATTCAATGCGCCATTAAATATAAACTCAAACCCCATTTAGATATCTTTGACATTTGGTGGTGTTCATTTCTTTAAGTTCATTTAACATTGTTTAACAACAACAAACAAACAAACACATAGTTATTTCAGATTAACATGTGTGAAATACTGTATGTCGTGAAATGATCTACATTCACCAATGTGATTATATTATTATTTCATTAGTAAGCAAGCATGAGATAATGAATGTAAAAATATATGTCAGGGTTTTTATAGTTAACTAAACCATAGAACATTTTAGTTACTTGAAATAAAATAAACTTAACTGAAATAAAACTAAACATAAAACTAAAAAAATCAACAGATTTTTTTTCAGCTAGATGCCAGTGACAATTCTCAACTAAAATAAAAATATACTATATAGATATATTTAAAATAACCAATTTATTTTAAAAGGACAAAAACATATATAATATATATAATTAATAAAGACACTAAAATAACACTATATATATATATATATATATATATATATATATATGTCATAATATACCTATTGGCTTGCATCATGTGCTGGCTTGTTTTCAAGCGCTACAATCCCAAATTAAATACATTTTCTCTGATTCTTAGAGAAACAACAGAAGGAAGTCCTTCGGCTTTAATGAACCTGGAGGAACCGTGAATCCTTGAGAAGTAAAGTGTTCTCAGATCAGCATGACAACATCTCGACACCATCAGTTCAAGAACAGCCAGAGTCTAGACATAACATGGGGGAGAGAGAGGGAGTGTGTGTGTGTGTGTGTGTGAGAGAGAGAGAGAGAGAGAGAGAGAGAGAGAGAGAGAGAGAGAGAGAGAGAGAGAGAGAGAGAGAGAGAGAGAGAGAGAGAGAGTGAGTGAGATTTGATGAGATCTGAAGTTCTCTGCTGCCATTGGCTAACATCAGACATGAGCATCATCTTATCTGATAAAACTGCTCCAGCTCTTCGACACACACACACACACATACACACTAACACACTCTCTCTCTCTCTCTCTCTCTCTCTCTCACACACACACACACACACACACTCTCTCTCTCTCTCTCTCTCTCTCTCTCTCTCTCTCTCTCTCTCACACACACACACACACACACACACTTTCTCTCTCTCTCTCTCTCTCTCTCTCACACGCACACACACACACACACACACACACACACACACACACACACACACTCTCTCTCTCTCTCTCTCTCTCTCTCACACACACACACACACACACACACACTCTCTCTCTCTCTCTCACACACACACACACACACACACACACACACACACTCTCTCTCTCTCTCTCTCTCTCTCTCTCTCACACACACACACACACACACACTCTCTCTCTCTCTCTCTCTCTCTCTCTCTCTCTCTCTCTCTCTCTGTCACTACTTGAAAAATGGTGGAATTGCAAAGAATCAATATTTTCCTTCATGTCCTTCCTCATGCTACATTTCCTGAAAAGGTCAGTAATTTATTAAATCTTCAGTACAGTGAGAACATGATTCTTTATCAGTGTGTTTTAGACACTGTTTAACATTTTTTCGTCCTCTTCATTGTTTCACTTATATTGATTTTAGAAGCCTCAAACTATTGTCAGCTGGTTCAGGCCCGAGGCTGCAAACACTGGCGTTTCACAGACTTCATTTACAAACAAGTACAAACAAATGACTTCCAGACTGCGTATGAGACAGACTGAGTATGACATGTTTCATATATTTACTGTGCTGTTGGGTTAGTGAAGTCTAATTATTGGCATTTTTGAGACTTTAAACGTTTTAAACAGCATTAAATGTATATGACAGTCTATATATATACATATATTATACACACACACACACACACACACACTTGTATTCATCATAGATCAACTTAATGCTGTTCTTTTTAACTTTCTATTCATCAAATAATCTTTAAAATGTGTTATCATGCTTTCCACAAAAAAATGAAGCAGCAGCACAACAGTTTTCAACATTGATAATAATCATAAATGTTTATTGAGCAGCAAATCTGCATATTAGAGTGATTTCTGAAGGATCATGTGACTTACACAGCTAAAGCTAATAGAAATCTGTATTCATGCATTGAGAAATGAAGAGATGTAATATGCATAATAAAGAAAAAAATGAGGATTTTACAGTAATTATGTTTATGATTGACATACAATAGCTAATGTTTGCGATAAACGTCTTTTCAACCAGGCAGCCGAGAACTAATAAGTCTGTAAAATGCAATGCGTTTAATTCCTCTAGTAGAGAATGAAATACATAAGCAAAGTAAATATTGCATCAATTATTTTAATCTACTGACAGCCATACTAACTATATTAAGTTGCCCTAATGTGTCATTCAGCATCATTTTCAGATGATGAGATGAGAGAGAATATTTGTTTTAATAAACTGATCAGTCTTTAAGGATGGAACAATTCAACATAAAGAGTTTCGCATTTGAAGACACAATAGAAACTATTATTATTGCTGTAATATGTTGTATTTCTCAGTTCTCCTCCCTGCTGTGGGTGCAGATTACACGTCTCTCAGAAACATATCATTTACACCGCCTCACTTTACTGGCGGCTCTTTAAAATCATTCAATGTTTTATTCCCACAGTTGGAGTCAAATGGCCCAAACAGAACTCTTTCCAAAATTATTTAATAAACATGACATGTGGAGTATTTAGTTCAGTTCGATTCAGTTCAATCCCGTTTTTCGTAAAACTGGTCATCTCAGAGCAGCTTTATAGATGTTTTGTGGCCATAATGAACAGGGAATCCTGCACTAAATCATGACATTTCCTGCAATCTCTGTGAGCTCCAACTGTGCTGAGGTGTTGGAGAAAAACAAAACAATAATGTCATATAACAATAATACACATCTGTAAGCTATACAAGTAATGCTTTCAGTCAGACACACACAATTATGCTATCCGCCAACGCATTCATAAGGCAGTAAATACAGCTTGTGATTGCAATATACGGATAGTATAATGGAATAACATTCTGTTTGGAAATTAAATATGCTTCCATCTAAAGTTGTGCGAAAATATATTATATTGATAAAAAACCTTTGCGAATAAAGCATCTTGTGTTCAAGATAACAAAAACTTCACTTCCTTGGAAACTGGTGCAAAGTATCAGTAACTGTGACTCTTTTTTCTACATGATACATTTATTGTGTAAAGTGTAATAACGCTGTCATGTTATATTGCATTCGGATGCGTTCCTATCACAGTTTATGAGCATGTTTTCTTGTTGAGAAGTTTGTGATACGCCTCAATTGAGCGCATACGCTATTATTCACATTTTAAAGGGGTCATGAACTGCATTGCTTTATAATGCTTCATGTGGTGCACTTATAATGTTAGTGTGATTTTACATCAACAATTTTCATAATTTAGGCATTTCTCCTACCTTGGTTTTAGCCTCTGATGTGAATGCTCTGTTTTAAGGGGCGTGTCTGTGTAAGACATCAGTGTAAACGCCCACTGCTGTGATTGGCTGTGAGACTTCAGTGTAAACGCCCACTGCTGTGATTGGCTGTGAGACTTCAGTGTAAACGCCCACTGCTATGATTGGCTGTGAGACTTCAGTGTAAACGCCCACTGCTGTGATTGGCTGTGATACTTCAGTGTAAATGCCCACTGCTGTGATTGGCCCACTGCTGTGATTGGCTGTGAGTCTTCAGTGTAAACACCCACTGCTGTGATTGGCTGTGAGACTTCAGTGTAAACGCCCACTGCTGTGATTGGCTGTGAGACTTCAGTGTAAACGCCCACTGCTGTGATTGGCTGTGAGACTTCAGTGTAAACGCCCACTGCTGTGATTGGCCCACTGCTGTGATTGGCTGTGAGTCTTCAGTGTAAACGCCCACTGCTGTGATTGGCTGTGAAACTTCAGTGTAAACGCCCACTGCTGTGCTTGGCTGTGAGACTTCAGTGTAAACGCCCACTGCTATGAATGGCTGTGAGACTTCAGTGTAAACGCCCACTGCTATGATTGGCTTTGAGACTTCAGTGTAAACGCCCACTGCTGTGATTGGCTGTGAAACTTCAGTGTAAACGCCCACTGCTGTGATTGGCTGTGAGACTTCAGTGTAAACGCCCACTGCTATGAATGGCTGTGAGACTTCAGTGTAAACGCCCACTGCTGTGATTGGCTGTGAGACTTCAGTGTAAACGCCCACTGCTGTGATTGGCCCACTGGTGTGATTGGCTGTGAGACTTCAGTGTAAACGCCCACTGCTGTGATTGGCTGTGAGACTTCAGTGTAAACGCCCACTGCTGTGATTGGCTGTGAGACTTCAGTGTAAACGCCCACTGCTGTGATTGGCTGTGAGACTTCAGTGTAAACGCCCACTGCTGTGATTGGCTGTGAGACTTCAGTGTAAACGCCCACTGCTGTGATTGGCTGTGAGTCTTCAGTGTAAACGCCCACTGCTGTGATTGGCTGTGAGTCTTCAGTGTAAACGCCCACTGCTGTGATTGGCTGTGAGACTTCAGTGTAAACGCCCACTGCTGTGATTGGCTGTGAGACTTCAGTGTAAACGCCCACTGCTGTGATTGGCTGTGAGACTTCAGTGTAAACGCCCACTGCTGTGATTGGCTGTGAGACTTCAGTGTAAACGCCCACTGCTGTAATTGGCTGTGCGACTTCAGTGTAAACGCCCACTGCTGTGATTGGCTGTGAGACTTCAGTGTAAACGCCCACTGCTGTGATTGGCTGTGCGACTTCAGTGTAAACGCCCACTGCTGTGATTGGCTGTCATACTTCAGTGTAAACGCCCACTGCTGTGATTGGCTGTCATACTTCAGTGTAAACGCCCACTGCTGTGATTGGCTGTGAGTCTTCAGTGTAAACGCCCACTGCTGTGATTGGCTGTGAGACTTCAGTGTAAACGCCCACTGCTGTGATTGGCTGTGAGACTTCAGTGTAAACGCCCACTGCTGTGATTGGCTGTGAGTCTTCAGTGTAAACGCACACTGCTGTGATTGGCTGTGTGACTTCAGTGTAAACGCACACTGCTGTGATTGGCTGTGAGTCTTCAGTGTAAACGCACACTGCTGTGATTGGCTGTGTGACTTCAGTGTAAACGCCCACTGCTGTGATTGGCTGTGAGTCTTCAGTGTAAACGCCCACTGCTGTGATTGGCTGTGAGTCTTCAGTGTAAACGCCCACTGCTGTGATTGGCTGTGAGTCTTCAGTGTAAACGCCCACTGCTGTGATTGGCTGTGAGTCTTCAGTGTAAACGCCCACTGCTGTGATTGGCTGTGAGTCTTCAGTGTAAACGCCCACTGCTGTGATTGGCTGACATCTTTGCAAATTAAATAAGCACGTTTTTACTATTACAGCTCTCAAGGTTAACCAATAGTGAAAAGTGTTGATTGTAGCATTATATTTAGATTTTTAACACTAAGAAAAAAGTGGTTATTTTAAAGGTTCTTTGAGGAACTCAAAATGGTGCCTCCACGGCCTCGCTGCACTTTTATTTTTAAGTGTGTGCAGCCTTTTGGTATTGAATTATGTAATCCCCTGTCAACAAATAGGGTATGAAAACAGCTACACAAAAAAGGTGAACAAAAGTCACGGGACCCCAGATTGCAAATCCATGAAAAGAGGCTCTTCCATGAGTGTAAACACAGCTAATGTGGGTTGATTCATTATCCTCAAACACTCAGCAGCAGATGAGCGTTGAACCCACTGCAGGAGAGCAGCTCCAACACTTAGCAGTACGAGTACTCGTCCCTCAGTAGGAGATCAGTATGTGGAAGATGAGTACTCAGGGATCTGTGCTAAATTGAGCCCAGTTGGAGACTCAGTGTGTCAGGAGCTTCAGCCGAGCTTTAACCACGTCTGAGACAGCAGAGTCATGACCCACATCCGATCAGAACCCCAGCGGAAAGCAAGGAGCCCAGGGATCCAATCTGGGAGAAAGGTGTAAATTCAAATCTGCACAGGAACCAAGGAAGGTGCAAATGAACATGGTGTCTGCTGTTCTTGGTGTGTTATCTGAACGATGGCAGGAGTGGAGGCCTGTTAAGCAGCTAATGAGATAGTCACGGGTTATCTTGTGGCTGTGCGAGTGAGGACTATATCACAGGACACTGTTCAACTGGTTTATAGATGAATGGACTGGTGGTTGAATTGGTGCAGATGTTAAACACCTGTTTGTGTTATGATTGGCTGATTGCTCTGGAAATTGCAACTTTCATTGGAAACGAATAACCGGCAGACTGTCAGTGTAAAAGCCCTTTTCAAAAATGTAGTTCAGAGATTAGTCCTCTTATATCATTATGATAAGGGACAGCATGAAAAAATACATTTCAATGCTTTTGCGTTCACTTGCAGATCATTTGCCAGCGAACAAGAAACTATGTATCCGAAGTGAATAAAAGTTTCGGGCTCCTCCAAGAACCTGTGCATCCAAAAAGTTTTTCGGTTGAATGCAAAGGTTTAGGAAGCAAATGCAAAAGTTCATTGGGAAACGCAAAACTTTTTTTTTAAAGCAAATGCAATTTTCTGAGGGAAACGCAAAAGTTTTGCAAGTGAACACAAAAACATTCCAACCCATATCTGTTTTTTCCATCACCATATACTAGAGGTGTGCAATCACACGGCACGTGGGCTCTCGCAAAATATAGTTATCTAATAATAACAGCACGCAGAAATCTATAACTGGAGATCTCAAGTCAAGTCAAGTCAAATATATTTATATAGCGCTTTTCACAATACAGATTGTATCAAAGCTGCTTCACAGTATCAATCAAAACAACTTAACAGTGTTTGTTTATTACTGGAAAAGACATCCAAGTTTGGTAGAGCTGATCAGTGGTATGATGGGTCATTTAATTTGAATATCCCCAACTGAGCAAGCCAAAGGCAACAGTGGCAAGGAACCGAAAAACTCCATCAAGTGACCCGATGGTGTCCTAAAACTCCATCAAGTGACCCAATGGTGTCCTAAAACTCCATCAAGTGACCCGATGGTGTCCTAAAACTCCATCAAGTGACCCGATGGTGTCCTAAAACTCCATCAAGTGACCCGATGGTGTCCTAAAACTCCATCAAGTGACCCGATGGTGTCCTAAAACTCCAAAAAGTGACCCGATGGTGTCCTAAAATTCCATCAAGTGACCCGATGGTGTCCTAAAACTCCATCAAGTGACCCGATGGTGTCCTAAAACTCCATCAAGTGACCCGATGGTGTCCTAAAACTCCATCAAGTGACCCGATGGTGTCCTAAAACTCCATCAAGTGACCCGATGGTGTCCTAAAACTCCATCAAGTGACCCGATGGTGTCCTAAAACTCCATCAAGTGACCCGATGGTGTCCTAAAACTCCATCAGATGACCCAATGGAGAAATAAAAAAAACCTTGGGAGAACCCAGGCTCAGTCGGGGCCAGTTCTCCTCTGGCGTTTATGAAGTAGAGACCGAATTTACAGTAACTGTAAGAGAAAAAAAATTATATGAATGCCTGGCTAAATAGATGCGTCTTTAGTCTAGTTTTAAACTGGGAGAGCGAGTCTGAGCAACGAACAATATCAGGAAAGCTATTCCAGAGCTTCGGAGCTAAATGTGAAAATGCTCTCAATCCAAGTGTTGTGTGTGTGTGTAAGTGTGTGTGGAAATTGTAAAACAAATTGCCTATTCGACACCAGAACGAGACAGAATCTAACTGGACCGGGACTGAAAAATCAGTGTGGACCTCTCACTACGGGCTTTAGCGCGCCGTAAATGAATAAAAAATGAATGTTTCGGGCGAGCTGGATAAAATCTAATATATTGTTGGCAGAAGCGGGTGGGAGTGGCATATAAGCATTAAAAAAACAATCCCGCGCAGACATTATTTAATAAATCAACTTCGAAATACAAAATATTTATGTTGCACTTTACTTTACAGTACATGCTCTTACGTGTAGGCTACTCACAGTGTACTTAAGAAAATACTGGGTAATATAAGGTAACTACTTGGGTTAAGGTTAGGTTCAGGGATGCACGATATATCGGCCACCCTATCAGTATCAGCCGATATATTTTCACTTTTAATGTTATTGTTATCTGCCCAATAAGAACATTTATATTAAAGCCAATACATTATGGATTATTTCCTTCAGCGGAGACACTTCAGATGTGCACTGTTCAACATGATGGTTTGAATTGCTTGAAATATGATTGGAATCACTTCAAAAAGGAAGAGTTTAGTCTTAGCGCAAGTCTGTCATATCGGCTACATCGAATTATAATGAGAACATCATTATAATCGTGTGCTTGGGACAATGCTTTTAATGGTGAGACTTTTGATTTTGTAGTCAGGCTCTCAAAAACTATATACAAATTTGGATTTAGATTTATCGGCCAATATATCGGTTATCGGCTTTCAAATATAAAGAATTATCGGCATCGGCCAAAACTCTTATATCGGTGCATCCCAAGTAGGTTCAGGGTTAGTACCTAGTTATTACCCAGTTATTGCAATTACAATAACAAGTATATAGTATGTACATGATTAACAGGACTGTAAAATAAAGGTATGGTACCGATATGTGCATCCCTAAGAAAGACAAACTGACCCACTTACACTTAAATCGACACAATGAAGTTATGAGATTAAAATACTCTCTCCATCAGCTCATATTAACAATGTCCAAAAAATGTTCAAACTTTTCATTGGACCTTTCCAGTTTGTGTTTGACTCTTCAGGCCAGGTGCCGCTGTGACCTCGTTTCATGCAAGAATGTAGTGGGATATTTGGAGGCAGCTGAACAATAGACTTCAGGACTCGAGAGACTTCTGTCGATCTTTACTGTAAGTCACAAAGGATCACAGAGAGTTTGAACATCAGAACTCTCAGCATAAGAAATATGAGCTGTACGAAGCAGCCAGAGAACCTCAGGCATTAGGACTATGGGGCTTTGTGGATGAGAGCATCTGTCCGTCCAGGCAGAGAGGATTGTGGGAGAGATTTTCACTAGCTCTCTGCAGTGTTTAAACAGATGGGCCCTCCAGCTCCAAGAGTTACACACTCGCTCTCTCTGTCTAACACAGATACACATGCGCACACCACCTCGCAGTGGCAGGGAGGAGAGAAACGGATGCCCTCAGAAATACATGAGACACACTGGCAGGAGAGATAAAGAAACAGAGTCGGATGGAGACCGGAGAACTGGATCAGCTCCAGCTGCTTTCTGCATTAAGTTCAGTGTTGTTGGGTAAACATGATGTCCCCTGGCTACCCTCTGAGAGCCAATAAACTTCAGACACTTCTGAACCACTACAGCACTTAAAACAGAGTGTGTGCCGTGCCAAACATACTTAACACGCACATTTTTCCATTGTCTTTTACCTGGTTTGTCTGAGTCAGCAGCTGATTGGATTCATTATAGCGCTACATGCACGTGTTTCAGTGTGGCAGGAATCATGTCGGAGAAGCAAAAAAAAGAAAAAGAAGTGGAATAGCACACAGTCAGCGGTAGTGCTCGGATTAGGAGGAGGATCTGAAACTCTGTTGACTTGACAGACTGCAGCTGTGTGCATTCGACTCTCACCACACCTGAATGATTACGGCGAGCTTGCTTAAAAACACTCTCTCTCTCACACACACTCACACTCACACACACAAATCATTCTTTGAGAAGCTGTCTCTTTCTTCGCTCTCTCATCTAACAACAGAACCATGCCCAGAAAACAAAATGCATGCAGTAAGAACTGAGTGTACTGGAGAGAAGTTAAAGCGTGAAAAATGTCAAAAGGAGTTCATCAAATTCATGACATTTTACATAACAATTTTTTTTAACATAAGAAAAGACGTACTGTTACACAAAAGATATAAAAATGTTACAAAATATATATTTTTTCTAAATTAAATGCATTTACACACACACACACAATTTTTATTGTCAACAATAACTAAAACTAACATTTTTGTTATAGTTTTTTTCAGTGGCTTACACACATTTTCCAAACTTTGCCTTGTCTTTTTCAAAACTTTACACACAAATCCAAGAATTGCACACACAACATGCAAAATGCCTCACATCTCTTGTTAAATGAAGCACTGCATTCAGAATATCACAATCTCAAAAGCAAACATTTGTCTTACGTTGCAAACACCTTTGCCATAATATTATATTTTTAGATATATATCATATACACACATTTATTCTTCTTTCATGAGCTGTACATTTCTGTAAGATTGAAAGTAATTGGCAGAGAGATGTTGAGAAACCAAACTATTTATATTTTCACTGTAAGCATTTGTGGTTGTGAAAACAGTATTACACAGTCCGAAAAACGTATAACTTGACCTTTGGCCTATTTTTAGGCCTATTCAAAGTGTTAAGTAAAGCAATGAGTGTTTGCACATTGGAGGAGTGTGTGTGAGACACTGATTAATTACTGTGGCATTTTGATCGGTTGTGTTTAGAAACGGAAATCAAGAGACTTCCTGATAGATTTTGGTGTGTTATATAGAGAACTGTGTGTTGTGGTTTGCAAAAAGTGTTTTATGAAATTGAAAACTGAGTCGAAGGCCGAGAATTAGTGTATGGTTTTGCAGATTTGGTGTGTGGTGTTTGAGTGTCAGGTTTCAGAAATTGTGTGACAAGTAAGGATTTTGAGTGTAAGCAGTTGGAAAAAAAACTATAATTGAAATAAAATAAACATTTACCTTAAAGGGGTGCTATAATGCCCTTTTCAGAAGATGTAAAATAAATCTCTGATGTCCCCAGAGTGTGTGTGTGTAGTTTTAGCTCAAAATACCCCACATATATTTTTATATAGCAAGTTAAAGTTTGTCACTTTTTGAGGGTTACAGTAACAAAAACACACCATTTTGTGTCTGGCCCTTTAAATGCAAATGAGCTGCTGCTCCCGACACAGTGGGCGGAGCTTCAAGAGCTCGTGTGTGTTAGTAGCTCCGATTACCTCACGCAGACACACGCTAAAATGTAGAAACTGTTCTGCCTTTTATGTTTAAACCGGAGTCAGACAAAGATGGAGAGACTCAAGAAGAAGTTACAACATGTAGAATGCAACAGGACGTCTCTGAATGGTTAGTTGATGAAGTTATGTTGATGATGTGGAGTTAACTATCTAGAGTTAGCATATTCTGTCATGATAATCTATAAATCGCTCGTATAGGAACTGTTGTGAGATGCACACAGAGTGACTTTCTATTGCATGTGAAAAGACGGATGCGACAGTTTGATCTGACTCACAAATGAGCTGGACTACAACAACTCTTCCTCTTCTCAACATGGACTCCGTGTTCCGGGGGGCGGGGTTTATGCTAATTTTAGGGTTTGTGATGTCACTAACCCGTGAGGAATGTCGTGTAGTTCTACCAGCCGTTTGTTGTAGTCCTTAAAAAACGATTTCTTTAAAAGCAAATATCTCCCTTTGCTTTGAACTTTGTAACTTTGCAGATGTTGTTTATGCTTTACATTACATTACATTAACATTACACACTAACTAAAGTGAAATCATAATCAACCACCCCTTTAATAAAATAAGATATAAAAACTTAACCTAAAAACTTATTTCATCTTAGCTACTTGCCAAGGCAAGATTTCAAATTTTCACTTAGATTAACTTACTCTAAATAAACTAAAAACTAAAAAATAATAAAATGTATACAGACACATTATGTAGACTAAAATGAAATACAGTGTGTGTGTGTGTGTGTGTTTTAGTGGATTTTCATCATTTCTGTTATGAAGGAAAAATACTATACCATGATGAGTAGATGTGGGCAAGTTGAGAGCAAAGCAACCTTCATTCAGAAAGTGTATTAGATGAGTGGGTAGGTACAAATGTAGAATGTGTGTCAGACAGTTCAGAAACACAAAAGAACTCAAATCACAATATTTAAAGTGAGATGTCTGACAGACTGTACTGTCAGATGCCGAACAGCGAGGGGTCCTCCTACTCAATCCAGTCAACTGGGATTTTTAGGGATGTTGTCATGGCGAGGCTCAGCCACTCTCGTCAAAAGATTCCATGACATCACAATGTTATTCTGCAGAACCGGCCAATCAGAAGGCCGAGAGTGTGAATGTATAATGAGGTGGAATCCACCAGCAGGACCAGAGAGTACCAGATGGCTGAGACGTCTGGGAGCTGAGAGCAATCTCTTCTCTTTTCCCCCTCTCAATCCATCTCTCTCTTTCTCTCTCTCTCTTTAGTCTTGTCTACTACAGCGTAAGATTCAGCGTTTTTTCTAAACATATGGGCATGATATTCTTATTCAAATGCAATATGTGTAACACAAGTTATTCATTAAGGGGTTGAACCCCCACCAGCCACACAAACCCTATACTTTCTGAGCAACAGATACTACAGCTATAATAGTGTTTATAATCAGTTAGACTGAAGATAGATATTGAGATGACTTCTGTGATGGCAGACTGATCTCATGAAATGGCGTATGTATGACACGCCAATTCGTATTTCCATTTTTGGCGTGCTATCAACATGCATAATCGCTTTTCAGCGTGTTTATCAACGCCGTAGACTTAACGTTACATCACTGTATATATATATAAATATATGACCTACCCCAACCCCGTCCCTAAACCTACCCGTCACTGGGGTTAATACCATTTATGAGTCTTCCCCTACCATCCTAGGAAAAAGAATATTGCTCCACAGATGTAGATATGAATTTTGCTTTGTTTCGCTCGGACATTTAACGGCGTACACATACACGCAAAAGATGACGGTTCGTTTCGGCGTGGACATACACGCGGATAGCTCAAAAAACGTATAGATAACACGCCACTTGACTTGAAAGTGGTGTGTATGTTTACGCAAAGTCATGATGCCATGTTGGTGATGGAGATGAAAGACATTTGTAAAAAGTAGTGTCATGCATATTCAAATTTGGGCTGTTCAGGTGGATTATGAATGTGACTTCCAAACAAATTCTTATTACTTTTTCTCCATTCAGTGAAAATGCATTATGGTCATTGGCTGTCGAGATCAGTTGCATAACTAAAGCGTGCATGCATAAATAAATACTAATAAATAAGGTGGCAAAACAGAGAACAAGCAAGGGGGAAAGAGTATGAATGTTAGGTGAAAAGTCTGCACCTCCTTTAATAAACCATCTCGGTGTAAGAACAGCTCGCTGCTCACAGAACTAAATAAACTGAAATAATCAGGATAGAGAAAGACTACATGCACGTTACAGCAAATCAGTCAATTTAAGAAAGCCTCAACAGGCTCATCTGCAAATGCTCAAGATCATTAATCATCATTTAATTAGTAAACATGGTCCACAGAAACACACATCATTAGTAAAGTCACTTTAGAAGGGAAGAAAAGTTACAGCATGCGCCACAAACACACCTAATAGAACTGCAATAAACTAAAATGAGTGTTTTCAAACAGGTTTCCCAAACATTTGATGCATCGATGCATATTAAACCGAGATAGAAGAGAGTATTTCAACACATCACCTTTATATCATTCAAACCCATTCTTGCATGTGGACGTTTTCAAACCAACATCGCATTACGTAAAGCCCAACACTGCATTGTGAGATTTAGTAATTGTTCCCACTGGATTTCCGGACTCTTAAAACTCCTGGGAGGACACGTGGATCTGACTATTATCCAATGGTGTCAGTCCATTAGTGTTCGACAGAGAGACACAGACCAATAACATGCAAAAGGAATCAGAGAGATGTGTGGTGGGACATAAAACAGTCCTCTGATACGGAAGGAGGATTAATCTGCACACCCACACGTCCCGTCTCATTACGCACATAAAGGTCAGAGAACAATGAAGAACCGAGATCTGTCTATAATAAATCTGCATCCATGTTTTTTGACGGATGGCCATTGGGATGGATCAAAGCGTGGACTGCAACTGTCGACTTTGAATTCAGTCAATAAAGACACGCAAAACTCTGTTAGATGAGCACATAATAACAGACTACAGCTGCAAAATAACCTTTATTGTTATTTACGGGACTTTTCCTCATGGCAAAATACCAGAGCACTCACTGTTGCCAACGAGAAAGCACCCATCATAACAAGAACAATGTGAAATCCCCATTCCAAGCATGGATCTTTTTTATTGTGCAGTATGCAGAGCCGAGGATAAAAAACAACAACACCAATAACAAAAAAGAAGCTATTTTATGAACACATTATGAGGTCCGTGTCCCACTGAGGCAAGACTAGGAAACTCTGTAAGCAAGTGCTTCGTTTTTAATCACCAAAACCATAATTGTACCACTCAATGAACCAAACTCAAGCCATTAGGTGTATAGTCCTCATGCTGTTGCATGCATTAAAAGGATGGTCTCAGTCTAGAAGCCCTGAAGACACACAGAAACTATCTTGCTCTTCCAGACACTAACGGCTAATTCATTGACTTATGCTTCTTCCTCAGCTGCCCTCCTGGCTTGATCCCCAACTTTCCTTGCAACTGCATAAATGAATTTCAAAACAGGGTGAGATAGAGACCAAGAGAGCGGGATGTGGAGGGGATTGTTGCATTAATCCAATGCAAATGGAGTCTGTTGCCACTGGCAGAGGTAAAAGAGACATGACGAGAGAAACAGAGACATGCTGCTAGAAGAGATGGAGATGCAAACGCACATACACAGGCCAACACAATGAGAGAGCAACGGGATTTCATTAGGATCCGATCCGAATGCCTTTATCTTTGTTTGTCCAATTCCTAATGAGCGCTGTGGCTCGACGAGCCTGTTCCCGTCCTCGCTCGCCTGCACATCTGGCACCTCTGGAAGCCCAGAAGCACCTGCTGATAGTCAATGAGGGCGTCCAGCCACAGACTGAGCTGCCAAACGCCATCTGCCCGACTGACCGAAGCTTAAACACCCTCCTGCCACCTCGAGTCTCTTCCAGAACGGCTCCTTAAAGCTCAAACACTGATCTCTAATGCAGCTGAACACTGACCTGACAAAACAACTCAGGGAGATTCAAGATGAGTGTTTTTTTGTGCATGAAAATTAAAGAATGTAAAAAAAAAAAATGGATATAGTGTCTGTGACGTCACCCGTATGTTTCTGAAAGGCATTTTTGAAGCCCAAAGTGGGCGGAGCCGGCCATCGCCATCTTGGCCGAACCAATCCCGGATAAACGAAAATGGGCAAGAAGCGGATTAGCTGAGGTGACGTGATGCTAACAGACAGCAGACAAACCGCTAGTAGTGACATCAGCGGCAATCCACCTGTCACTCAAGTGGCCACGCCCTTAATTATGCAGAACTTTAAGGCTTAATATAATTTAAACGGATGAGTTATAAAAATATTCACCCCCCTCACAGTCGTCATGAAGGGCAAAATTAGCAATATAGACCAAAACCACTTTTTGCACCAGGCTGTAAACATGTTTATTCTGCTGTAAAGTTGGGAATTTTAACATGGCAGTCTATGGGATTGACTCTCTTCTGCAGCCGGCCTCTAGTGGCCAGTCGATGAACTGCAGTTTAACTCACTTCAGTGTTGGATTCAAGAGAGAGAGGTTGAATAGTCGAAGGTTGCTACTTGGTGAAAATATGTATTAACACCATATAAACATTGTACGGGCCCACTTTATATTAGCGTTTATTTGATCTGGTTACCTACTTTACTGTACTAGTTACGTGTGTCAGGTCTAGTTTGTACTATCGTTCAAAAGTTATTCAACAAAATTAATACTTTTATTTAACAAGGATGCATTCAATTGATCAAGAGAGAGAGAGTGGAGACTTTTATAAGGATACAAAAGATTTATATTTCAAATAAATGCTGTTCTTTTGAATTTTCTATTCATTAAAGAATTCTGGAAAAAAAATGTATCACTGTTTCCACAGAAATATGTTTTCAACATTGATAATAATCATAAATGTTTCTTGATCAGTAAATCATCATATTAGAGTGATTTCTGAAGGATCATGTGACACTGAAGACTGGAGTAATGATGCTGAAAATTCAGCTTTGATCACAGGAATAAATTACACTTTACTATATATTCACATAGAAAACAGCTATTTTAAATTGTAGAAATATTGCATTTGCCCATATAATACAGCCTAACATAAGAGACATATTTCAAAAACCTGAAAACAATCTTACTGATCCTGATTTGAATGGTAGTGTGTACAGTTAAGTGAGCTAAATGGTTAATTGGTTAAATGAAACTAAACACATTCAAATATATTTTAACCACTGTCATTATCGTATTTTAATATAGTATTATACACCCCCCCCCCCCCCCCCACAAAAAAAAACGAAATAAAAATCAAACAACATTATTTAAATAGCTCGTTTACAAAGCTAGTTTACTTGATTATTATTTAAAGTAAATGATCTCTTTCAAGGAACATTAATAGTGTAGATTTGAGGTATTTATCAGTTAGAATACATAGAGAATGTGTCGAACCAGAATCACACATGTTAATCAGTAGAGTGCAGATGCTCTCGAAATTATGAGCTGTTGTAAAAACATAAATTAATTTGGACATTGAACTGGAAATATTCAGCACAACATCTGCATGGGTGTTTGCTGACCACACACACACACACACATGATTTTCCATTCATAATTAGATGAGGTGTCAGTCTTATCTCACATTATTCCACATCAGCAAAAACACATTCAATATCTACTGATTCATCAGACGATCACTTTGCAAATACTGAAAATGATGCTGAATTCCAGCCACCAAACAGCGACTTCTCACTTCCTCTCAGCTGGGCCATTTTGCTACACAAAAGTCCGGATACATTTACACTTTGCAGGAATCATCTCACTTCCAGGGTTCAAGATCAGTGTCCCTTTGTGAAGGAGGATCTCTAGGGAATCCAAATTCGGTCGGCACGTGTTCTCTCACTGTCACCGCTGAATCGATTCGGCCACCGCAGATCCGCTGGGAGTCAAAAGGGTCACGGGCTTCCCTGTGCCACGGCCATTTAGTGCTCTTAAAAACATCGCCTCCCACCGAGATTAAACTAGGTCAGCTCAGATATAAAAACCAGACCAGTACAAGAATGACTGCACATTTCAGACTCCATCTTCCCATTGAGAGTGACCACTTATGGATGTGTGAGATATGCTCACTTTTTAAATATAAAGTTCATTTTTAGCATTGTTCCTGCTGTTTCAGATACTTAAATACATGGCCAAAATGTGGACATCTTTTAATTAACATGTTTGGCTATTTCAGTTACGCTCCATACAAACCAGTGAACAGCCATGCAATCTCCATAGGCAAACACCTTTTGTAGAATGGAGACTTTTTTCTGCTCCAGCATGATAATGCCCCAGTGCACAAAGCCAAGACCATAAAGAAATGGCTTATAGAGTCTAGTGTGAACTTGACTGGCCTGCATAAAGACCAGAATAAAACCCCACTGAGAAGCTTGAGGATGAATTGTAGAGCCAGACCTCGACACCCAACATCATGCCTGACCTCAATGGAGCAAATCTCCACAGCCATCATCTACTGCCAACTCTGGAGAGGAACAACTCGCTATTAATTCCTGTGGTTGTTCACGCTAGTCAAAGGTTTTTGCAATGCTAAACTGAAACACATCACAGTATTTGATTCAATAATTCAGCCTGAATACAAGTTTGTGTGTAGAATAATATGATTATCAGTTGTGCGAGGTCCTTCTTTCCAACATGTTGAACAAATTCGCATAGCGTTTTCTTCTATTCGTCCTACACTGTGTGTCCAATCTTCACTTAGATCATCATCAGACCAATCCTCACAAAATTAACTTGTGAATTTTTGGTGTTAACCTGTTAACTGTCACCCCCCTTTTTTTTTTTTTTGCATAGACATAAAAATCACTATCCAAACTTAAATGGTTGTAATTCAGGAATGCTTTGGAATATAGACCTATGGCTGGTCTTGTTTTAAAGAAGACATTTTCCAGATTATTGTAGAAGTCTAGAAATTATAAAAAAAGAAACAGAAAAAAAGTTATATAAGTTTGAGTTTATGAAATTGTGTAATGTAAAAATATAATTATTAATATTTTATATAAAATATATATATTACAAAATATATTTTACTCTAAAACTGTAAGAAAATTAAAGACAAAAATCTGAACAAGTTGTATTCCAAATTTTAGGTTGATATCTAAAAAAATGAGCTTTCAGTAAGATTTTATTTGGGCGCAGTACCCAACTTTTTCACCAGACTCCATTACTGCCCATATAAGGGCGCCTCCATTTTCATATATGTTTTGAGTGATCTGAACCATGTATTTCCATAATTTTCATACAATTTATGAAGTAGACATCCTATTCAGAAGT
This sequence comes from Rhinichthys osculus, assembly GCA_029959095.1. Lineage (NCBI taxonomy): Eukaryota > Metazoa > Chordata > Actinopteri > Cypriniformes > Leuciscidae > Rhinichthys > Rhinichthys osculus. Next base: position 51,177,058 of record JARWKJ010000006.1, read on the forward strand.
AGTATGGGTGGTTTGGCAGTATTTGATTTGAATTCAACCTCTAATAAATGCATAAAAAGACTACGTTATAGCGTTATAGCTCGCAGCCAATAACAAATCGAGAATCCATACATTTTTCTTTATATTTAAAACATTTTCAGACCTTTTTTTCTCATAAAATGGAATTGGTGTTATCTTTTGAACTCATGGCATGAAAACAAACTGAGGTTTCTACCAATCTTTCATGATTTTTCATGTTTATTGTTATTTCAAAATAAAGGCCTAAATACTCCTAATGAATATGAAATATTCTTGTTGCAAATTGATAAATTACTGCCCCTCTGTAATTTATTTTAGATAACAGCCACCAAATATGAAAACTAGAGACTTTAAGCTTTCAAATGATATATAGTTTGGCAATATTACTTTAGGTTTTTACTAAGATATTATTGTTTTAAACATGCAATGGCAAATGGGCCCGCCGGCGGTGAAGGTTAAGAGGTTAAACACCAAGTGCCTTATAAAATTGCTAACACTTAATTTATAAACCCATTAGTTAATGTTAGATAATGCATTAACTCTTTACCAATCATTGACAGAATTGATCATCATTCTGAATCAGATCGAGATGTATTATTGGACAAAAACGCGATATTCTCATTTTTTTGCTAAATATGTACATCTTTCTGTGAAACTCACCCACATTCAAGTGTTGATTATAAAATAATGCATGTTTTTTTTAAAGCAGAGGGTCTGTTCTTTTGAAATATTGCATGTTCAGATATTCAAACAACAAAATATTCTGGGGGCCATGAAACGTTGCCTTGCCCGGGTCGGATCTCATCGGTCTTCCCTTTCTCCTGTTGACTGCCCTGTCCTACTATTGCCTGGGAAAACCCAGAAAACTTCTGGGAAATTTAGATTTGCTCTGAAAGTTAATCTGGCAAAGAGCTCATTCAAGCCCATTTCCAATCCGCCGAAATCGCGGCACCAATCAGAAGCGTTGGGGCGGGCTTTACACGATGACGACAGCGCTGGGATTTTGAAGCAGATTTTGTAGCCTACATTACAAAGATGGATGCCGCCGTCGAACATCACTCGTTCCAATCAGCTATCGCGTCTGTTTTAAGCGATTTGAACGTTTCCTTTTTGTTAAAAACCGAGCAAAGAACAACACTCGGAGATGTGTCTCTGCCGCTCTGCATACGTCATCTCCTTCATCGCTCTGATTGGGTTTAGGTCTATCCGCGACGTCCGTTGGTGACGCCCCTCTGGAAATGATTTGTCTATGACGCTTTGCCACCATAACTCAGTTACAACCAGGCTAACTGTTTGGGTCATCCTCACTCTTAACAATCCCTATTGTGCCTTGTCTTGTCAATAAAATTCAATCCCTTGGTCATTCTGCATCAGGGTCCTCTTTCTCCATAAGACTGCTGTGACAAAGCCTGACAGGTAATTCAGGATTCCAGTCATTATCTATAAAATTATCCGTGCGTATCTTTGTACGTATCATTGCCACAATGCTCTGATAATCCCATGCATGATGCCAAAAAGATATAAATCGACTTGAACTTATTTTCATCCTGTCACCAAAGGGAGAGGCATGAGCAGGTAAATCTGGGTTTGGGGTTCATCCGCGTAATCGCTGCCTGCGGCTAAACTTGCCCTTGCTCTCCCTCACGGGTAAAGCACAAACATCCAGCAACAGACCTGTGGATAAGACTGAATGTCAGCATGGCATCACAACAGCACGACAGGACTTGACTGACCTTCTGAGAAGTTGACCCAGCATTCTGAAGTCTTTCTGCCCGTCCATTTTCTCCTCTCTTCAGGGTGCGATGACACCAAGTTACTGAGTTACAGCAGCCATCGAGTCATTGGCTCTCTGATACACCAATCTTTCTGTGGGAAAGAGAGAAAGCACCAATACAGATGAAGACAAAATGACTGTCAAGGCACTGGAGGAGTGTTTCGTGTTCTCTTATATTACACAGCTAAGGGTAATTGATTACATTCAGGACAAAAACAGAGAGTGAGTGCAGAGACACTGAGTGGAGGCCAGTGTTGAGAAAAGCTGATTGTTCTTCATTCATCAGCTCTTGAGAGACAAATGTGCTCGATAAATGACAGGCTTCCCTCGGCTTCACTCCGAGATGCTCGAGTCGGAGCGCTCCCGAATTACAGAGTGCTAATTTTTCTGTTGGCCACTGTGTAATTGGCATGTTTTGGTGCTAATGGTGGAGTTACCATGTTCAGGAGAGACCAAATTACCATTCATTATAGTTGAATAACACAAACAGAGAGAAAAGCGCCATGGATTTCTGAACTGGTAAAATTGGGTGTAATTAGAAAGAATGTAAAAAAAATAAAAAGCTGCACAATTGTCAATTATTTCCCTTGATACTGTAATCACTCTTGTGTTCACATAAGAAAATTTGCATATAAATTAAGGCGGTAAATTTAACATGTTCATTTAGTGTTATTAATTATTTACTAAAAATAAATTGTTACAAAATTAATGCAATTAATCATGTTCTCCTGACTCAAATGTACATTTTTAGGAATACAAAGAAATATCTAGATTGAGTAGAATGGAATAGAACGTAGGCATATGAAGTTAACACTTTAGTTTAGGGTTCAATCCTCACATATGCACGTATTAGCATGCATATCACTAGGATATTGGCTGTTCATTAGTACTTTTAAAGCACATATTAATGCCCTTTTCTGCATGATCATATTCTACATCCCTTAATACAACCCAATACCTAAACTTAAATGCCACAAAAACGACCTTACTAACTAATAAGAGGTAATTAGGAGTTTATTGAGGCGAAAGTCGTAGTTAACAGTGAGAATTGGGACCCTAAAAATGTGACCAAAATATAATTGTTTTAAACTCCCTTTAAAAGTTTTTTAAATACTTTTATTCATCAAGCACACATTAAATTGAACAGTAAAGACATTTATAAAGTTATAAAAGCTTTCTATTTCAAATAAATGCTCATAAATTCAACATTGATAATAATCAGAAATGTTTCTTCAGCATCAGATCATCATATTAGAGTGATTTCAGAAGGATCATGTGACCCTGAAGACTGGAGTAATATTTCATTAACCATTAAACTGGAATAATATTTCACAATATTACTGTTTTTCTGTATTTTTGATTGCCTATTCAAAGATTTACTTGTCTATCTCAATAATGCAGTCAAATTATCTTTAATTAGAGGGGTTTCAGCTGCAAATATTTATATATATGATTATTTGTGATTCATTTGATTGATGAATTGCCGTATCATGTAATTAATCCGATTAAAAGTTTTAATCTTTTAAAAGCTCTAATTAAACAATGAGTAAATCAAGACAGCATCTAAACAGTGACCTTCACATTGGGCCTCTGGGCAGCATGAGAAACACGATTCTAATTATGGCCAGAAACTGAGCAACGCGACGATATACTGGCGCGCTCGCAACCATTAAAATCCCTGATGCTGTCCCTGCAAGTTTGCACAGTTTGAGCCCTGCAGTTCAGTGCGAGTTCACTGAGTTCTGGACTTGCAAATTCTCCCCTTAAAACCCGCATAGCTGTCTCTTCTGCACAGTAAATATCTCATTTACACCTCGCTTTATTGGCTGTTAAACCGGCTGCACTGCAAGCGAGCGGCACGACGTGTAACAAATCCAGAATAATTCCAAATAACCAATGGTTCATTTTTCTTTGGGTCAGGTGATGTTCCGTCAGCATCTCAATTTCACGTGCCATCGCCGACTGACGTGAAAACGCAGATGTGTGGATCAGATCGCTTATAAATCACTCATTAAGGACCAGATGTTATGCTTTGATTGGACATTACATTTATGTGTATGACTGGCATGTCTGTGATTGGTTAGAACTCTCAACGTCTGCAAAACATGCAATTTAGGCTTATTGGAAAAAACAAAAATATTTGCAAAACTCCACAACTTATGATTATGGGCACATTATTGATTAATAGACACATTTTCATGTGGTTCCTTGAATAATTGTGTGTAATAATCTCAATAGACTTTTACCAGAGTGCATGATTTGTAAACTAATATAATTTGATCTTTACATCACATAATCAGCTCCATATGTTTCACTGTTTTCTGATGGACATTACATTTATGTGTATGACTGGCATGTCTGTGATTGGTTATAATTCTCAACGTCTGCAAAACATGCAAATTAGGCATATTGAAAACATTTTTTTTGCAAAACTCCACAAATTATGATTATGGGCACATTATTGATTAATAGACACACATTCATGTGGTTCCTTGAATAATTGTGTGTTATGATCTCAATAGACTTTTACCAGAGTGCATGATTTGTAAACTAATATAATTTGGTCTTTACATCACATAATCAGCCCCATATGTTTCGCTGTTTTCTGATGTAGTAAACTACACTTTGAAGGATTATTTTTATTTTTTTATCAATGTATGATTTAAATACTACTACTGTATGTTGGAAAATAACAATGTATATATTTTATTGAGGTATTTATGTGCACATTTAACTATGTTCATATAATTCATGTTGGACAGTCCATCCAAAAGCAGAGCAAATGTTTAGACGTGAAATTTGAAATGTGCATGGGAAATTTTGAATATTCCCTATTAAGGGGTATTATTCTTTTTTTTCCCAAGGAAATGTGGTTTCATTAAAGCCAACGGGAGCTGTTGGGTCACATTGGCAAATCTGCACTGCTTGACTGCAGTTGTGTAAGCCTTGAAATTCAAAAGCTGAAGCAAAATCCTCTTTGAGCACCTCAGGGACTGGAGCTGAGGAGATGAGAAACCTTCAAAAATCACTTCTTTGCCATTTCTATCAGCATCTGACTTCCTGACCTCTGAATAAAACTGAAGAAACGCTCTCTTGTACGCTTATATTTAATTGTCTAATGTGTAGAGAGTTACTGTACTCTCTGGTCTATATACATAAAAGTAACGACCAGGACATACAATTCAATTTCAAGGATGTACTACCAGCACAGACTATTATGTTGGGTTAAATACAAGATTTTATAATGTTCAAATGTAAGCATTTAAAACAAAGACGCACGTAACTATAAGTTTCGGTTGTATAACTGGATACTTTTCTGGTCGTTTGAACAAATAGACTTATTCGTATTTCCTTCAAACATCCCTGGTTTTCTTCCCCGTCATTAGTTCTGCAGATTGCAAATGAGTCACATCTAAGAAAATGCCAAACTTTCATCAGACGCAGCTACTGAGCTGAGAAGCGTCACCTTACACACACACACACACACACGCGCGTTCATGGCATTGCTTAACTTCTCAGGCATGACATCAAGGATTCGCTTCGTATAAAATCTTTCTATTCTAGTAAAAGCGAAACGCTCGTCCAAATAAGTCCAATCTGGCAACCTGAGCGAAGGAATGCGATCGGCATCTCCAGTCCAAACGCCTGCTGTCGACGCTTTTACAGCGAGTGTGTGTGTCAGATCTCTACCCAAACATCTTGTTAACGATCTTCTCAAGCATTCTTCTGTGATTTAACATAACACGTAACGACACCATATTTACATTTATTTATTTCATTGCTTTTACCCAAAGCAGTTTACTAATGAGGAATGCTTGTGCATATCACAAAACATAAATGCCTTCATGAAACAAACACTGGAGATTACACTACACACAAAACACATTCACAAAGAAACACACAAGTCTCACGACCATCTGATGCAAGACAATTTACAAGGCACCAACTTAAACTAATTATTTTGTATGTGTGTGTGTGTGTGTGTGTGTCCTCTCTGCTCTCAACTTTAAAACCTGCCATCTCATGTTTGGACACTGCAAGTAGTCAACATTACCTAACTCATTTCAGAAACCTATTTAAACTTCATATAAAATGTATGACTTAGAAAATGTGTGTAAAATATCAAAAACAAAACCAAACAACTAGAATTTATTTTTTGCCTTCTTGCTTTAAAATGGATGTGACTAGGTCACATGACCATAAACGATAAGCATACTTCCTCGCATGAACCCTTCACTGCCGGACTTGTGGAAGGGATTCAGGTGTTCCTTCAACATTTGTACACTATCTTCCAACAGTCTGGGCTCAGTAAGATTTGACTTAATGCTTATATTCCTGCATTAAATTGATCGAAAGTGACAGTAGACATTTTTTTTATTACAAAAGATTTCTAAAATTCAGCTTTGTACGGAGCCCCTAAAGAGACATGGTGCTGGGAAAAAATATGAAATGGGAGGAAAAATAATAAGTCAATGCTTTTGCGTTCTCTCGCAAAGAACACAACAGTTTTGCAAGCAAAGCAAAGTTTATCGGGGGGAAAACGCAAAATTCCTCCCATCTCATATTTTTTTTCGCACCACCATGTCCCTTTAGGGCCACCGTAGCTTTGCCATCACAGGAATAAATCTCATTGTAAAATTCAAAATAGAAAAGAGCTATTTTAAATATTTTGCGATATTACCGTTTTTATTGTATTAGCGATCAAATAAATGCAGCCTTGGTGAGAAGAAGAGACTTTTGAACCTATTGAATCAAAAACCCATATTGAAATGACCCATAATCTCAGCGGTCCAGCTCACACTGTATCACGGCATGTCATCTGGATCCTCTGAACGTTCATCTGCTGCTAATGAGCTTGTAATAATGGATGTGTAAATGTGATGGAAAACCCCCTTATCTTTGATGGTGTCAGCCATTTTCCCAAGCTTTCTCATTCTTTTCTAACACATGTGAAGGAAAATCCTGAATGAACTGCATGTTTGATTGGCATGACAACAGCCTCTTTATCTGAGACACGGTTCACATGCAAATCAGGCCAAAGTCCGGCAGGATCTGTGACCGGAGACACTGAAGTAACCGCTCAACAGTAACAAGACAAATGAAGCGAGATGGGGAGGAGAAGGAGAAACAGCAAGAGACGGACGAGAGAAAGAAATCGAGAGCGACTGCTACTGTATATCAAACACATTTACAGTTTCAAAAGTACAAGTTTGAAAGTTGCATCTGAACACAATCACAAACCCACATCACTGATTCAGTCACAGTGCATTATAATAAACATGCAAACACTCCAAACCCTTTTATACAACAACCTCCCCTCAGAGATCACCTTTTAAATGACTAATGAAGTCCTCAACACAAGGAAAGGTCCATAACAGACTCTCTGGTTTGCTCTTTTTCACAGCTCTGAAAGTATGACACTCTAGATCCGCGGCTCTCAACGGGTGCAACTCAAAAATGAAAGATCATGAGGGGAGAAAACAACAACAAGTACCAATGACTAAACACACCTAACTAAATTATCATGTAGGACAGAAAAATAAATGGGCTTTTAAAAGGGAGGTGAAAATGATTCCAATATCATGTTCTGACGTTTTTAACATTTTAGCATTACTTTTCACTTAGCAAAAGCTTGGATGATGCCAACATGGGGAGGCTGTGTGATGTGCCCTCATCTTAAATATATATATATATATATTTGTCTTTCATTTTTTTTTTATTCCATTTTGTCTCTTAGACTATTATAGTTAATCCGAAATGTTAAATCCCTTCATCATGTTCTCACACTCATGTGGTTCCAAACATAAAATACTTTGTTTCTTCTGTCAAACATAAAAATAATGTTGTTTTTTTTTTGTGTGTGTGTGTGTGTGTGTGACTATGATTCTTAAAAATATCTTATTTTGTGTTGCAAAGAATAAAGAAAGTCAAACAGGTTTGTAAGGAGATAAATGTAAGTAAACATCAATAATTGTAATTTTCATTAATGTTTGTGCGGCAAACTATCCCTTTAAAACTTCGATACAAATTTATCGATTTATAAATATTTTTTAGTGGGGTAAACGCATAGTAAACTTATAGATATATTCTCTGAAAACAAGTCTTATACAGTAGCAACATTACACATAAATAAACTATTTCGGCACAGATTCCTTAAAAATGTGGGATCGGAGGGGGAAGGGTTTCTGTCTGATACAGTTAGTTTTATTTCTCTTTAATGGAGTTAAAATAATCAAAGGTTCTCTCAAACACACTCAGGAATTCACTACTGCATGCAACAAAGTGCACTAATATATTATACATGGTTTTATGAGTATACATTTATGCAGACGCTTTTAACCAAAAGCAGCTTACATTGCTTTGAGTTTATGCATTCAAACACATGACCTGGGATGCATTCAGACAAATAAACAGATCTGTAATTTAATGCACAAATAAACACAGAGCCATTTGAATTTGCTAAATTTTTCATTTCTAATAACTTTCGAGATGTTATTAAAGGATTTAACTCAAACAAGCAACAGTCCCATCTTTCCATAAACCAAACTCTTGCATAATCCCCCAAATAATTAATTTTCAACCAATGCTATCTTCTCAGATAAATGGGTTTAGTTTTTCATGACCATTTGGCACAAAAGCAAATCTCAAGCGTCCGAATGTTTGTGCACAGCTGGCCGAGTTATTGTGCAAAACACCAGGAAGCTCAAACTTCCAGGTATGAGAGGTAAACAGAAACTCAAGTATTAATGTTACACCTGCGGTTTGTTCGAACGAGAGCCTGTTTTCTTTGTCAACTAAAGCTTGCATCGATCACAGTGCTGTATATACGGCGTGTTTTAGATTTTAGTTGGTATAAAGATGAAACACTGAGCTCCCAACTGGGTTTCCATTAGAGTCAGAGCTCTTCCACTCTTTTGCTCTTGCTCTTTCTCTTCACACACATCTTTTGTGCCATCTCCTTGATACAGCCCTTCAAGCAGGCCTTTCATTTTGCATTAAATTCTAGAAAGACCCAGACAACAGAATAAAGAGAAAGAGAGAGGTAAGCGAACATAATCGAGGAACAAAATGGAAAGTGCCTCTGTGTTGAGGTTGGGTCTGGGGTGCGTTTCCCAAAGCCAATACGGTCGCAAGTTCCGTCGTTACCAATAGAATTCAATGGAAATTGCGACCATAGTTGGCTAACGATGCTTTCGGGAAACGCACCCCTGGTTAGTATATGTTGACGGGTGAATTATGTGCTGTTTGAGTCAGGAATCCAGTGTCGCCTTTGCGTTTACTGCTTGATTCCAGCGACTGATATCAAACTACTGCCAAAGGAGAGATCAGATGTATTCAGAATTCCCCCAAATGAAACTCTAGCAAGAGAGAGACCAGTTATCAAATAGTCAAGTCAAGTCACATTTATTTATATAGCGCTTTTCACAATACAGATTGCATCAAAGCAGCTTCACAGTGATAACATGAAAGTAGTACAACACAGTTCAATTATATTGTTGAATATTAAATATCCCCAACTAAGCAAGCCAAAAGCAAGGCGACAGTGGCAAGGAACCAAAACTCCATCAGATTGGATGGAGAAAAAAACCTTGGGAGAACCCAGGCTAGTCAGGGGCCAGTTCTCCTCTGGCTAACAATCATAGGGTTTCAAAGAAGCTTTACAGTAAGTGCATATCAGAAAGTACCTGGAAAAAATACATTTAGTTAATCATGTAATATTAAGGGGATAACATATCGCCGGCGTTGAGTCGTCTCTACAACAGATCAAACTCAGTAAGTGAGGCACTGGGTGAATGTATATCTGCAATGACATCTTTATTTTGACCCAACGAACTAAGATATCATTCTAAGAACGTTTTGCTAACATTCCAACCCGATCTCACGGCAATTCGTACAAATTTTACGAGGTGGCTAATTCGTACGAATTCATTCGATTTTTGCTAATTCGTACATATTTTACGAGTTACCAAATTCAAATGAATTCGTACGAATGAATGACCCCGCCCCTAAACCTACCCATCACGTGGGTTTAGACAAATCGTACAAATTCGTACAAGTGAGGTCGTACGAATTCGTACAAATAAGCCACCTTTTAAATCAATCATACGAATTGGCCGTGAGATAGCGTTGAACATTCCCATTAAAGGGACAGTTCACTTTGAAATTAATTTTTGGTATGTTTTAGCTTACCTCAAGGGCATCCAAGATGTAGGTGTCTTTGTTTCCGCAGTAGTTTCAATTTTGATATTTTTAGGTCAAACCGTTCTTGATTTAATGACTCGTAAATGTAAGTACACATTGATGGCCTAAGACACGAAACGAGCGGTTTGTGTGTGAAAACGAACAGTATTTATATCGTTTTTACCTCTTGTAACGCACAGACCAAAGCGCCCGCGCCCTCAGATCACTTGGACGTGGCTGTGGTTACAAGAGGTAAAAACGATATAAATACTGTTCGTTTTCACACACAAACCGCTCGTTTCGTGTCTTAGGCCATCAATGTGTACTTACATTTACGAGTCATTAAATCATGTTTAATTTGGACTTCTCTGTGCTGCTCTTTGAGGTGGTGACCATAGACCTGCATTATATGACTGACAGACAAAAACGGTTTGACCTAAAAATATCTAAATTGAAAATACTGTGGAAACAAAGACACCTACACCTTGGATGCCCTTGAGGTAAGCTAAAACATACCAAAAATGTATTTCAAAGTGAACTATCCCATTAAGTTATGAGAACGTTGTTTCTGAATGTTCAAAACATATATATTTTTTAAACATTAAGGAAACATTTATTCTGCAAACATAATGGGAATGTTACTTTCTGAAGATTCTGAAACAAGTAGTAACATTTAAAAATGTTAGGAATCCAGTGTCGCCTTTGCGTTTACTGCTTAATGCCAGCGACTGATATCAAACTACTGCCAATGGAGAGATCAGATGTATTCAGAATTCCCCCAAATGAAACTCTAGCAAGAGAGAGACCAGTTATCAAATACAACAGATCAAACTCAGTAAGTGAGGCACTGGGTGAATGTATATCTGCAATGACATCTTTATTTTGACCCAACGAACTAAGATGTCATTCTAAGAACGTATTGCTAACAGTCCAACCCGATCTCACGGCAATTCGTACGAATTTTATGAGGTGGCTAATTCGTACGAATTCATTCGATTTTTGCTAATTCGTACATATTTTACGAGTTACCAAATTCATATGAATTCGTACGAATGAATGACCCCGCCCCTAAACCTACCCATCACGTGGGTTTAGACAAATCGTACAAATTCGTACAAGTGAGGTCGTACGAATTCGTACAAATAAGCCACCTTTTAAATCAATCGTATGAATTCGTCGTGAGATAGCGTTGAACATTCCCATTAAGTTATGAGAACGTTGTTCAAAACATATATATTTTTTAAACATTAAGGAAACATTTATTCTGCAAACATTCTGAAACAAGTAGTAACATTTAAAAATGTTAGATGAACGTCCATTTAAAATATTTCATGGATTATGTGTAAATAACATTTTTGTGCTGATGTATAAAGACCATCAACTCCGAACAGGCGCTCTGTTGAAGTTACTGGAAGAATGTTTGTTCATAACTTTGAGAACAGTCTGTTAATCTGTTGTGTAATTAACAATCAAATCCTAAAAGAGAAAATATCAACTGCAAAAAAGGGAACAGTCCAAAGCTCAAGACAAACACAGAACACACTCAATATATTCAGCTATAAGAAAGAAATTGCTAGAAACTAAATCTTAATATACTTTAAAACATTAAATAAATATTAAAACTTTTAATAAGTTATCAAGGATATCCAGAACTCATTTGAGTTGTAAATTACTCAGACAGCAGCATATAGTCCAAAGCACAATAATCTAGGCAACACATTAAAAGATTGAGGTCAGATCTTGCTTAACGCTCATGAATAAAGCCCTCGACCAAACAACAGATAACATCGAGAAAAACAACTCTGTGACTCTGTGATCATTTCAATGATCCCGACCAGCCGGGTGTTTGTAGCGGTGGGTGTTCATGAGAGATGTTCTGTCAGATAAACCAGCGTATATTGACCTCCCGGAGTGATCCAGTCCGCTTGCAGAACATTTGCTAAAAGTTTATAATCTTCAAAAGACGAGCCGGGGCCTTGAAAACTAGACACCTTCACTGGCAAACATGCCCCGAAGCCTTCTTTATATTATCAGTATCATAAATAAAAAAAGCAGTACCCTGGGACACTTTGATGTATGTATGAATGCACTAACGTGGAACATCAAAGCAATTTGTGGCATTCAAAGTTATACCATAAAATAAACATTTCGTGTAAACCTTGATGGACTTTTTTTTTTTTTTTGACATTTCCTGTTCATGCTCTCCATGAAAAGGCAAGAGGATCTGTCAGTAGATCTGTCTAGTACATTAGGCGGGAACATAACACCCTACGGGATCACAACTACTGTAAAAGTTCGGAGAAACACAAACTAAGTCATGCATAGCAAAATTAGGCCAATTCCCATTTTACAAATCTTCATCCTGAGCATGCATCTCTAAGCGTGTCTGATGTTCGGTGCTGTAATGATCCAGCACCTTCAAAATCAATCTCCTGTGGCAGACCATCAGTGCAAATCCAATAGCAGAACATGTATGCATGGCTTTAGTAATAATGAATCCTTCTAAATAAAGAGGCAGACTCTTGAATGCGGGATGACTCGAGGCTTCTGGAGTAGCCGACGTAAATCTCAAGTGGGACACTCGAGTGAAAATGAAGAGCTGCCACTGCGTTCTCCAACATGACACTCACTTTAAGTGCTCATGAAGTTCCACCACACGGTATTGTCCCCGTCCCTTGATCCCAGCAATGTAGGATGTGAAAATGCACAAGCGAGGATTGATTTGAAAATATCTTCTGGTTGAATGGAAAGGACAGGGGGAAGAAAAGTCGAGCTGAATGAAGGCCAGTGACAGTGGTGGACTGGGACACAGATGGACAGAGAGAGAGAAAAGGGACATTGAAGCATTAGTGAAAAGGTTAGAAAGATATTAAATGATTCTGGTTTCGATTTTAGACCCAAAGAGGTTAGAGTGATAATTCAATACAAAACAAAGGCATATGTCAGTGATTTTTTTTTTTCTTTCTTCAAAAGTCAATGGAGAGCAATGTTGTTTAGACCCCACTGACTTTAAAAGTATGGACAAAAACAGTTTTATTATTATTTTGCATATAAGAATGACAGCCATATACTGTTTGAAACAACATGAGGGTGAGTTCATTTTTGTAAAATGATTCAAATGTTTCATTTCTGCTGTCAAGATTAATCGCTCCAATTCTGACAGTAAGTCGTGCAACTTGATCTCATGAGAATTGGTAAATATTGTTGAGTTTTAGATTAGTACGATCATTTTGTAGGTGAAACCTAACCATGAATGTCCACCCTTAAAGGGCCATGAAACCCTAAACCCAATTTTCTGAGATTTTCACATAGGTATGTGTGTTGAACACTATTGAAGACAATGTTAGCATCTGTTAGATTTAATAGTAGGGGGGAAATGGTTAAATTTTTGTTTTTTTCCCGCTATTTTTGTCTTCCGGGTTTAAAATCTTCATCGTGTCCATGTCTCTGGCGGCTGTGACGTGGCAGTGCACTGTGAGTGCTTTGATGACTCATCGGTGTCTCATAATTATTCATGAGACTGAGTTTTCTTATCCTATGAGAAGACACGGTCTCTTAATTATTCATGACACCACGTGGATCTTTCCAATGGCAGACATGTCAAACTGTGATATCGCGCAGTAGATGAGCAAAAGTTCCAGTGCGTTGCATATCTTTCCCCGTGATGCTGCCAGGGCTAGACTCTGGCCATCAACCACGGACACATCTAAACTATGTGTGTGTGTGTGTGTGTGTGTAGCACGCATTTTTGTAGCGAGAGAGAGCTTCGAGAACTGGAGAATGGTGGACTTCGGCCTTGTTCACCAATCCAAGTTGCGTCTTGCGAGTGATGCGGTACCAAGTCCCGAGGACTTTTCTATCCCTTCAGAGGTGTGTGTGTGTGTGTGTCTAAAATGTAACCTGACCATTTTACTTGCCTTAGTTTTGTTAAACCTCTGGGGTCGACAAACGCGCCGGCGCGTTTTGCTGGATTTTTTTCATAGCAGCAAAATAGACTTAAAATACTCCGTTATTTATGGTCATACAGATTTAAGAAATATGAAAAAATAAACTGTTAAATGTCTACTTTCTTATGTGTCCACTTACAATCGAAACAAAACAGTGTGCTTTTATAGAATAAAGAAAATAAACAGGCTGTGCTTTCTGCCTCTCCGTCTCCGTCAACTTTTTTCGGGAGCACGTCTCTAAACTTAAACAAAACTCAGCGAATACTATTCACCCAGGCAAGAGCAGTATATCTTTATAATCATTTAAAAGGAATATTTTTTCAAATATATGCATTTATAGAGTGTATATAAACAAATATATATTTTATAATGACATTATAATTGTACATTAATATGTTTTAAATAGAATTACGATTACTGTAGGCTAATATAGGCCTATGTAGCAGGGCATTCAGTTACTTTTGAAAGGACAAAAATAAGATGTCAGTGTATTTCATTAGACTTTAACTTTGCCAGCTATAAAAAATCTAGCATTTCCTCACGTTTTACTACTGATTTTTAGTGACAGTTGATATGCATGGGCCACTGGCCGGTGACAGTTATCCCACCAGTTGCCATCCAGCACCAGCATTTTTTATCATTTTCACAAAACTTTCATATATTTTGAATATTTTGTTGTGTGAATATGTGAACATACAATGCATCAAAAGAAAGACCAGAGCCTCTGCTTTAAAAAAAGACAAATCTAGCTTGATTCAGTTATTTTTTTAACAACACTTGAATGTTGAAATAACTGTGAAAACAGGGATTGCCTGAAAAACTCAATGGTGGGGAAACAGTTAAAAGTAAAGCTATGAATTCAGTTCAAATTCTTCCTTAAAAGCTGATGACATTTATTCAAATCTTGACATTATAAATAATAATCAGGACAACTTGACCTCCGAAAGTACCTTTTTTTCAATGACGTACAGTGACAAACATGCTTTTAAATTATATCATTAAATAATTATTTTGTTTAGCTTTTTTTTAAGCATTGCATTAATGCTGAACCCATGGAAACATAATGAGTAAAAAAATAAATAACTGCAAATGTCATAGAAGAGGTATATCGGATGATGGACACAAGATTTTTCAGGCACTTTGCAAATGCAAATAATTGACAAAAACAAGCAAATGAAAAGAGTCCATCCATTCCATATTGCTAAATAAAATTGTATAAAACGATGCCTTTATTAATGCAATCTTTTTCATTACTGTGAAGTCAAAACACGTGTGTGTCTACTTTGAGAATGACTCTTCAATAGAAAGATGGCATGTTTCTTACATTTTAAGAGAAAAATACTGTGCCGCTGATAGAAGAAGAATAAAGCAAGCGAACCAGCTCTTATTTCAAAATTATTTCACCTCCACCACTTTAGAGCCTTTATGTTCACAGCACATTTTATCAGTGTCATAAAGATGATGGTCGAGGCCTGAGGACAAAGGACGGGCATCAAACGTCGAGGCACGGCGAACTGAGAATTTCACAGTGTGACCGGCACTCTATAAAAGCAACCCTCTCCGCTCACACACTGAGTCTGGGACTCCGGGAGAGAGAGTTAAGCAGATTGATGGATAGATAAATGGGAAATGGGAGAGGAAAAACAAATCAGGGGGCGAAAGAAGTGGTCTTTTGCACAGTAGGTAGGGAGCAAAATATGGCTGAATCCATTGAAGAGTTCACAATCTCTCATCTGCATTTGTTTCTGTGGTCATAAATGAATGCTAAGTGCTTGCAGGAATACAAGTGGGCAATGTGACACCTAGCGATGGGTGCTTTCGAAACACTGCTTCATGAAGCTTTGACACCTTTACAAATCTTTGGTTTCGAATCAGTGGTTCAGAGCACGTATCAAACTGCCAAAGTCATGTGATTTCAGTAAACGGCATCGTAACTGTTTTGAAACAAACAGACAAAAAAAAACTGAAACACAAGGGCATAAACACAGGATAACAAGAGGCTAACAAGGAACAGGTGTAGGTAATTAATCACTATGGAGACTAACAAGAGTACTATGGAAATAAAAAAAGGCAGCTATGGAAGCTAATGTAAACGGAGCTAAACACAAGAAGAGAAACAGTAAAGCAAAAGGAGGAGAAAATACACTACAAAATAAAGTCCTAGAACACAGAAGACACAGAACACATGGGAAAACATGACACACATCTTTCTAACAATGTCTAATTCCACATGTAATTTAACTGATACAACCACATCTTTCAATCCTCGGTGATTTGGTCCTGACTGCTGTGTCAGCGGCTTGATGTCTGTAATCATGTGGCCATATCCATTCATGGCCTCTGTTGTTATGAATGACCTCCGAAAAAAGTGAGAGCAGTCTTTTATTGTCAGCCGAACACCATTGAGGTTTCTCCCGGCTCCTTTTTTTTGTAACTTCTAGCTGGTCAATGCTCATCATTAGCTACTCCAAGCTGGTTAAAGTCAACATGAGTTTAGTTTTCTTTCTAGAGTTGACATATTTGAAAACTGGAAGTTGAGGCACAACATGTTAAAGGTCTTGTCCTTTTCTATAAAATAACCAGTGCACGATGGCTTCTGCATTTAGCCTCAGTGGCCACTGCCAGTTCTGGTGCAGAGCAGTATATGGAAACTGAGAGAAAATTAACCTTAAAACAAAATCTTTAGGAAGTGTTACGCAACAGGACAACACCATATTCATATGATTCACCTTCACACTAAAGGTATTTAAAGACTCTGGAACTCATTACTAAAATAGTGTTTTAATATATGGCTGGTTTCACAGACAAGGCTTAAGCTAGTCCCAGACTAAAATACATGTTTGAGCTGTTTAAACTGAAAGCAGCTTACACTGGTGTATCTTAAAATATGTCACTGCCATTGTTTCGTCTCTATATTTACACCAGTGATGTTTTTCTCTAAGGCACGTTTATAAAAAGCTACTTAAATGTCCTAATTCAACTAAGGCATAATATGTCTAAATTTAAGCTCTGTCTGTGAAACCAGGCCATAATATTGTAAAATGCTGTTTACTATATTCTATATCATGATAGCATATAGTTATTTGTGATTGACAGTTACTGGAAATATGACAGGAAAGGTTTTCTACTACCACACTGTGCTGCGGGAGAATACTGTACCGGAAGCTCGCGTAGGATTGAGATTTTAGCGCAAATACGTAGATAGTCGGTGTCCATAGCTATTGCTAAACTGCCAAAACTAATTTTCTCAATCAGTATTTTTGTCTTGTTTTTGAGCAAAAATATCTACATCCTCAATCCTAATTATTAAGGCTTGTTTGCAGATACAACGCTATCTCACGACCAATTCGTCCGAATTTGACGAGTGATTAAAAGATGGCTAATTCGTAACAATTCGTACGAATTTGTACGATTTGTCTAAACCCACGTGATGGGTAGGTTTAGGGGCGGGGTCAGGGGTAGGTCATTCGTACGAATTCATACGAATTGGGCAACTCGTCAAATATCTACGTTTTAGCAAAAATCTTACTAATTCGTACGAGTGAGGTCGTACGAATTGTTACAAATTAGCCATATTTTAATCACTCGTCAAATTCAGACGAATTGGTCGTGAGATCGGGTTGGCAGATAATAGTTAAGCGTATTTAATACAGAGGAAATTGCTTCATCCCTTGTTCTAAGCAAAAAATGAAAAAAAGATGAAAAATAAAACACTAAAAAATAAAATCAGTCATTTGCTAAAAATGCTACATGCGAACTTAGGTATCACAACATACAGTGGACACTTACTTTTGTAATTTGCTAAATATTACGAACCATACTGGTCAACCTGAGTAGACTGGGTGATAGTCATCGCAGCTTTCATTGGCTAAGGACGGCACAGACGCCGTCTGACTGACATGTAAGGCAACCAATCACAGTTGGTTTTGTTCTGCGTCAAGTTTAGGGGCGTGAGAATGTAAAGTTGATGTCTCTACGATAACAGACCGCCGTGCATCCAATAAATTATTCAATCAAGAACATTGTGCAAGTTCACTGCAACACTGGAGCCTCGAACTTTACATACTTTTGAAAACCAAGCGTTTAGTTGGCTTTGTTTCCAGGCGGACCTTTAAAGAACGCAACACACACGTCAACACACACGTTAAACAATCAGATGACGACTTCCCAACTCCTGAAGTGTTTCCAGTTAAGTGTGCCATGTTCATCAGGCGTTCAGCCATCGTGACGTCTGAGGCTGAGGTGGTCAATCTAGTGAAGGTCTGACATGTTTCAAAACACCTTGAACTTGCTGACCACAAGAAACCAACCGGCTTATATTGGAGCTTGTTAATTCTGTACTGGGCTTGCAGTTGTCCTTTCATGCCACACATAAAACCCTTATCGCTGGATCACCATTGACCCTTCCAGCATTTATATATATTTTACGTGTATTGGACATGACACATTCACACAATTATCACTACGAATGTCCTTGTTGCAGAGGCGATGAGAAAGCAGCATGAAAGAATCCAGTGGGCGGCGTAAATTCAGTGAGCGTGGAGTCGTAGGTTCAATCAATTCTCATAACTGCTTTGACTGAATCCAATTAGCCGAACAGCCCTTACACGATCCGGGCGTCCAGGCCAGGGCACGAATCTCTCTCCCGCCTGACCTTGCTCAGCAGGAGACTGTAATACACGTCAAAAGGTAAAGAAAGCGAAAGTGAACTGTGCGAGAAAGGTGATGCACAGGAGACGGGGTGTTGGCTAAATTGGGAAGGAGAGTGGCAGAGGAGTGAATGATGGAAATGACGGTACACTGCGAGCGAGAGTAAACAGAAGACGGCGAGAATGAGAGACGGAGCGCTTTGGCTCACACTCCATCACATCCAGTGTGTTGCAGGATCACGCTGAAAATCCTCATTGGAATGCTATTTTTGGCGAAGGGAAGTGTCTGTTTTTGAGTGTGGGTGTGTGCGTGTGTCAGTGGAGCGCTGTCTGTTCTCTGCTATGTGTGAAAAGAGGGGTTATGGACCAATTACTCTGAGAGAGAGAGAGAGAGAGAGAGAGAGAGAGAGAGAGGGAAGAGAAAGAGAGAGAGAGAGCTCTGATCTAACCCTATCACTGCTGCCCGACTGTTTGGTGTTAATACTGCAACACAGGAGCTGTCAAGCCGTTGTGAAAGATTTATCTAATAGAGCTTCTGTAGCTCCGCCCCCTTTCAGTCTTCCGGTTTGTGTTTCCACAGCATGAAGGTAAGATCTTATGGATTTATGAATTAATGTTTACATGTTTTTATCTTCCCGGTCTACTGACATTTGTTATGACATCCGCTTAAAACATTACAATGCTCATGATAACTTTCGTTAACTCAACAATAAGTAAATTCACTTCACCAGAATGGAAATATACAGAGCTACCGCAAAAACAGAAGTTTAAAGATAATATTCTAAAGATGGCTGCGTGTGAAAGTCAGCTATCATTCGATGGTCCACTTTAGACAAGCTACTGACTACAAGTAACTTTGCAACTACATGTCAATAGCAGTCTTTAGGGTATTATAGATTATCTGATTAATATCTGCTAGCATTTTATTTTCAATAGACATTCAACTGACTATAAGTATCATTGCAACTACATGTCAACTTATTCTACTAACCTGAACCCTAACAGTACTGCTACCGTATTTTCCGCACTATATGGATTTTAAGGCCGAACCGAACCGTGACACAAGTGTATCGTATCGAACCGAACCGTGACACAAGTGTATCGTATCGAACCGAACCGTGACACAAGTGTATCGTATCGAACCGAACCGTGACACAAGTGTATCGTATCGAACCGAACCGTGACACAAGTGTATCGTATCGAACCGAACCGTGACACAAGTGTATCGTATCGAACCGTGACACAAGTGTATCGTATCGAACCGAACCGTGAATTCTGTGAACCGTTACACCCCTAATAGTAGCATATGCAAACATTTCTGCCCGTTTTCGCGTATTGTAAGCCTCTGCTTTCCTGTTACAGATTGAAGCTCGTGACGCACCGCGCCGTTAATTTCAAGGAAAAATAGACTACTGCAAATTTCTGGTGTTATTTGTGTGATTGTTTGGGCCATTCTACAGCCCTCCATCAAACCTTTCAACACAGAATCCACCTCAGATTGCTTTTTACCAATACACAAATCGTAAAAACAGATTAATACTCTCTGTTCCTAAATTCTGATTGGGCGGGCAGGGCAGACGTTTGGGTGGGCTCAGCCCTTCCCTGCCCATGCCTAGAACCGGCCCCGCATTTAAAGCATACAGCTATAAAATAAACTCCATATGACATTGACCAGGCTCTGTTATAAACTAGGATCAGACCATCTCTAATGCAATATATATTTCAGACGACACTAAACCTCGCTGACGTGACGCCATCAAACTCCCGACCGTAAAACCTTCTGCGCTCAATCTTGCTCTTTCTCACTCATGCCAGCAGTCAATGTCACATTTACCACGGACGCCGGTACCTCATCAAACTACAGCCCGGTCCGGTGACAGCATGTTGGCTCCAGTACAGCATCGGCGCATCTAAGATATTTCTCCAGTTGAAACGAGAGGTACAGCTCATAGAATTAGCATCAATGTGTCCTAGTTCCAGTAATTGCTCTCCTTTAATGGAGCGAGAGCATTGCACAATGAAGTTTCTCCGTTGCAGAGAGAAAGGAGGACTTTCACCTGCCGAGGCCTGTCAGGGCTGACTGTTTTAGTGTAAGAGATCCGTGGGATGCACACGGCTTCTGGCTGGTAATGATTTCAGCTGGCGCCATTTGTTGAACAGACTCAGGCAAACATCATTTTTCCCCATCTTGCTGGGAGAGTCAACATCCCATTCGTCGAGAAAGAGACAGAGTCTCGGTTTCCCTTGAAAGCACACAATTTCTATTTTGCTGTTCCTTCTAACTATTGCTTTTACAATGCATTTTAAATGTCAAATAGAATGGGAACTGATGCACAAAAAAAAAAAAGGAAAGGGAAAAGAAAGAGCACTTCGGCTCCCCCCCTGCCGGCTACAACACGCCGCACTTTTCTGTCACCTGCTATTTCGCTCTTGCCGAGTTTCTTTCTGGTTCCCTCCGAATGGCGCTCCGGGATTTTTTTTGATGTATTCCATACCAGCTGTTTTAAAAACGCACGGCAGGAAACTCATCTGCTCTTCCTGTCAGTTTAGACTCGCACAGCTCGCATACATATGGAAAGATATCAACCCTAGAAAAGAAAAGTTTACTGAACGTTGCAAATGGAAATCAAGCTAAATCTATTTCGTAAGCAACACACAGTTTATGTAATGTCCTTCTTTCTTTTTACACATACAATGATCGAACAAAAGTGTAATTGAACATTTAGGACATCCTTAAAATGTATTTTGATTTAATCGTATTTAAGAGAAAAACAACAAACTCATTTGTCATTTTTCCTGAAAATCATGAAAATTCCCTATTCCATAATGTCTCAAATATGTATTTTTGAACACAGTTTTGAACTCTTTTGCTAAGGCAGCATTTTAAGAATTATGAAAACACAGTATTAAATAATATCATCACTCCTTTTTCATAATTACAAAAAAAACTTAATTGGAAAAGGATGGACAATAAATATATTTTAACATTATATAAGTGATATTTATCTTAATCTCTTTGTCACAAACCAGTTTATAATTACTTCCCTTCTAATCACTGTCAGTTTTAAACATGTAATAATTCATATTTTTTTATGACAGATTTTCATATTTTAAGATAGAAATATTACCTACATTGAAAATATGCAAATATAAATGTACATAATTAAACAAAAACCTACTCAATTGGTAAAGGATGGACAATAAATATATTTTAACATTATATAAGTGATATTTATCTTCATTTCTTTTTGTCACAAACCAGTTTATAATTACTTCCCTCTAATCATTGTCAGTTTAAAAAGTAATAATTAAAAATTTTCATATTTTAAGATAGAAATATTAACTACATTGATATGCAAATATAAATGTACATAGTAAAAATCCTATAAGACAGTTTTATTGTGAACGTCATATATTAAAAAGTCAAATAAATAAATAATCTGTTTAGTTTCAATAAAAATCAACCCGATAGAAAGAGCTTAAAGTTGGAGAAACACCCATAAATTGTTCAAAACTGAAATGAAACGGTAATGTAAGACTAGTCAAACGTTAGTGGAATGTTAATGAACTACACCTCTGTGTGAACTTGAGCAGAACCGGCTTCATAAATCCACTAAGATCCTCAAACACCAGCTGATTAAAAGTCAAAAGTGAAGATAGTTCAAAGAAAAGCCTAATTTCTCCGCTAATATGTTGCATCTAATGCAATGACATTCAGGCTGGTTTAAGTGTCTGTTTCATTTTCTGTGCTAATAATTGTTTATTTTGCAATAGATGACAAGTGACTGTACACTTGACTGCACTCCACTGTGAATGAGAATCACGCACATTAGTGGCTTGTGTTGATGCAGCCGATGCCATTTTAGTTGGTGAAGAAACCTGATCGAAGGATAAAACATGAAGAAAATGGCAGAATGCAGACCAAAATGGCAGCACAAGAAAACGGCCCAATCAGCGCTGCATTGTCCTCTCGCCGACTGCTTTTGTCCAGTGACATTCAAACGAACGGATGAATATCAAATAATTCATCTCGAATCTCAAGAGCAGCCAATTAGCGAGAGCCTTCAAAACCTCTGATATCACGAGTGCGTGCGCTGTCAGAGACACTGAGAAAAGATAACAATCTTCTCCTTAGATCTTTTTCAGCCTGATAACCGAACATGATGACCCTGTTTTTTTTTTGTTGTTGTAAGAAACCCCCAAGATGAGCTTCAGCACCTGATGGTCTCTGTGAGCTGGCTTTCTCCACTCCGCGATAGATCGGGATGATCGCGCATGTTAGCGTCTGCTAATCAGAGTCTGCTTCAGAGAGGGTGTGGTTTTCAAAGGTGGATGTGGATGTTTGATGCCAGAGGCTCTCCTGTTACTCTTTCATTATTAATGTATTCTTTTCTTTATTTATTTATCAATTCCTCCCTCTGCAGCCCAGGCTACACAAACCCCTCAACACACACACACACACACACGGTGACTTCCAGACCTTATTAAAGGTGACATCTTTTAAAAAGCCTTCCCAATCTTTAAACCTCATTAGCGACTGCAAAAGATTTCTGGTAACTGTACGAAACGTCTGTTTTTGTGAACTCTGACCTCACTGTCACAATACTGTCCTGCCATTCATCTCTGCTCGTCTTTGCTTTTGTAGTGATATATGCAGAGATTGATTCATTAACATAATTAAAGATTGTGAATACTGAAAGCTTTTTCATCACAGTTGTATCCTTCTTGCTATTTTTAATAGCAATGCTGATTTATTTCACAATAAATTGTCAGACGGCAGATCTAGCTCATAGAGAGACAAAATCGTGTTTGTATCTGGGCTTGTATTAAAAAGCATAATATTAGGGCTGTCAATTTAACATGCTAATTTAGTGTGATTACTTATTTTTAAAAACCATGTGATAAAAATAACTTAATTATTCACTCTTACAAAAGAATGTATCTCTCATCTGAACAACTGAAGCTTGAAGGCCCAGCTGCTGTTACCTACACCTCGCTGAACTACACTCATAATGAGACGCGTACACTCGGAAACATAGTGAAAACTTATATTATACATATGCATATCATATAAGTGCGTTTGTCCTAATCAGACTAATCCTAGTGATATGAGACGAGCGACAGGAGATTATATTCTAGATACGATTTCTATTTCCACAATTTCAAAACTACAACATACTAAATATGACATATATATCAGGTACTGATTATGGGCTAATTTAATTGAACTATTTATCAGATCAGTGTTGTTATTGTTAACAGAAAATAAAACAATTCAAAACTTAAGGATTAAACGTAATTAGAAATGTTTTCTGAAATAACTGAAAAAAGCTCAAATACTAAAATTACACAAAAAAAATGTAAATAAAAACAAATACTAATAAAAAACAACAAAATTATTAAAACTAAAATGAAAACAGAAAACATACAAATGAAAATATTAATACAACTATAATAGAATGTTGAGAATACTAAAATAACACTATGCAACATAATAGAACAGAATTCAGAGAAAACATTAGGTAACACTTTATTTTACAGTGTCCTTGTTACATATGTTACATGTACTTACTATAGTAATAACAGTACATTATGCATGATTACATGCAACTAACCCTCAACCAAATCCTAATCCTACCCTAACCCTATAGTAAGTACATGTAATATTACTCGGTACTTCAATATATAATTACACTGTAACAATGACACCTTAAAATAAAGTGTAACCCAACATTATTATAAATTGAATCACTTTTAACTTCACTATAAACGTGGCGCTCATGGCGCAACACACCGTAAAAAAGCAAGCCGTGGTGTAACAGCTAAATAGTATGTTAATATAAGATACACTGTTAGAAAAAAAAAAGTGAAAAAACGGAAATATTCTGGAAGCTGGGGCGCCAGAAAAATACCGTGAAATACCAGTTAAAAACCAACTCGTAAAAAACGGAAATATTCTGGCAGCTGGGGCGCCAGAAAATGTTTATTAAAAAACGGAAAAATACTGTCAGGAAAAAAAACTGTAAAAAAATGGTAATTTCTTATCCTATAATTATGGTTTATTACTGTTATTCTACACAAAAATAGCTTTCATTTTCTGATATATAGCTAAAAATATAGGTGGCTAATTCGTACGACCTCACTCGTACGTACGACTTGTCTAAACCAACGTGATGGGTAGTTTTAGGGGTGGGGTCAGTGATAGATCATTCATACAATTTCATACAAATTTGGTAACTTGCAAATATGCACGAATTAGCAAAAAACGTATGATTTCATACGAATTGCCTTGAGAGCATGCTGACTCATTACAAGCAGCTCTTCCATAAAAGAGTAGAAATACTAATATACAGAAGCTGCACAGTATCATTCACACAAACATTAAACACCATCATGGTAACACATGAAATTTTAAAAATGCAATAAACATTAGTTTAACAACATTAAATGTAATATAAAACCCTAATATACATCAGTCATTCGGAAAAAAACTAAGAAAACTATGAAGAAACATAGTTATTTCAACAAAAACACATCAAATGTGAAGTGTCACGCAGGGAATTGTGGGAATGTCAATTTACGTTTTTTCACTGTAAATTATACAATGAGTTGTTCTTTTTCACTTTCAAAAACTGTAAATTGAATGGTATTTTACAGTAAAATTACATTAAATGTACCATTAGATCTATCACAGTTATTATATAGTACGGAACTACTATTATTTAAACTTAAAACTCACTTTAACACCCACATCTTCAGGGAAAACATGTTAAATGACTGATTTCTGCAGTTATACCTTCTTTTCTTTGTTTTCTAATTTAACAGAAAAAATCTGTAAAATATTACGGAATATTTTATGTAAAATTACACATAACACTGTAAAAATACAGTCAATTTCCTTTAAAAAAAAAAAACGTAAAATTGATGTAAAACCAAAATACAAGCAATTACCTGTAAATTCAATAGTGGACCTTTAAATTACAGCAAATATCTGTAAAATAACAGGCACTCACTGTATAATGACAAAACGGCAAAATTCTGTAAAAAAAAAAAATACAGACCATTACCTGTAAATTTACATTTTTTTTTACAGTGTAGTATATATAACATTGAAGTGATTAATACGTTTAATTAATCAACATGTAATTAATTTAAATTCATTTTAAATTTGACAGTATTGATGCCAATAAGAGCAGCATTTTACATACAACAAGGCTTTTAATGTTTAGTCCAGAGATGTCCGTGTCATTCTCTCAATAATGGTGGGTATGGAATATGTGTCACACAGGTCGAGGGGAGGAATGCTCGGATGACCAACCGCCCCCCCCCTCTCTTACTGAGTCACCACCGTGGGGAGCCGACACCACAGGCACACAACAGAGGACTACGGAGACACAGGTAAGTTTCAAAGGAGAAACAATCTTTATTGAACGATAAAACAAGGGGCATCAATTGGATAGCCTTCACTGTCCTCTAGATATCCTTCTGTCACGGGCGGGCGTGTCGCAACTGTCGCGGTGTCCCCTGGGCGGCAATTTAGGGACTCCGTTCACCAGCGGTGCTGCAGACTCCCAGACTCAGATAGTGAGAATAACAGGTAAGGGTTATTCACAGTGCACGGCTCTCCCTTCGGTTCACAGGGGGGCGAGCCAGCGAATCACTAGACGGCTTCACCAGCGATGCTGCATGCTTCTGGACTCAAACAGTAAGTAGAACAGGTAAGGATATTAACAGTACCGAGAACTCTCATCGGCACACCGTAATGGAACAACGGTTTGAAGGCTTACTTTTTCCCAGCAGTGCTGCAGACTTCCGAACTCGGGCAGTAAGTATAGCAGGTAAGGATCCTTCGCAGTGCGCGGTACTCTTCGGTCCACAGGAGGAAGACAGTGAGTTAAAGGTTTACTTCGCCCATGATGCTGCGTCCTTCTGGACTCAAACGGTAAGTAGAACAGGTGAGGATCTTTACAGTACAAAATACTCTCTTCAATGTACAGCAGGGAGACAATGGATTAAACAGGGTACTTTACCAGTGATGCTGTATACCTCTGGACTCGGACAGTAAGTAGAACAGGTAAGGATCTTCACAGTACACAGTACTCTCTTCAGCTCGCAGTAAGGAGACAGTGAATTAAAAGGTTGCTTCCCAAATGATGCAGTGTGCTTCTGGACTCAACAGTAAGTAGAGCAGGTAAGGATCTTCGCAGTACAACGTACTCTCTTCGGTACACAGCAGGAAGACAATGAATTAAAATGGTACGTTACCAGTGATGCTGTAGGCTTCTGGGCTCAAACAATAAGTAGAACGGGTAAGAATCTTCACAATACTCTCTTCAATTCACAGTGAGGAGACAATGGGTTAAAAGATCGTTTCTCCAGTGATACTGTAGGCTTTTGAGCTCAAACAGTAAGTAAAACGGGTAAGAATCTTCACAGTACAATGTACTCTCTTCAGTGCACAGTAAGGAGACAATGGATTAAAAAGGGCACGTTACCAGTGATGCTGCATGCGTCTGGACTCAACAGTAAGTGGAACAGGTAAGGATCTGCACAGTACTCTCTTCAATTCACAGTGAGGAGACAATGGGTTAAAAGATCGTTTCTCCAGTGATGCTGTAGGCTTTTGAGCTCAAACAGTAAATAACAATTAAGGACCTTCACAGTACAGAGTACCCTCTTCAGTGCAGCTGTATCACACTGGACTTCCAATGGGGAGCAGATATAATAACTTTCCACAACGTGTAAATGGGGCTAGGGCCACTTCTCAGCAAAGGCACAGCACACTTGTGTTCACTTCAATTCCACAGCCACAAATCAATGTGCATCAATAAGGCAAAAGCACTGCAATTCACTCACACGTTAAGGCTGGTCAGAGGCCCCACTCAGTTTGTTGCGCTCGCTCCACGAGGGATTTCTCTCTCAATTCCTCCTCAACACACTCTGAAACACATAGCTCTTCCAACAATCAGATCCACATTTACTGCGTCCTCTTCCAGCAATTTAAATACTCATAAGATGAAATCAGTTCACTTATCTCTTCTCTCTCCTTCCACAGCACCAATCCAGACGATAGCTCAGTCCAGCAGACTTCCCACAAACGATCACTCTGATCCAGCCAACTCAAATGGGCGATCTCCACACCCCGACGGTTTTCCTGAGGAAGCTTGTCTCCAACACTGCTCCAAGTCAACCCTTTACGCTCTTCAAACACTTCCAACTCACTGAGCACTTCAAACCCACTGAACGTCAACGACCACTCTCTGAATGGTCCCTTTTTATCCTGGCTTGCGTAACAGGAAGCCTGTGTGAGCGCCGCTTCTCTCTCTCTCACACCTGCAATGCATTAGCGCTAATCAGTGCGGGCATGTTTACATCACCGGGGTGGGGCGTGTTGCACACAATACCTTCCCCTGGGAAACTTAGGACTCTCAAGAGGGTTCCGCTTGCCGAGCGATTTTGTCACCCGTGACATCCCCCCCTGCCAATCGGTTCTAGTCCCTAGAACCGGCGTTTCCTCAGTCCCATTCGCCATACCTCGCAGGTGGCTGTCCTCGGGTGTCCCGCTGAGATCGTCGGGGTGGCGAGGGCGGAGCCGCTCTGGCCTCAACTTCATGGTCCCTCGGGACCACAGCCCACCCCACCATGGGTACCTCTGGAGCGGGTGGCGCACTCGGGGTCTCAGCCACTGGCTGCGGGTAATTCGGACATGGACGGAGCAAGTTTCGATGGAGCACCCTTATTGGTCCTGGCTTCCCTTCGGGCCGTACAGAGTAGACGGGAGCATCGGGCCCTTGTCGTTGTTCCACCACATATGGCGTCGACTCCCAGCGATCGCTGAGCTTCCCCTTCCCGGGGCGCCGGTTGTCCCTTACCAGCACTCGCTCCCCAGGCAATAACGGGGCCTCCCGGGCAGTCCGGTCATATAGCCGTTTATTCTTGGCAGCGGCTGCACTCAGATGGTCTGAGACTCGTCGATAGGCATTTAGCAGTTGGTGGTGGTGCCGATTCACCCAGTCAGTGGTACTATACCCTCTTTCTGCAGCCTCGGTCCCCAGGAGCAAGTCCACAGGCAAACGGAGATGGCGCCCAAACATAAGGTAGGAAGGAGCATACCCTGTGACACTGTGCACACTATTGTTATAGGCTTGTAACAGCGAGGGAAGATTCTCGGCCCATTGGCCCTGTTGTTCACTCTCTAAGGTCCCCAATAACCCCAACAAGGTCTGGTTAAATCTTTCGCACCCCCCGTTACCCTGAGGGTGGTATGAGGTCGTATGGGTTTTTCGGCACCCATAAAGGTGGCTCAGCTCCTGGATGACCCGGGACTCGAAATTTGGACCTTGATCTGAGTGTAGGGTTTCTGGGCAGCCAAAAGGTTGTATCACTGCTCTCCAAAGAGCGCTGGCTGTGGTAACTGCCGTTTGATCGACGGTGGGGACAGCCCAAGCATATTTGGTAAATAAGTCGGTCATGACCAGAATATTTTGAAATCGGTCCGTCGGCCGACCCAGAGTCAGGAAATCTATCCCTACCATATGCAGAGGTGCTTTAGGTCGTAGGGGAACCAATGGGGCTCGGACTTCCTTCCTGCGCTTGAACAATGTACACCGTGGGCAACTCTGAACAAACTTCTCGACCTTTTTTTTCATCCTAGGCCAGTAGAAATACCTCCTCAGCAGGGACAGTGTCCTCTCTTGGCCCTGATGGCCCGTATGGGTGTGATATGCAGTCAATAGCTCCGAAACTTGGCCCTCCGGTACAGCAACCTGATGTATGATCTCCTGTGTGCAGGGATCCCGCCTTAAACGACAGATTACTCCTTCTCGGAGTTGCAGCCTCTTCCACTGCCCCAGAAGCTGTCGTACCCCCACCGTCTGAGCCCGCCTTTCCTCTGCCCTCGGCATGTTTCCCTGTCTGAGGTACAACAGGAGCTGACCCAGATCTGCATCTCTCTGCTGCAGCCCTCTCCACCGTCCGGGGTCCCACCCCCAACTGGACGGAACAGGCTCCGGGGCCCCAGGGGCTTCCACCACTGCCACCAGCAACTCGTCTTCAGTACCAGGGGTACAGAGGGGTGTTTGATCGTCTCTCCGGGTGGCTGGGAGTCTAGACAGGGCATCTGCGTTCACGTGTTCTCTGCCGGGACGATATCTGAGCTGGTAATCATAATTTGCTAGCTGTGCCACCCAGCGCTGCTCTACTGCCCCCAACTTAGCGGTCTGCAAGTGTACTAAGGGATTGTTGTCTGTAATCACCGTTACCTTGGCTCCCCACAAGTAGTCCTTAAACTTCTCCGTCATGGCCCACTTCATCGCCAGCAGTTCGATTTTAAAGGAGCTATAATTTGACGTGTTTCGTTCGGCGGGGTGTAAACTTCGACTTGCGTAGGCTATTACTTTCTCCACTCCTTGCTGCTCTTGGGCCAACACGGCCCCCAATCCTGCGTTGCTGGCGTCGGTATACAAGAGGAACGGCCGGGTGAAGTCTGCATAGGCTAAGATAGGGGCCTTCAGAAGTTCCTGCTTAAGGTTCTGGAAGGCGGTCTCACAGGTGGAATCCCAGTGTACTGAGGGGGAGCCTTTACCACGGGCACGTCCAGTACCAGCCAAGAGTTGGTTCAATGGCTTTGCAAGCCCAGAGAATCCCTTTATGAAGCGCCGATAATATCCCACGAACCCCAGGAATGACCGCACCTGTCTCACTGTCCGGGGTGGCTCCCATCCTTGGACCGCCGCCACCTTCTCCGGGTCAGGGGAGATCCCTGCAGCACTGACGCGATGTCCCAAGAACTGCACCTCCTTCCGCAGCAACTGGCACTTGTCTGGCCTAAGCTTCAGCCCATATCTCTCCATGGCCCTGAAGACTTCCTCCAGATGATGCAGATGGGTGCGGAAATCAGGGGAGAAAACGATCACATCGTCTAGGTAGACCAGCGTTGAGTCGACTAATTGTCCTCCTAGGCAGCGCTGCATCAGGCGTTGAAAGGTCGCAGGAGCATTGCACAGACCGAATGGCATACGGTCCCATTCAAATAACCCAAACGGGGTGGTGAAAGCTGTCTTCTCCCTATCTCGGTCGTCCACCTGCACCTGCCAGTATCCACTCGCCAGATCCAATGTTGAATACCACGCCGCTTGGGTGAGACTGGTGAGCGAGTCCTCAATCCGTGGCAATGGAAATGCATCTTTCTTCGTTACGCTGTTGAGTTTGCGATAGTCAACGCAGAACCTCAAAGCTCCCGTCTTCTTTTGCACCAGAACGATGGGCGCAGCCCACGGACTACTGCTTTCTCGGATGATTCCTCCCTCCAGCATCCCTTTCAACAGGGTGCGGACCTCGGTATAAAGAGTGGGGGGCACCGGACGGTAGCGCTCCCGACTAGGTGTCGCCTCACCAGTGGGTATTTGATGCTTCACCACCCCTGTGCAGCCATAATCCTCTTCGTGTGTTGAAAACACATGTTGCCACTTCCTCAGCAGCTCCTGAAGCTGTACCACTTGTTCCTCTTCCAGGTTCTCACCCTTCAGGGACTCTCCCATCAAATGGGCCGGCACTCCTCTTCCAACCGAACCCAGTTCTACCTCGACGGGACGGACAGCAACTTCCACCACCGCAGGGCTCACCTGTCTGAAGCAGACGTCTTGGTGTTCATGCACCTGGACAGGACGTACTGAGGAAACTCGGGCCAGACGTTGGTGTCGGCGAAGGAGCACAGGGTAAGGATTTGTATTCCGTACTTTGACTGCGACTCGCCCACGGCGAACAACCGCCAGCCCGTGAGCCACTTCAACTGGCTGACAATCTTCATGAGGCTCTACCAGGACACAGGTACCTGCCTCACGGGGTCCTGCGGGTACACGGACCCAAAGAACGGTCTCACTCTGGGCTGGGACAGACAGAGCGTACCGACAGGTAACTCGACCGATGTCTTCTCTTTCTTCCATGTGATTAGCTGTGTGCACTCTTCGGCAATCGGCCAGAATTCGGTCCCAGTCCTGTTTCACCGGTGACTGAGACGTCCGAGCCGGCCGGTCCCGAAACAATTCTTCCCAGCAATCCAGTATAACGTTCATCCCTAACAGTGCTCGATGAATGCCCAAGCAATGATCTCGGACGATAACTACCCCTTTTTGTGGGACGGGGACCCCTCGGACAAGAAAGTCTACCACGATGTACCCAGTATACGGGATGTCCAGACCATTGGCCCCCCGTAAGGTCAGCTTGGAAGCTTCTGTTGCTTGGAGCCGATGATCTGCGAACAACTCCTGGGCCAGGCTCTCTGAGAATAACGTAACTTGAGACCCTGTATCAACCAGACAGTCTATCGTGACTCCATTAGCTTGAACCTCCACGGTGGGGCAATGTCCCACCCAGTTATCTCGTGCAGCAGGAAAAGGAGGGTCACACAAAGGGGTCCCGGCCACTTGACCCACAGTGGCCGGTGGGACTAAAAACCCCCTTGAGAACCCCGGCGAAGCCCACACTGGCGGCTGATATGTCCCGGATCTCCGCAATTGATACAGATGGGCCTTCCTTGATCATCCCACTGGAACCGGGGGCCCACAGGACGTAGGGGGCGGCGCACAGGGCCTCGCCCCTCCTCCGAATACGACCTCCCTCTCGCCACTGCTCCGCCCTCGACTCGTCCTCGACGAAGTTCACCCAGCAGGTTCCGCGATAATTCCGCCATCTGTCCCTTGACATCCTCTAGCAGCTCGGTCCTCAGTTTCTGCTTCCAATCGTCCGGTTCGGCAGGAGCAGGTCCACTAGCACTACTTGCTGCCACACAAACTGGGGTACGAGTTACGTCTCCCTGGTCTATTTCCAACGCCAAGGCCTCTTGTCGCAGAGCCTCAAAGGTCATAGTGGGGTCTCGTCGAAGCTGGAGTCGTATGCCCTGGCGTACCGGCCCTTCACGCAGCCCCAAGACGAATTGGTCTCGTAGCAAGGCATCCCCTTCACCCAGTCCATGATCCAGTCGCCCCTTCAGCCGGCCAAACTGCTCCCGTAACTTTAAGGAGTATGCCCGAAGTGTCTGCGTAGGTCCTTGTTGATAGTTGAAGAACTGGGCACGAAGAGTGGCCACTGGGGTAGAGTCTCCATACAATCCAAACAAGAAATCAAAGATAGTTTTCGCAGTAGCCCGTGTGGCTTCCGGTGCAGCCAGTACTTCCCTTTTTGCTTCTCCTTCCAATGAGCCCAACACAAACTGTACTCTCTGCGCGGCACTCAGTCCCTGTAGTCCAGCCAGGTACTCCGTCTGCGCCCTCCAATCCTGCAAACTTAACTCCGACCCCTGTCCTCCATAGCGCTGCGCCCAAGGAGCTCCCATGAAGATCGGCATGACTTGTGGACGAGCCGCGGGTGCCTCTTCGTCCGCCATCGCGTACCTGTGGCCGCTACAACTCACGGTGTGTATCCTGCCGACTACGCCATTTTGTCACAGGTGAGGGGCGGGCGCCAGCGGGCCGCCCACCCCCTCGAACCAAACCGAAACACCACCCGAGGAGCGTGCCGTGGAACACATGAGGCAGACACAGCGTTTAAAATCTATTTATCTTCTTTATTAAATAAAAACAACTTAAAAGTCTCTTTCGTTCATAGAACAGTTCAGCAGTCAGCAGACTCACTTCAGGTGAATGATTCACAGGGTCACTTTCGTTCATGGAACAGCACAGCAATCAGCAGACTCACTTCAGGAGAATGATTCACAGGGTCACTTTCGTTCATAGAACAGCACAGCAGTCAGCAGACTCACTTCAGGTGAATGATTCACAGGGTCACTTTCGTTCATAGAACAGCACAGCAATCAGCAGACTCACTTCAGGAAAATGATTCAATTCACAGGGTCTCTTTCGTTCATAGAACAGCACGGCAGTCAGCAGACTCACTTCAGGTGAATGATTCACAGGGTCACTTCCGTTCATGGAACGGCACAGCAATCAGCAGACTCACTTCAGGTGAATGATTCACAGGGTCTCTTTCGTTCATAGAACAGCACGGCAGTCAGCAGACTCACTTCAGGTGAATGATTCACAGGGTCACTTCCGTTCATGGAACGGCACAGCAATCAGCAGACTCACTTCAGGTGAATGATTCACAGGGTCTCTTTCGTTCATAGAACAGCTCAGCAGACTCACTTCAGGTGAATGATTCACAGGGTCACTTTCGTTCATGGAACGGCACAGCAATCAGCAGACTCACTTCAGGAGAATGATTCAATTCACAGGGTCTCTTTTGTTCATAGAACAGTACGGCAGTCAGCAGACTCACTTCAGGTGAATGATTCACAGGGTCACTTTCGTTCATAGAACAGTTCAGCAGTCAGCAGACTCACTTCAGGTGAATGATTCACAGGGTCACTTTCGTTCATGGAACAGCACAGCAATCAGCAGACTCACTTCAGGAGAATGATTCAATTCACAGGGTCTCTTTTGTTCATAGAACAGTACGGCAGTCAGCAGACTCACTTCAGGTGAATGATTCACAGGGTCACTTTCGTTCATAGAACAGCACGGCAGTTTCGGGCAGAGAGGAATGAACATATTTCACCGTTTCCGCATTCTCTTCTCCGCTTCTCCTCTTCAAGGCTCGGGTAGAGAGAGAATTGTAAACGTGCTGAGACTGCGAGTGGACAGCAACAACACCATTCCCACACTCGTATATTCACCAGTACACTGCAAGACTTCACTCGTGCTCGCAATAGAACTGCATTTCAACAGACTCACTGTGCAATCAGGGCTTACACCCGCAATCCCGCCGAAATCTCGTTCTCTCTCACTCTCTCTGTCTCTCCGCCTCTCTCTCGCTCTCCCGCTCTCTCTCACAGCCTCCCCCGCTGCTTCGGCCTCGGCCTCGGCCTCGGCTTCGGCCACTCGGCCTGCTGCGTGCACGCTCCGTTTTGGTTTCCGTCTCCTCCCTCTTCACGCTAACATGGCCTTTTTATAATCCACGTCGTGGATACGTGTCCCAATCACCGTTAACTCTCCTCCTCTCGCCCAGCTGATGCTCGTCTCCTCTTTAGCAGCTGCGCCCGGACGCATTACATGGGTGCAACCCCGGAACCATCTCAGTGTCCCACTAAATCCGCTCCCCCCGGAAACATTTCCCAGGACGAAAGTTCCTCCTTGTTCGTCACCCCGTGACATCCTCCCCCACCAGTCTGTTCCAGTCCCTGGAACAGTGGGAAAAGAAAAAAAACTGGTCGCCCCATGGTCCCCGGTCGCTCAACTCGGGCGGAATCCTGCCGACTATGCCACTTGATGTCACACAGGTCGAGGGGAGGAATGCTCGGATGACCAACCGCCCCCCCCCTCTCTTACTGAGTCACCACCGTGGGGAGCCGACACCACAGGCACACAACAGAGGACTACGGAGACACAGGTAAGTTTCAAAGGAGAAACAATCTTTATTGAACGATAAAACAAGGGGCATCAATTGGATAGCCTTCACTGTCCTCTAGATATCCTTCTGTCACGGGCGGGCGTGTCGCAACTGTCGCGGTGTCCCCTGGGCGGCAATTTAGGGACTCCGTTCACCAGCGGTGCTGCAGACTCCCAGACTCAGATAGTGAGAATAACAGGTAAGGGTTATTCACAGTGCACGGCTCTCCCTTCGGTTCACAGGGGGGCGAGCCAGCGAATCACTAGACGGCTTCACCAGCGATGCTGCATGCTTCTGGACTCAAACAGTAAGTAGAACAGGTAAGGATATTAACAGTACCGAGAACTCTCATCGGCACACCGTAATGGAACAACGGTTTGAAGGCTTACTTTTTCCCAGCAGTGCTGCAGACTTCCGAACTCGGGCAGTAAGTATAGCAGGTAAGGATCCTTCGCAGTGCGCGGTACTCTTCGGTCCACAGGAGGAAGACAGTGAGTTAAAGGTTTACTTCGCCCATGATGCTGCGTCCTTCTGGACTCAAACGGTAAGTAGAACAGGTGAGGATCTTTACAGTACAAAATACTCTCTTCAATGTACAGCAGGGAGACAATGGATTAAACAGGGTACTTTACCAGTGATGCTGTATACCTCTGGACTCGGACAGTAAGTAGAACAGGTAAGGATCTTCACAGTACACAGTACTCTCTTCAGCTCGCAGTAAGGAGACAGTGAATTAAAAGGTTGCTTCCCAAATGATGCAGTGTGCTTCTGGACTCAACAGTAAGTAGAGCAGGTAAGGATCTTCGCAGTACAACGTACTCTCTTCGGTACACAGCAGGAAGACAATGAATTAAAATGGTACGTTACCAGTGATGCTGTAGGCTTCTGGGCTCAAACAATAAGTAGAACGGGTAAGAATCTTCACAATACTCTCTTCAATTCACAGTGAGGAGACAATGGGTTAAAAGATCGTTTCTCCAGTGATACTGTAGGCTTTTGAGCTCAAACAGTAAGTAAAACGGGTAAGAATCTTCACAGTACAATGTACTCTCTTCAGTGCACAGTAAGGAGACAATGGATTAAAAAGGGCACGTTACCAGTGATGCTGCATGCGTCTGGACTCAACAGTAAGTGGAACAGGTAAGGATCTGCACAGTACTCTCTTCAATTCACAGTGAGGAGACAATGGGTTAAAAGATCGTTTCTCCAGTGATGCTGTAGGCTTTTGAGCTCAAACAGTAAATAACAATTAAGGACCTTCACAGTACAGAGTACCCTCTTCAGTGCAGCTGTATCACACTGGACTTCCAATGGGGAGCAGATATAATAACTTTCCACAACGTGTAAATGGGGCTAGGGCCACTTCTCAGCAAAGGCACAGCACACTTGTGTTCACTTCAATTCCACAGCCACAAATCAATGTGCATCAATAAGGCAAAAGCACTGCAATTCACTCACACGTTAAGGCTGGTCAGAGGCCCCACTCAGTTTGTTGCGCTCGCTCCACGAGGGATTTCTCTCTCAATTCCTCCTCAACACACTCTGAAACACATAGCTCTTCCAACAATCAGATCCACATTTACTGCGTCCTCTTCCAGCAATTTAAATACTCATAAGATGAAATCAGTTCACTTATCTCTTCTCTCTCCTTCCACAGCACCAATCCAGACGATAGCTCAGTCCAGCAGACTTCCCACAAACGATCACTCTGATCCAGCCAACTCAAATGGGCGATCTCCACACCCCGACGGTTTTCCTGAGGAAGCTTGTCTCCAACACTGCTCCAAGTCAACCCTTTACGCTCTTCAAACACTTCCAACTCACTGAGCACTTCAAACCCACTGAACGTCAACGACCACTCTCTGAATGGTCCCTTTTTATCCTGGCTTGCGTAACAGGAAGCCTGTGTGAGCGCCGCTTCTCTCTCTCTCACACCTGCAATGCATTAGCGCTAATCAGTGCGGGCATGTTTACATCACCGGGGTGGGGCGTGTTGCACACAATACCTTCCCCTGGGAAACTTAGGACTCTCAAGAGGGTTCCGCTTGCCGAGCGATTTTGTCACCCGTGACATATGTGTTTATGTGACTGTAAATAATAGACAGGAGGAGGGCGAAAGTGTAGCGGCTCCATTTTCTGTCACATGTCTCTGTCAGGCAGCGGCAGAGACGGCCAAACCTGTCAAACATCTACAGCGCTGGAGCATCTCTGTATCAAAAATGAACACTAGCACCAAACACATCAATAATTACATTGATTTCGTCCAATATGAGCTCCATATTCGATATTAATCTTGATTAAAATATGTATCGAGGAAAGCATCTGGAGGGATGAAAATTAAGGTCAAACAGAAGTGCACACAAACTCTCATCTCAATCCGTTTAATTCACACGCTCATGCATTACGAACACGCCACATGTGCATTGGAAAGCATGGAGCGTGTTCTCTCGCCAGCCGGCGTACGAGCTGTAAAGTGGAGTGGGTCTATAAACAGCAGTGTGGGAGGCGGTCGGGCCAGAGATCTCTGGGGAACATGGTACACTGCACAAATAAAACAACACAACATCACGACAGGCCATGCAACACAACAGAGTAGCATCGTGATTAATGACACAGACCTCCTCCAATGCACAGCTCGAATCCTTCTGATACACAAGTGTACGTTACATATTCAAAATTACGCTTAATTGGAAGCAGCTCACTGACTGAATCACGTTTTGAAAAATGAGCCAATTACACATTACAGGTCCGTTTCAATATTTCAGCTGCATACTGTAGAAGCTATTTACTTTTCTAATACACGTTCCTGGTTTTATTGGGAAAGACATTCGTACAAATAAAACAAATGTTTCTCGCAGTGTCCTCTGAAACCACTTTTCTTTCCGGCTGACATCACCGAGGCTCTCTTAATCTACAACCTCTCGCATCCAACCGTCGGTCACACAGAGACCACTTTTCATGAACCAATCAATTCCCAATGGGAAAAAAAATCAAGCCTCATCCTTCATTTTCTTCACATTGAATATCCTGTTTGACTGGATGTCGAATTACAGAAAGTAAAATGGGTCTGAGTTTGTAATATTCAGGGCTTCTTTGTAATATTCAATATGTATGGCATGCTATTGTATATGGGCCGGAGTCTGCGCATGAAATGAGATAGATGAAATGAAATATTTTGGCACATATTATTCTTTCAGCTGCCAGAATGTACTACTCTGTTCTGTTTCTTACATGTTTTACATGAATCCCAGAGATTTCCCCAAAAGAATCACTGTGTAAAATGTGGAAGAAGAAGATTTCATCTGAGCCTGGTTATTAAAGAAAAAAACCCTTTCCATTTCAATTATCTAATACCGTACTGCCTCCTAAGGCTCTGGCTGTGTCCGAAATCTCAAACTCTCTTGAGTAGGTACTTATTTTGAACTGGTAATTACTTCACGACTTCTAAAAAGAAAGGGAGTCGCCAATGAGTTTTTACGACAGTGTTGTCAAATATCTATTCCGAAGCTGTAGGGGGAGCTCTATAGAGAAACCTGTGAGCAAAAAGCGAGAATACAGCGA
Organism: Rhinichthys osculus; assembly: GCA_029959095.1. Taxonomy (NCBI): domain Eukaryota; kingdom Metazoa; phylum Chordata; class Actinopteri; order Cypriniformes; family Leuciscidae; genus Rhinichthys; species Rhinichthys osculus. The sequence continues at coordinate 51,215,571 of JARWKJ010000006.1, forward strand.
AGAAATTGCCAAAACTGCATAGTGCCGCTTTAAACTACTATTTAAACATAATGTTGATCTTTTTCTCATTCTTGTAGCCAGTAGGTAGCCTTCGTAATTCCGCTCAATTTCATTTCGCTTCTGTACTTAGTCTGAGACAGCGGCCTATCTATCCGTTTTCCTCTGGCCTGAAAACAGCCTGGCCAATCAACGAACAGAGGGCGGGCTGAGAGCTGTGACGTAGTCGCTAAGCGCCGAGTTTAAGATTAGGTCAGTGAAATCGAAAACGACCGCTGATATGGAGATGCGGATGCAATTCGCTCTGTTGTGGAGAATATTCCCGGGATTAGCAAACTGAAGCCCGAACAAGAAGAGTGTGTATTAAACCTTTTGAATGGAGGTGATGTTGTGGCCCTACTCCCTTTGGGAAAAGTTTAATTTATCAACTATTACCGATCGTCAGCGAGAAACTGGGGAGCCTTTTGACAGGTCAGTCTCTCCTTTCTTTTCCAGGTCTTAAATATTGCCATGACATGCTGTAATCTTGCAATTAAGTTGCAGCATTTCCGACAGACTCGAGATGAACAAAGAGCTGTGTTTAACAGAACTAATCCTAACTTTGACAGTTGGCTGCACATATTTTTTTGTTTCTCTCTACTGTCAAATATCAGTTTAGAGGCCCTGATTGTACCGTGGATGCGTAGATTAACTTTGCATAATCTGCAAATGTCGTTTACAGCCATGTTCTGTCCGGTTTTTCGCTCGCATCATCAAGTGTTTACAGCAGGTTTACAGTGGAAGTTCGATCATAGATTTGAGTTCGATGCATGATGTCTGTGGTTCGATGCGGCTGTGTCGGCCCATAACATACGTCATATATAAACTTATCTGATTGGCTTACGGGTAACCAATGATTTTAAACTTCAGACAAGCGCCCCCTAGCGAGAGAGAAAACACTTCTCTATTATGCCATTCCAGACTCTGTCTACGAAGCAAAGTGAGGTATTACCTGGCTAGCCAGTAGGTGTTTCTAATATTGCAAAAGCCGCTGAGAAGCGAGTGAACTGATGCATAAGCACAGCTCAAGTCTGACTCGTTTGACTGGCTACTCACCACTCATTTCAGTAAATTATGAGGTTTTACTCAAGTCATCCTGCTGACTTCATTTCCCCATGCTCAAGATAGCAGAGTCATGTCGTCCTCTTAAAAGACAATGGCGCATTACCTGTTCGTCATTAGACACGCCTGATCTTAATCTCTCACCGAAGGCAATCACACAGCTAAAGATACTTATTACACAGAGGAGAGCTTGTGGAGATTAGGATGTCTGTGAAAAACGCACAGGGAGATACCGTAAATGTACCATATATTCCTGAACAACAAGAGCTGGTTTCATTGACAGCTTATTCCTACTGGTAATTTCATGGTCAGATTTTTTTCCAGGCATTTCCGAACATGAGGAGGCTGTTGTATGTTAATGTTTATCTATTATACTACAACAAACTCCTCTGTGCTTGATTCTCATACACAATCATCACTTTGTCTGACACCAAACTCGCGAGTCTTATCTAAACTTAGGCCACATTTACACATAGCTATTTAGAGAAACGAACCTCCCCCTAATGAGGTGAAATATCCTGAAATAAGCAATATCACACAAGCAGGATCCTTGTTTCTAATCAGCCAAACAACAGACATTTTATAATTCACGCTAACAACACAAATGCTTTCATACTGTATCAAATTAATATAGAGTAACTTACAGTAACTTCTTGCTGATTCCTGTTTGTTTAAAAAGTTCAAAGCAAATCCCAAGTAGAATCACACACACTGTAAAAAATGATCGTGATTTTAACGGTAAAAGACTAAATGCTACAGTGCAAAACTGTTAATTGGTTAACAGAAAGTTTCCTTATTATATACGGTAAATAACTGTGATAGATCTAACGGTACATTTAATGTAATTTTACTGTAAAATACCGTTAAATTTACAGTTTTTGAAAGTGAAAGAACAACTCATTGTATAATTTACAGTGAAAAACCGTAAATTGACATTCCCACAATTCCCTGCGTGACACTTCACATTTGATTTATTTTTGTTGAAATAACTATGTTTCTTCTTAGTTTTCTTAGTTCTTTTCTAATCAGTTATGTACATTAGGGTTTTATGTTACATTTAATGTTGTTAAATTAATGTTTATTGCATTTTTAAAATTTCATGTGTGTTACCATGATGGTGTTTAATGTTTGTGCGAATAACACTGTGCAGCTTCAATATAATAGTATTAACTTTCTTATGGAAGATTGCTTGTGATGAGCTTTGATTTATCATGTGATTCTCACCACTGCTGTGATGGTTGTCAGTGTATTACAGTAGTACAAAACAGATATTAATAATTCAATAGGTTGGTAAATTATCATTATATCAGATAATAAATTACGGTTTAATACTGTAAATTTTACTTTAAGACTGTAAAACTAAAAACGTTGATACCGTAATTTTGACGGTAAAGTTCTGGTAACCACAGCTGCCAGTTTTTTTTCCGTAAAAACAACGGGATTTTTTTTACAGTGCATTGTGTCTCCGAACAACATGCTGTAGTGTTATTTAGTTCCTGAATGAATCAGTGTTTTTGAACAAACTGGTCGATCGAATTATTCAATGACTGTTATATCCGAAATCGCATACTGTATAGTACATTTGATTTGAAACTTACTTTGTGACCATTAAAAAAAGTGTATAGTATGAATGAAATTTGGACATACTACATCCGCCATTTTGTCATTGGGTTGCAGCTTTTCAGTGTTTATGAATGAAAAATAATTTGACTAAACAAATCATTTATAAAAACAGTACAATGTTGCCACCTACTGGCACAACAATGTAACCTACATAAAGAGTCACTGAAAATAATATGAATATAAAATAATAAATTGACTTGAAAAATCGCTTAAATTATGTTGAAATTGTTACATTATTTTGATGAGTTAAAGTAATGAAAATTCATATGTTGACTTATTGAACATATCCTTTTCAGCACATTTGAAACAGTTCTCAACATATCGCCCAGCTCAATATACTGAACATCAATAAACTTTAATTTAACCCAAGGTTACACTGATGCACAGCATCTTATAATGTACTGTATATTAGCAGAGTCCCAAATGCACCAAGCCTGCAGCACAATCAGTGGTACTGAGAGAAACTGAGTCTAATTCTCTCGCAAGTAAATGACTGCGGTAGCGAAGTATGGAAATGAGATGCTCAGAGGAAACCATAAGAGCAGAGAATCAGGAAGAGAAGACATAAATAAAACACTCTGATCACAACAATGTTGTATTTTACCCACACACTCAAGATTTCATCGTGTTCACTCGAGTGATATAGATTGAAACCGCTTATTCTGAATTCCACACCCATAACGCAAAAAGGTCCATCCGCATTCCCACAGGAGATAACAAGACGTAATGGTATGCTAATGACTAGCAAATGCTACGTGTCTCTCCGCTTAGACAGACGCCCCTCCGTTTTCAAATCTGTCGGACCGTATCACTTGTATCCCAAGTGTCTCTTCTGTTGCCCTAAACAAAGCCAAAAAACACAGGAGAATGTTTCGCCTTATGCTTCAGGAATACATGATAGATGCTCCGTCATTTAATATCACCTTGTTGCTCATCAATCACCGCTGACATTTAGCAAGCATCTCCTCCCTTTCCTGGAGAGAAGCCTTTTAGGGTATTAAAATGACAGACAGAATGCTGGTAATGAGTTTCTAATGGTACTAGATTATATGGTGGTTTCCAGGTAAGACTTATTCAAGCCTCTAATCATATAATACGAGTCTGATGAAGGCCTCTTGTGAAAGAACTCCTGCTGCGTGTGCTTTAGCTGTGTCATTGTTCGGACAGGATAATGTTCATCATTTCCTCCCAATATTCCGGGTCATGCAAATTAACTCGGAAGAAATAGGAGAGAATATATAATGACATCGCTTTTGGAGTGAACAATCCTCTCATTTGTTCACCTGCCTTCCTGAATCCCTCAGCGTCTCAATGACAGACGGACGGACCTGAAGACAAGGCCGGAGCCGCTGAGACCAAATTGGACAGATGGGAGTTGATTTATGGGCAATTATTCTGGATGTGCTGGCAAGGGCATCAACATTCACATCAGGAAGCACAATCGCTCGGCTAACGTGGGCAAACATCCTGCAGAACTAACGCTGTAAAGAGGCAAACCACAGCCGTGTACAGCGGGAGAAGGCGAGTTACGCAATGTGTTCATTCAAATAAAAAGGCATGGCTTGATGTGTTATGTATTTTTAACTCTTGTGCTGTGCAATCTTAGATGTAAAGCTCAGACTGAATGCCTAATGGCGGTTGTTAGTTCTAATGAGGACAAACACAACATGTAGTGCCTGAGACTGACTGGGAAGTTTCCACTTACAGTGGTTGTATATATTACATTCATCCGGAATACAGTATGGCACACTGAAATGCATTTTTTTTTTTTTTATACAAGAAAATATTTTCAACCTTCTTAAAATATCTTTTGGGTTGTATACAAAGTATGTAAAAAACACTATATATATATATATTGAAAATATATAAAAATGGCCCAAAGTTATGAGGAAATACAGTGAAGCAAAAAGTATTGAAAATATATTTATGTAAACATATTTTTTGGCCATTTGTTATATAATATGCTAAACAGGCCATCAGCTAAAGAAAATAAAGGCAATTTTAAATGGTAATATTTCGTTTTTCAAAAAGTGTACTTATTGTGGAAAAATATTATTGTACTTGTTGAATATACAGTGTGTACTGCATGTAATCTTTTTGGAAGCTTAATTGTATTTTAACCCTTTAGGCGCCAGAGGTTTTTTCCTAAAACATCTTAATTTCAAAAGGCTATATCTTAAAAGAGATAAAAGATAGAGACTTAAAGTAAATTAGAGAAATATTAAGGATGACCCAAAGTTTATGTAGGGATTACATTTTCCCATCTAATTTGCATATTATGACGTCATATGGTGGTGGCAATCTTGGATTATAGAATTTTCATGAAAAGTCACATGTTTAAATGATAAAATGCAGCACTTCTTTCCCCCCAAAATGTCCATCACCTTCTGTATGCTATATCGCACACTAGCTCCGCTTTTGATCGCACTGATTCAATGCGCTCTAACTCGAGCATTTTGTATAGAAATATGACGTTTTTTTGATTCGGGGATGAAGTATGACATGTCTGCCATCCAGTGGAGGGGAGGTCGAATGAAATTTGACAAAATCGGCCGTTTTATTCAGTGCCGCATCTTGTCGAGTAAACTCGACCGTGGCGCCTAGAGGGTTAATTGCGATTACACAAAAATGTGCTATTTACATTTATATTAAATTTAATTAGCAGAACTTCACGGAGCTGATTTTTGACTCACTTAAATAGTACATGTTTAAATGTATAATTTCATCATTTTTCACAAGGCCACTATATTTCTTAGCAGCCTATGTTACGAGCAAGTGAACCAACAAAACCACCATCGCCCATGTGTTTTGAGCCGCAAACGGACTCTGGATGTGGAGTTGGGCGGCGCTGCAAAGTAATGTTCATGTTTCGTTTCCAATGCAATTCAAATTGCACAGTAAAACTCAGCGCCTGTACGAGGAAATCATTTCTGAATGGTAATAACAGGTTCACAGCGCTCCGTACATTAGCAGTCAGACAGTGACAGGTGTCAGTTCCCATCGGTAGAGCACACCTGAGCCAGATGTTGACGGAGCAAGAGCAGGTGTCACACACACACACACACACACACACACAGGGACAGATGCTTTCTCTTAAAACCACTGAAAACAAGATTAAACCAAGCACAATCCTGTCCATCTGCATGGATATCTCCTCCTGTATGCATGTACGTCCATCTTTTAAAGGAGTTTTAGGTTTAGATTGATTTTTACCTTTATTTAAAAGGTATAATCGTTTTATTGTTGACAATACAACTCTTTGAATAATTTGTCTTGTACGTGAAGGTTGCCAAATCCCCCTCTTGCCAGACTCGCACACACACTGCTAATACTGGATCCGAGCCCAATCATTCATACTTGACTTTATTACACAGATGTTCCTCTGGGCCCGGATGAGCTGATTCACGTGTATTTGGGGACACTTTGGCTCAAACCTTTTGGGTTTTGAGCAGTGCTGGAGCAAATCAAGTACTTGAGTAAACGTACAGAAATAAAATAGGCATATTACTCCAGTAAAAAAAATAAAGATACTCATTTTCAGGTTTACTTTAGGCTATACTTGAGTAAAAGTTCAAAAGTACTTGATAACTAAAGTGTTTCTTCTAGTCGATATTGAATCAGTGAGTTGTTGACTGCAGGACAGCTACGGTTGGATCAATCCGATTAAATTGTTCAGTGATATTTGTGAAACAATTCTTCATGTTCATTGGAAAGAATCAACTCATTCACGGATCAGACGTCGCTCTTGCGTCTCAGAGGCAGAGACGGTTTCTTCAGTTGGAAATAACGAGGAACGACATGTTTTTATGGAGTAAAAAGTATAATATTATGCTTTGGACTGTAGTGAAGTAAAAGCAATAGTTTCCCAAAGTTAAAAGTGTTACTGCCCAACACTGGTTTTGAGTAAAATGAGCTGGGAGGATTTTTTTTTGTTATTGAAAAATGCACAAATAAATGTGATTGGGTCAAAATAATATTACAATTATTCTACACTATTATTAGTTCACTAATCAGATGGAAGCTAATTTGTATAGACCATCAGATGTTCTTCCATTGAAGTACAAAATCATTCTCATTAAAGCAAAAGAGACACAAACCGAATACTGACATTCTGAACAACAAAGAAATGCAAAACACCCTCAAACCATTCCCAATTCATCCATTCAGTGAAATTACAATGCTGATGACATCATTTGTAATAAAATAAAACTGCTAATTTTCACTAGTGCTCTCAGACTTTGGCGCCCGAGATCGTTTTCTGATCTCAAGCCCTATTCGCACGGGATTAGTATTATCTGGTCTTGTCGTTATTATAGGTCTAGCTGTATGATATATCATAAACAGAATAATGTTCTTTACCGCATGCTGCTACACATGTCACCCGTCTCCATCTAATCATTAGGTGTTCAAGCACGAAGTGCTGAAAACCTATTGTAATTGCTATTTCAAAACAAAAAAAAATCCCCTAAAACGCATCGTGCAGCCCAAACCGTAAGGCCTAGAGACTTTAAACTCGGCCAGATGGTAGGCCACACTTTTGGGGAGAACCTATCAGAGTATGACCCCGATTGGCCCATAGGTGGCGCTACAGCAACCAAAAGTACTAAACTGCTCATAACTCATAGGCCGTTGGTCTATGAGTTATGAGCTTTTTACACCACTGTGATCCTTGGCTCAAGACGGACAAAATGTATATCTCCAATTTCGATTTGGGCAAGACAAATTTTCCGCTATGTCGAATTTTGTCCAAAACCTACTTTTGCGAACTAGTCCCTGGTTTTTCGCCCGATCGGAACCAGACCAGTCTAGGCCTATTCTCTGGACTCTCTAGAGCAATAATTATCGAAAAAAAGTTGAAAATTTGCAATTGGGTGGCTGTAACAGGGTCATTTAGAAAAGGGGCGTGGCAAAATACAGTCAAAAGCCTATAAATCATAAATAAAAACTCAGAACTTCACAAAAATTGATGAGCATATGTGTCCTAACATGGTTAGGAAGCATGCAATATAGGCGCTATAACTGTTGAAAAGCTTTAAAACCATATATTTCCTATGGTAAATTGCCTGTATTGGCTGTAAATGGTCTTTTCCATCTATTATGTCAGTGGTTAAATTAATGCTAAATAAAACTTAATGTCTTTCGATGCTTTGGAGCTTAACGGCCTTAAAGGCCTTGACTGCTTCAATGCTGCTTGTTCTTTTTGCTTTTGCTCTTCTGATGGTTTTCAGCTTTCTTTTTCTGCAAATTGTATAGTTGTATGGTGTTTAGCGATATGACCCAGCACCCAAAATACTATCAAAATACTCCAACACAGCGTCCATTCTTCAAGATGGATAAAAAGCGCACAGGAAACAAAAATCTTGAAAAAATTATAAACAACCCCGCCAATTCGCACGGGACTAATATTATCACAGGACCTTGGTGTTCGGTGGGTCATTTGCGGGGGAATTTTTACTTTACAAATTACAGACATGGCCGATTCGCACGGGATTAATATCACAGACAACCTCCGCAATTATTACAAATGACTAGAGGTCACCAGGTTATACGTAAGCTGCAATCGGTCAGATACTTTACAAGTCAAACCAGCATCAACAAACAGGATTTCTCTCTTTTCCACAACAAAACCTGCGTTCGGGTTTAGCTGTAGCTCAATAACTCAGAGCTGCTGCTGTTTCATAGCTTCATTAAATAACGTTTTAAGTCATGATGGAGAGAGATGCTCATTATTGTGATTATCTGAAAGCATCAACCGTGGATGAAAACTTTTACGCACTTTTGAGTCCCAAGAATAGATCTCTAGAGCTTCTTTAGAGGATCATGCATGAGGAAAGACTTGGATCGACGTTTCCCAAAGTTACCAAATAATATATTCCCTTCCCACAGCAACTGCTTCAGTGATATTCCGGGAATTGATTGGTTCCATTTGTTTACATTAGCTAACATGAACTAAAAATTAACAGTTGTATTTGTATTAACCCCAATGATAACAAAGATAAAAAAATACTGTAAGAAATTAATTATTTAATTTAATAATTAATGCATTAACTAACGGACCTTATTATAAAGTGTTACCAAATTATTTTATTATATTAAAATGTATTTTTTATTAAGTGAAAGCCTTGTTTATGGTTGCCACATTTGTTCTATCATGAACCAAACACCACAGATGTTGACTTAAACCACTTTATGAAATCAAACAGAATTCACCCATATATATATATATATTATTCATTTGCATTTATTTTTTACACTCTGTAAAATAATCAAGAGCTGTACAACAACCTGTATTTTTAAATAAAATCATATCTCCAGTGTATTGCTTTATGTTTTATTTAGTGCACAATGGCAGTAAAAATACTTTTTTTTGTATATTTAAACAGTTTTTTTCATAATTATGCACGCACTGTAAAATAATGCATCTATAGTCTGATTGGTTTATACCCACCAATATTAAAACCAAACCTTTTGTGTTCATACACAAACCAAACGTAACAAAAGCAACATGGAGCTGTAAAGACAAAGATGCAGTTTAAAGTTTGATTTCTCTCATCAGAACTGAAGTTGAATAGACACTATGCATTCATTTATGATGAACTTTCTTAGTGGCAAGCAGGGTTAAAGTGTCGTGATTATACCTTCGTTGCCGAGGTCAGTGAACTTTGTCTGCGTATGCGTGACTAATTATTAAACATGTCCTGCTGCTTCTAATAATGAGGTTCTGATTTGACAGGGTTTGGTGTGTTGAGTGGTTACGGGCCGGTGATTTTTATCGTTATCTGGGTAATTAACTCCAGAGCAGGATGAGTAAAAATATGACAATATACAGCATATATGTCGAGTCATCATCGCTGGAATACTATCGACTCGCGTGTTAACATGCATAACCTATTTAAGGTGTCGAAGCCCTTTGCTCAGTTTGTGTACTTGTTCGGCTATTAACTGATTATCAGCTCTGCTTTGACAGCACACAATCTTTAAGCCCCACAGAGACTTATCAGATAAAAGGCTTATATTTAATTTGTAACTCTGCGTGATACTGAATATGGTTAATAAATAGATGTGTTATGCTCTGCCCTTCCTCTGATTCGCCCACACTGAATCTCTCATGCGCAAAACAGCACATAAACAGTGTCCATCACTAGAGAAAACACATTAATGCACATGCATAAACAGTTAAACATGCATTTCACATTAATATGCATGAGTGATACTGACGTGCGCATGCGTGGAGGCCTCCACTGGCACACACACATACACACACACACACAGGCGTAATGTGTATCTTTGACCGATGCTAATGTGTTGTAATTCAGTGTAATTGAGTGCGAGGCTGTCCGGAGTTCATCTCAGGCGTGGATGAAGTCGCACAAACACACTGACTTATTTGGTCACAAAGTAAAGGCGAGTCAAACGGACAGCTTTCAAAGGTTAAACTAATGATTTGTGCTCTGGATCTAATTGCCTCCCCACGGCATGTAATCAAAAAGCCAAGACATGATTGCATTAGGATGAATTAAACGGGAAGAAAACCTTCCTGTGACCCATCCTGATCTGACCAAAGTTTCTGACCTGCCCTGATGTGAGAATAATGAGAACAAGACTAGACTAACAGAAGGCGGAATGTGTTTAGGCGTGTGTGTGTGATTTTTTTTTAAGATGTACTAAGATTTTTAAAAGAAATGTGTTCATCTATTAAGGAAGGATGCATTAAATTAATCAAAAATGACATTAAACACTTTTATAATGTTACAAAAGATTTCAATTCAAAATAAATATCCTTTTGAACTTCCTATTTATGAAAGAATAGTGTAAAATAAAATGTATTATTGTTTCCACAAAAATATGAACCAGCAAAACTGTCTTCAACACTGATAATAATCATAAATGTTTCTTGAGCATCAGATCCTCATATTAGAGTGATTTCTGAAGGATCATGTGACACTGAAAACTGGAGTAATGATGCTGAAAATTCAGCTTTGATCACAGGAATAAATTACTATATATTCACATACTAAACAGTTCTTATAAATTGGAAAAATGTTTCAAAATATTACCGATTTTACTGTATCAGTAAAATGTAACTACAATGTAACTATGTCACCTTAAAATAAAATGTAACCAAACATATTACTGACCCCAGTGTTTTGATGTATTAATGTGATTATTATAATTTTTTATTCATCTGAAAATCCACTCCAAATGGATTTTCTTGCTCAAAAGACAGCTTAAACCAGCTTATGTGGGTTTGCTAGTCTTATTTGGTTTCCCAGACTGGCCTGTTGGCTGGTTTTAGGCAGGTTTTGTGCACTTTTCAGATGCTCAGGCTGGGAGACCAGCTAAAAACCAGCTAAGAGTTAATTTGACCTTAAACTTCATGCCATAAAACAATTTGTGAGTAAAATGAGCGTGCGCCATTTCTCCATGTTTCTTTATTGACATGCAAACGCTGAAGTGCTTGAGGTTTAACAGCAACAATCACGTTTAATCACTCGCTTGCTGTAAAAATGTTTTGCAAAGTGCAAATGCTCGGATATAGCAGTAAAATGTAAGTTATGCCCTGGTAAAACAAAACCCTCTCAACCGCATTAAGCAACACAACCAAGCTGTCAAAGCCTTCGTCATGAAACTATATCCTCCTGACCTTCTTTGAAGCATTTGGCTATAAAGCATTTAGCTCAAAGTGCTGTCGGTTTCAACAACTTATATTTTAGACTTTCATCTCTATCTCGCGCGCTCTCTGTGGCCATTTATCAAATGTGCTTTTGCCATGAAAAGTTTACGTCTGCTGGTAAACCACTCTAAACACTGTCAATCTGTACAGAATGCAAACAAAAACAAATAACTGATCATGAAGTTTTTCTATTTTCATCATTGATAATCAATCGTATTAAGCAGTTGGTAATTTCTGTCTTATGATTTTCTTCCAGAAGCATTTGCTGACTAATCCCATAGTTGCTGATTTAATCAATCGCAATGAAACAGAACATTAGACCTCAAGAAAAGGAAAAAGACTTTGCTATTTCTTCATGTTTGGCCCGTAGCTAAACTAGCACCAGTGGTCATTACCGCAGCGCTGAAGCCGTGCGTCTACACGCTCTCCTGCCGGCATATTTACACATGTGTGATCCTCGTTTCAAATATAAAGAGCTGACGTTTCATACAACTAAAATCCGTCACAATTTGATGGTTTAAGAAACCAATTTGTAAAGGAAGTGTTTGTGAATAATTCTGTCCTCCGCCATGATGTGTGTGTTTCCTGTGCTGAATGTTTCTGAGCACACACACAGCATGTGCTTATCACAGAAGAAAGAAAGATTTCGCCCACACATCTGACTTGCTCAGTGGCTTTGATGCAGCTCCTATTGGTTGTTTTTCAGTGTTTTGTTCTACTGAATCATTCCAATACAAGAGATTTTTGCCAGATGTTGCTTTGTCTATGTATCTCTTATGTTCCCCATGTCTGATCTAGTTTAAATGACGAAAACAACAAGCAAACCAGAATCCAGATCATGAACAGTATTTGCAAAAACTAGATTCAGTGAAATATTGTTCCGAGTATCTATTAATTGTCCATCAATCAGAAGGTCAGCTTCAGTGGGAAACATTGTATTTTTTTATGTTTTTGAAATAGTTCATTATACATTACTTTATGAAAACAAACAAATTAAGTTTAAAAAGAAAACAAATTAAGAAAAACAAAGTTTCCCATGAAACGGCTGGAGAGAGGGAAGGGAAGGGAAGAAGGGAAGAAGGGAAGGGAAAAGTGGGAAGCGAAGGGAACACAGAACAAAAGGATACAGACAGATAAGAGTTCAGGAAAGGAAAGGAACACAGTGAAAGGAAAGGAACACAAGGAAAGGAAAGGAAAGGAAAGGAAAGGAAAGGAAAGGAAAGGAAAGGAAAGGAAAGAAACACAAGGAAAGGGAAGGAAAGGAAAGGAAAGGAAAGGAAAGGAAAGGAAAGGAAAGGAAAGGAAAGGAAAGGAAAGGAAAGGAAAGGAAAGAAACACAAGGAAAGGGAAGGAAAGGAAAGGAAAGGAAAGGAAAGGAAAGAAAAGGAAAGGAAAGGAACACAAGGAAAGGAAAGGAAAGGAACACAGGGAAAGGAAAGGAACACAAGGAAATGAAAGAAAAGGAAAGGAAAGGAAAGGAACACAAGGAAAGGAAAGGAAAGGAAAGGAAAGGAAAGGAAAGGAAAGGAAAGGAAAGGAAAGGAAGGGAAAGGAACACAAGGAAAGGAACACAAGGAAAGGAAGGGAAAGGAACACAAGGAAAGGAAAGGAAAGGAAAGGAAAGGAAAGGAAAGGAAAGGAAAGGAAAGGAAAGGAAAGGAAAGGAAAGGAAAGGAAAGGAACATAAGGAAAGATAAGGAAAGGATAATAAGGAAAGGAAAGGAACATAAGGAAAGATAAGGAAAGGAACATAAGGAAAGGAAAGGAACATAAGGAAAGGAAATAAGTTTTTTTCTATTCATTTCACATGTAATGAAGAGCAATAAGCACACGTCTCGGAGATGCACTGATCTGGAGGGTGAAAAACCCCTTTCTGACTTTCTTTTTTTTACCAGCTCAGCATCTGATATACTCTTTCTTGGAGTAAGTATTATTTCTTTCCTCCTCCTCCAGGGTCGCTCCCATAACTCAAGCACACAAACATGTTGAGTTGCTTTTATTAGACAGCAGTTAAGTTAATGTTCAAGAACTGACTCTAAATCTTGAGGTTCATTTCTTATATTTCCCTAGAGACACGTTTGTAAGGTGAGGTGTGCAATTTCTGCCCCTTTAGCGTCACCACAGGTTTAAGTTAAAAAGTAATGTTTTCAGGTTTCCAGAACACTCTGCCATTGGTCAAACAAACACAAAGCCCCGCCCTCAAACTCACGCCATTGGTTGAGCCAGTGTTGCTGTGCCAGGCTGGTGGAAGTGCACTGCCAATTTCTGTTTACACTTTCCAAAGAGTTGTCTCTGCATATTAATCTAGGAGAGAGGAAAGAAATTTTACATAACAAATGAACAAATCACCCCTAAAGGTGTACATTTTAGATGTGATTTATAGTGGGGGAGATATATAGATCTGAAAAAAAAAATCTGTTCAGTTTCTTATCCAAATAAATACATTAAACAAGATCTTGTTTAGAGCATAAAAGTTGCTGTATTTATGTTGTGAAAAGAAACACATGAACGTTTTTTTGTCATTTTAATATAATATAATGCTTAAATATTTTTTTAATATAACGGATTTAAGTACAAAGATGAATTATGGTCAGAGAGCTATTAATACAAACCTACATTCATTATTATTATTATTTACAATTTGAAGTCTTTTAATATAGTCGTACAAGTCAGTCTATCTCAATTTGGGGATTATTTTATACAGGAACAACCCTATTTTATGAGCTTTTCCTCATTTATAAGTGGATTTTTTTCCTCATTGTCTTTTAATATAAATAATTTAAGTCTTTGCTACAAAGATACATTATTTTCAGAAATCCGAACTGCAATGCAAACCCATAATTTTTATCTTTTATCTGTTTTCAACAATTTGCAGTCTTTTAATATAGCTGCCCTAAATCAGTCTTTCTTGATTTGGCATTAAATCCTAAATATGAGCTTTTACTCATATTTAATTGGAAATTTGGAAGTAATACTATGTCGAGTCATTCCTTGCGGATGTATGGCTAATTTAAATGAGCAGGATAGTCATATGTAACCCAGTGCACGCCATATTAGCGAAACCGCAAGCTGTCGTTCCCTATACCGAAATAGCTCAGAGATAAAAGTTAGTTTGGGAAAACTGACTTTCCGAACCTTGCATGCACTTCGCCACTGTAACTTTCTCAGATTATTCATCACAAGCCTTTGATGGCGGTCCGTGGAGTCTAACGCGAGAGCACTGGGACTGAGCGAGCTCGTTGTTCTCCAGCAAACTATAGTGTTTCTTATGCTCATGAGGCGAGCCAAGAGATAGAAGTGGATCTTTCTTTGACAAACCAAGGGAAGGAGAAGACAAAGAAAAGGGGGTCAGATCAAAGCCTAGATGGTGAAAAAGCCAGTTGCTAAGTATCATAATGCAAGCAGAGAGGACAAAACCGCAATGCCAGTTAGCCCGTGTGCATCCCTCCTTATCGTTTTACGTCTTGTCACTGTATAAACGCCAAGCCTCGGGCAAGAAAGCGATATGATTCATACTTTTCAGACTGGAGAGTATTTTTGCCCGAAGGTTTGTTTGATGCAGTAACATAATCACAGTATGACAGCAATATTATTTGTACGACAACATAAAATCTGAGCAGAGAGCAGCCATGATGACAGTAGTTTCATTTGGAGGAATTACGCTGCAAACTGCTGATTCTGAAGTTTAAAGTGGTTGTTTTTTTCCACTCAGATGAAAGTAACAAACGAGCTGAAGCTGTAAAAATCCCTGATGATGATTTTAAAGGTAAAGCTGAATCAGGCGCTGGTTGAAGGGAAACTCGGCCACCCAGATCCCATAGCAGAGAAGCTTCTGGTTCTGCCGTGAACTAATCCTTTTAGGCCGACACCGTCTAACTGAACCCTACTTCACTCTTTGAAGCTCTTCCTCCCCTCGGAGAACTACAAAAGTACATTTTTTTTGTCCTTTGTCTGGAGGCTGACCCAAGATTAGAAGTGAAAACAACTTGCCCACCTCAACATCCTTTGCCACTTGTCTCGTTCCCTGCTCTTTGACTCTGTTTCTGCATTGGCAGCAGGTCTGGTATTAGATTTAAGAATGATTATTTGATATATATCCATTATCAGTGCACTTTAAATTCCAACCGTGTCCTACAATCCAAAATTGTCCGAATTTAAAGCGAATATAGAGTCCTTCATTTTGGCAGCGATAGTTAAGCGCTCAAGGCGATCTCGGGAGGAGCTCCTAATGCGCTTTGCATTGAAATCTCTCTCAAAAGGTGTGTGTTTTCACTTTATTTTCACATCTGCATGATTCCACAAGTTTTTGGAGGTTAAAAGTCACCATAAAAATTGAATTAAAATGTAACGACACAGAGGAGGTTTTGGAAAGAGGAGCATATTAAACAAAACTGTCAATGACACACAGAAACTTAAAGGTCTTCCATTATGCAAAACAAAGACTCGAGGGTTTAACTGGGTCTTCTTAAAATGCCACTTGAAAATGAATAAATTAGGACAGAAATATATTACTATTACATAAGTAAGAAAATGCAAGGCTAGCTGTGCATTTAAAGATTTGAATGCATGATGTGAAGGCAAATAACCACCCAACAAATGGTTTTAATCATGGATTATCCCGATTATACCATGGTCATTTACCAGCATTGACAACCTACAGCTGTTATTGATTTGCAGTGCAATATTTGCCCGAAAGGGTAATAATTAAGGTTAATTTTCATCAGTTACGGCTTGTTAGATCAAGCATTCTGCCCGCTTTATATCATACACAGAGATAAAGTAGTGCGTGAGATTACATTTATTTGAATGAATGAATAGCATTTACTTGAATTAATTATTGAGAGAGAGAGAGAGAGAGAGAGAGAGAGAGAGAGAGAGAGAGAGATAGAGAGATGAGAGATGCGTGTGTGAATTACCTGCATCTGTTCAGCGTCTCTCTCTAACAACAAAGCTGTAAGTTTAATTCCTTCAATACCACCAATATTACCCCCTCGTTGCTGAGAAATATAATGTAGCGAATAAGTAGTGAAGTTATTTTATTAATACAAGTCATTGATAACAAGTTTCTGTGCTTCTGAATGTTTCTGTGTGTGCACAGTGTGATCTTCGAGTGACGCGTGTGTGTGTTTCTGTATGTGTGTGCTTTAATGAAAACAGTGCACTAATATAGAATGGTAACTAAACTGACGTGGAACTACCTGTGCATTAATAAAGCAATAAGCCGCTCGAAGCCGTGTTTTACAGTGAATGTAGAACAGCTGAGGGCCGTTGTTAGACCTGGAGCGGAGCGCCTAAAACCCCCTTAGCTGTTATAAATTCACTGTAAAACACGGCTTCAAGGGGCTTATTGCTTTTATAAAACGGTTACTCCATACAAATATTCATTTCAATATTTATTGTATTCATAAACAAAAAATATAACGTTATAACACATTTATTCCTCCACCAAGCAATGTAGTTCCAGAGAGGTTGCCAAGCAACACATGCAGCAACAAAGCATCACAAATGACAGTTGCGCAGTAACACTGATGTAATGCTCTCACAGGTGTGTGTGTGTGTGTGTGTGTGTGTGTGTGTGTTGAGTAATTTACAACGGCTTTGAACACGACTCAACCAATCAGAATCAAGGACCAGAACTATCCGTTTTATAAACTGTATTATTGAACACCTTTTAGCCAATCAGAATCAAGTATTCAGTCAGACCATGGTATAATAATTCTTATTTTCACTACAAATAATAAATAATGTTGTATTATTCTAAATTAATGTTTGGGTGGGCTGGCCAACAAAAACAACTATAATATAATATAATATAATATAATATAATATAATATAATATAATATAATATAATATAATATAATATAATATAATATAATATAATATAATATTAATTCATGTCATTATATAACAGCAAATAATACATTTGTATTTCAATTTAAATGTGATTTTTATAAAAAAACCTGATATCATCCATGAAAATGAGTTCTGTCTTAATAAATTCATGACTTTAGGTTGATTCAGTGATATATTTTTTTATTTGAATAAAAACAGCAATTTAACATGTTACCATTTTTTTTTTATTGTGGCATGTACAAAACAGCCAATCTGTAATGCCAATTATTTGTATCACACACTAATACCATCCAAAAATGTTACAGTCGTGACAGTTCTAAACATAATAAATGAAAAATCACTTCAAGTTCTAGTCCAATTTTGTTACACTTTCATATTGGCTGAAACTCAGTGCTCAGAGCTGTTTCCCATTCATCTTACTGTCAGCATACAGAAATACAGTATTACATTATAATACGGAACACCACTTGAGACAAATGTGTCTTACTTACGAGGCTTCATAGCCAAACCCTAGGCCTTTAGTTTATGAAACACATTTGTTAAAAAATTCATATCATCCCTCTCCAAAAAAGACGTGATCATGGTTTATGCTTTAGTTTACAGTAGTGCATATGCATATTCATGTAGCTGAGATGGCCTATTCAAACAGGGTGAGACATCTGACAGAGATGTACATATTCATGTCATCTTACATCTGTGTGTGTGTGTGTGTGTGTGTGTGTGTGTGTGTTTTAGTCTCAGCAGACGTGCCAGTCTGACGGATGGTCCCTCAGTTTGATTCTGTCAAACAGAGAGGTGAAAAGGGCACATGAAGCTGAAGCTGTGTTTGCTTTCCCACATAACACAACATCAAATCCTCCGGAGGAACAGCAATGATGTCAGGAATAGTTATAACTCATGAATTTGTCAACAGATGAACAGAAAACACGGTGTGGTCCTGCGAGAGGTATGGCGTGCACCCGGCACACTCTTACCTTGCAAATAAACACGTTTGAAAATCAATTTACGCCTCACCAAAGCCAATCTAAAGCTCACAACACGGGACGCCCATCTAAAGGCTGAGACATCGAATCCTGTAATATGTAAATCTTATGACAGATATCCAGATACAGCTTTCAGTCACAGGTCTGAGCTTGTCTACATTTATGCAATCCCATGTTCCCATAAGAATTGAAAAAAAAAACAAAAAAAACATGTCAGTGCGTCTCTGTAGGAAACATCTGAAACCGTGAGTATATTCTCAAGTCTCCTGTAGAGAAGTGCATGCACTGGCTAGCCCTGCTTGAGATTCTGGGGCCGGTTTCACAAAGATAGACTTTGACTACGGCTTAGATATAGTAGATAGTCAGACTTCAGATAGACTTCTAAATCAGACCGTTGCACAAAGCACTGAAGACTCTGACTATCTTAAGTAGGACTACACTGCAATGCATTCTGGGTAAAATAAGACACTTTTCAAAACAAAAAACATGGCGGATCGAGTAAGCGCATTCAACCGCTCGGTGCAGTTTACCCCAGCGGGAGATATGTGTGTGTTGGAGGAGTTTAACAGTTACAAGGACATTTGACTGGGGAGATTTAGCGGAGAATGTAGAAACAAGAAGAAATGTTTAATTTGGAAAAGTCCATTTTCCCTTTTCTTTCGGCTGTTTGTAATGTAACTGATTGTTACTGCTGGTTGCCAAGGTAACAGAGTCTTAGACCTGAGTTAGTCTGGGGGAAAGATGTCTAATATTTTTGGTCTAAATTAAGTCAGGCTTTATTTTTGTGAAACAGTCTAACTTGCATTAGAGTAGTCTATGAGCACATTTTAGACTTGTCTAACACTATAGACCGGTCTTTGTGAAACCGGCCCCAGATGTATGGATGTATATGTTTTTTTTAGACACACATATATATCTCACCTCTTGTTTAGAATTGTATTTGGTCTTTATGTAATGTTTATTTAACCAGGCAATATTTCCTGGTTAAATAAACATTATATAAAGACCAAATACAATTCTAAACAAGAGGTGAGATTTATTACACGAACCAATCATATCCCATCATAACCAATCATATCCCATCATATCCAATCATATCCAATCATAGCGAGATGGAGACATTGCCTCCTCTCATGTAACTTTCCCCCATTGGAAATGAAAATGAAATGATTTAAATATGAGGGGAGAGTAAAGCACTTACCTTGGTTCAGGTGTTTATCTGACACAATTATTTGGTAAAAAAGGCAAACGTCAGCTACCGATTTTATTTTAAAATGCAGAGAAACACAAAAAGCTCACAGGGATAAAGCATACACTGACTACAGCTTAATCAGTTATTAATATTCGGTTGGTTCTTTCTTGTTTGTACATGCGTTCATAATTTCTTTGTCTGACAGTCAGGCCAAAAATTATGTTGCAAAATTTGGCATGTTTCATAAAAAAGACAATCGACTCTAATCACAACTATGCAATACTCTGGCAAAATCTTTAATTGAATGAAGGGTGAAGATGGAAAATGTAATAATTTTTGCCACTATTGTGTATGTGTATACACACACACACACACACACATAATCTTTTAGCTGTTTTTGCGTCATGTGGAATGGTTTGGCGAGCCTCAGGCTGTGTATTAAGTCTGATGATCAGTGACACTAGTTTATTAATCACGGCTTCATGGAAGCAGAAAACTAACAGACGTCCGATTGTTTTTAGAAATCATTTCAAATCCACAATATGGATTCATCTTATATATTTGTACATTTACATAATTGGACATGTGTACAAATCCACATTTTTCATTCAAATACACGCAATTCACACACACACACACACACACACACACACCGAGATCTGAGAATCAGCATGCATGCAATCCATTAGTGATCTTGTTCCACAGCATCACTATTATCCTCTGCAGTCTTTGTGACTCAAGTTAGTTCTTACTGCCATGAATCTTCATTTTGTTCTGTCCCACTTCTTTTATTTTCCCTTTATTCCCCGTAGCTAACAATCAGACACCCGTGACTGTCATTAGCTCACTGACAAGCTGAATAACTCGCGAGCTATTTCCTCTGATGGAGTAGTGTGTGTTTCCATGTTCCTTTAAAGACGTTGCTGTTGTTTTTAGGTTAAAAATAGAGCTGTTCAAAGTGTTTAATCAAATTGATTACATTAAATGTCAATTATATGATTAAAATAATTGTATGCATGTCTGAAGATGAATAAGAAGGATGAGGATGAATAATAAAGATATTTTAAAAGTAATCACTGAAATGCCTTTAGAAGTCAATATAGTGTTTTATGTTCAAACTAAATCAATCGCACTAAAATACTGTTAATTTGACAGTCTTATATGAATTATTTTACACATCTCCTTTAGCAAAACTTTTTAAATTCATCTTTTTTGTTTAGCTATAGGATACATGTCATGCACGGACCAATGCAATGCAAAAAAAATTATTTAAACTTTTTTATGTTTCATCTGATGAACTGTAATGACTATAAGCACAGATGAATTGTGTGTTCGGGACAGTTTGCTCTCATTTAGCTTCGTTTGAACTTCTTCTCTGAAACATCAGTGCACAGACAGTGCTGGAACGATCCTGGACACATTTGTGACAGGCATATCTACACACACCGTAGTATCTACACACACCGTAGTATCTACACACACCGTAGTACGCCTTCATCTATCTGAGGACGCAAGTGAAAAAAGCAAAAAACACAGAGGTCGGCGAAGGCTTGTGAGAAAGAATAATGAGCTCGTCTGCTTTCAACAATCCCCCCTTCTTTCCCCTCATTTCAGAAAGCCTGCGGCAGAATTGCAGGTTTGTCGTTTGTCAGGCTACGGTCAGACTGTCAAGCGGACTATCTATTTCTGTACGGCCTTTATCTTTCACCAGCCCTGCTTCACCGGCTGCGTAATCATTATTTTACACAAAAACAGCCACTGGTGGATGTAATAAAAAGCTCTTGTTAAATGCCCCATTGCATTGAGCTATTGTGAGCATGTGACAGAGTTTGGGAATCGGCAGAGCGCTCGTCCCAAGGAAACAAACAACACTTTCTGACTCGGACTGTTGACCACCAGAAGTCCGAACCTCAAATCTGACATTAGCTCTCCTGTGCCGAACGAACCCTGCGCAACCACTCAATGTGTACTGGAGTCAAGCACAAGCTGCAACACATGTTAAAGGGATACTCCACTCTTTTTGGAAATAGGCTAATTTTACAACTCCCCCAGAGTTAAACTGTTGAGTTTTACCGTTTTTGAATCCATTCAGCCGATCTCCGGTTCTGGTGGTACCACTTTTAGCATAGCTTAGCATACATCATTGAAGTGGACAAGACCATTAGCATTTCTAAAAAGAAAAATGACCAAAGAGTTTTGATATTTTTCCTATTTAAAACTTGACTCTTCTGTAGTTACATCGTGCACTAAGACCGACGGAAAATGTAAAGTTGCGATTTTCTAGGCTGATATGGCTAGGAACTATACTCTCAATCCTGCGTAATAATCAAGAAACTTTACTGCCATACCATGAGAGCAGCAGGCGTAATGATATGACGCAGCGCCTGAAAATAGGCTCCTTCCGTCAACACAACCAGAGACTATTTACACAACGGAACTATTTTCAGGCGCTGCGTCATATCATTACGCCTGCTGCCCTCATGGTACGGCAGTAAAGTTTCTTGATTATTACGCAGGAATGAGAGTATAGTTCCTAGCCATATCAGCCTAGAAAATCGCAACTTTACATTTTCCGTCGGTCTTAGTGCACGATGTAACTACAGAAGAGTCAAGTTTTAAATAGGAAAAATATCGAAACTCTTTGGTCATTTTTCTTTTTAGAAATGCTAATGGTCTTGTCCACTTCAGTGATGTATGCTAAGCTATGCTAAATGTGGTACCGCCAGAACCGGAGATCGGCTGAATGGATCAAAAACGCTAAATCTCAACAGTTTAACTCTGGGGGAGTTGTAAAATGAGCCTATTTCCAAAAAAAGTGGAGCATCCCTTTAATGTATGAAGACACACTGATGAAAGCTTACACGACTTCTCTGTACACATCAGTGTTGTTTTAGTATCGCTGAGAAAATATATTCTTAGCAAATGTTGCCGTTTTATGGTTCTAGTTTTAGTTAAGTATAATAACCCTGTAAACTCTGGCAGAACAAACAAACAAAGAAATATCTTTAGACTGATGTGCTCTTTCTTCCACTGAAATAAAGCAGGAATGCATTTTCTGGTAAGAACGAGGAACAGGTTAGTCCATCTTGATGCCCATTGTTCACACAATTTATCAGGTAATGGTGTTTGGTCTTCAGCGATTCCTGGAAGAAAACCGAGAGGTTGGATTTACTTATGTTAGTCTGCAAGACATCAGCGAGTAATAGCATTGATTTGTAACAAGAGCAACGCATGAAGGGAAAGATTACACCCAATTATTTAGTTTTTACCAATTCCTGAGACCTTCTTGGGTATAAAAACAAGCTACAGATTATGAAGTTTTGTAGAATTATTGTGGATTAAATCTGTTAAAAGTCCTCCTGCTACTGCCATGTTCTCACAAAATGTGTTTCCTTGTTCTGTGAACAATGTCAGATACTAAAATAATGTGTGATGTCAGGTCAGATATTTATAATAAACATTTGCATTTAGCTTGAATCAAGACTTCAAGATGGTTTCAATCTGTTTTAGCCCCATACTTGTCAGTTGTTTTGTTGCCACTCACTTCAATCCACATATGAATATTAATTTTAGCAGTCATGTTGTTTTCTGTAGTGATGTTAGTTACTAATATCTACATAACAAACAAATGATTTACAATTTGTGTGATGGAGCTGAAACACCAGGGTTATTATACAGTAGTGGTCAAACGTGATGCCTGTCATAGGAATATTGACATCACCCTTTATTCAAATATTATATAAAATGTGCAAAGATTTTGTAAGCATATTGCGTAGTTGCACTTGGAGTCAATTGTTTTATTTGTGATAATAAAGCAATGAAACATAACAAATTGTGCAACATCATTTTTGGCCTGACTGTCAGACAAAGAAATTATGAACGCATATACAAACAAGAAAGAACCAACCGAATATTAATAACTAATTATGTTGTAGTCAGTGTATGCTTTTTCCTGTGAGCTTTTTGTTTTTCTCTGCATTTAAATAAAACCTGTAGCTGACGTTTGCCTTTTGTTGCCAAATAATTAGGTCAGATAAATACCTAAACCAAGCTTAGTGATTTGCTCTTCCCTAATATTTAAAATACATTTTTTTAACTTGTACTGTAGGGTCATTAAAAGAAAAATCATTCTGGACATAATTTTTGGTGGCCACTATTGTAACACTAAAACTAAAACATAATAATAAAAAAAAAAAAAAAAAAACTTTAACTGAAAAAAAAATATATTAAAAAAAAAAAGTATATATATATATATATATATATATATATATATATATAATACTTATTTTCTTACAGCTAGTTGCTTAAATTAAAGCTAAAGCCTGGTGAGATTTGAAAAGAGGACCTTCAGGATGAAGACTGACATTTCTAATGTTTGATTTTATTTTTCATTTTTCATAAGTCTCTGACGGTATTTAAGGACACAGACGTGGAAGCTTATAAAAGCTTTTTTTTAAAGTGTAATGATTTTTTGTATGCGCATGGCGTATTGATTTATGATCCGAGGACAGATGGTATGAAGGAGTGACCATGTCCTTTTATAATATTCAATGACGCTTTAGTTTAGGCTCCAATTCTCACTATTAACTAGTTTCTTATTATCATGCATATTACTAGGATATTGGCTGTTTATTAGTACTTATAAAGCACATATTAATGCATGACCATATTCTACATCCCTCAACCCTCCCCAATACCTAAACTTAAAAACTAATAATAAGCAGTAATTAGGCGTTTATTAGGCAAAATCATAGTGAGAATTGGACCCTAAACTAAAGTGTGACCCAATATTCAGAAAATAAACAGCAAACAGGGCGATATTTCTGATTGATAAATGTCAGGTCAAAGTGTGCGACATGTTTTGTTTGCCGTGTTTCACACACTTAGCGTATCATCACCTTCATTTTTCTTCCCAGAGACAACACTTTTATTTTTAGATAAGGGCCTAGAAAAGCATTGAGCAATTGTCAGCAATGATTTAAAGTTTTAGTGGCTGCATGGGCTGACCTTTTAAAAACAAGTTGTGCGAACACAGCGGTGACTAATGTTTGTGTGCTTGTGCTTCGACATCATCACACACTTCAGGTGAATGTCTGTAAAGGTCAAACATGAAAGCACAGGTTAATATCATTCAGTCTGAAGAACTCTCTGGTTTGCAGTCGCATTGTTTGTGTAGCTGTAGCACGAGCCGAGCGGGTAATGTAAAGGTAACAGGGGTGACGCCTCGACAGATGCTGGGAAGCGGCAAATCCAATTGGGTGACACATAATTAAACTGGCAGAGCGATTCCTGCGGCAAAGACTCTTACAAGAGAAACACCCCCAGCCTCTCTGCTGGAAGCACAGCCATTAAATCATCACAGTCAAACATTCCTTTAAATAATATTAAGTCAAGCTCATTCCCAGTAAATCGGGCGGATCGGTGGCCTACTTTGATAGTTAGGCTGCAAAAACAATTCGTCTCGTTTTTCATACAAGACAAATATATTTATTTCAGAAGCAAACTGACATGAGATAACACGTCTTGTTTTCTGAAAAAAAAAATGCTGCAAAATGAAGTGACTTTATGGTTAAAACTAGAAAAAAAAAAGAGTTCTGGATTGAAGTTTTCACTTTTTAGTTTATTTTTTTCTTATCCCATTGGCAGGTTTAAGCATAAAGAAACTTCATTTTGATCAGTTTTCAAATGATGTTTTAGACGGGATTAATCTTGTTTTATGAAATAAGACAAGAAATAATTGATGCAAAAATGACATCAAATAAGAATTGCTTTATGAAACAATAGTTTATGCTTAAAACAAGAAAAAAAATATCTGCCAAATGGGTTCATAAAATAATATTGTTTTCCCTTTAAATTAATTTTATTTTGGCAGGTTTTGTTGTTGTTTTAAGCATAAAGTCAATTATTTTTTATCCGTTTTTCCAAAACAAATTCAGACAATTGTCTTGTTTTATGAAATCTTGTCATTTTGCATTAAGATATCATTACTTCAGAAGAAAAAAATGCTTTATGAAAAATGTATCAAAAACTTTGCCAATGTGTTTCTAAAATAATTTCCCCTTTAAATTAAGTTTATTTTTCTGACCCCCATTGACAGATTTGTATTTTTTTATTGTTGTTTTAAGCATAAAATCAAGATACATTTTTCAAACAAGACTTAATATCTTCCGTCATTTAGCATCTCAAGTAAATGTATCTTGATTTAGACATGTTTAGATATTTTACTGCGAAACAAGACAAAAACATGTGTACAGAGCGGCCGTTTTTGGTCACTCCAGCAGAAGGTTGTGAAATTTCATCTCGACCAATTAAAGAAATGAAAACTTGCGAACACAAGCACAAATGCAGAATAACACAAGGCTCCCAGGGGACCAGAGGTAAATCGGCGCTGGATCCTTCTTTATCATCCATCAATGGAAAACTCATACCGGTTGAGACGTCGCTCAAATTAAATTAAGTTTGTATAATGACAGTATTGAGAAGATCATAGAAAACAGGCCTATAGATTATACATTATGTCTCCACTTGCGTCACGATCTTCCTTATTGTTCCTAGTTTTGCAGATATGCACATTAATAACAGAACTCAAATTATTGAAAGACATCAAAGAGAAAACAAGGTTATTTGATGTGCATTATACAGCTTTTTAGAAATAGGTTTGAATGAGAGCTAGATAAATACAGTGAGACTCTCTCAGCATGATACCTATACAAAGCCAGAGCTGCGCTTTCCAATAAACCCAACATTTGCTAGGAACACAGTGGTGGTTGTCTGGTCGACTTAGCTGGCTCCGAGCGAGCGTGACTCCAGCCCGAGTCTTCGCCGAGCCGTACGAGCATCACGATCTGATTTGAGTCACTCTCGGAGGTGAAGAGTTACCCAGCAATCTTGGTAAGGCCTCGGGCCTTCATGGCCAGCCAACAAAGACCGCCCAGAATAAGAACAACAATGCATGCTTTCAAACTGATTTTCAAAAGGGACATTTGAAACACGGGGAAAAAAACACGCTCTATGAGAGAAATAGAGCATATTGTGTGCTTTTGCTACACCTACACCAGGTCAAACACTGACTCTTCCGTTCTAGCTTCGGTCTCCTTCCTCTTTTGAGAGAAATCCTAATGCAAAACATTGCCAAATGTAACACTAAAAACACCTATCCATGTTCAAACTCCAAGCTACATACAGACTTTACAAATGTATATGCATAAGTAATACAATTATATGGTTAAAGTTTAATTTAGAACTGGTGCCGTAAAAGTGCTACAGTTACTTAAAGGGATAGTTCACTTTGAAATTCATTTTTGGTATGTTTTAGCTTACCTCAAGGGCATCCAAGATGTAGGTGTCTTTGTGTCCGCAGTATTTTCAATTTTGATATTTTTAGGTCAAACCGTTCTTGTCTGTCAGTCATATAATGCAGGTCTATGGTCACCACCTCAAAGAGCATGCACAGAGAAGTCCAAATTAAACATGATTTAATGACTCGTAAATGTAAGTACACATTGATGGCCTAAGACACGAAACGAGCGGTTTGTGTGAGAAAACGAACAGTATTTATATCGTTTTTACCTCTTGTAAACACAGCCACGTCCAAGTGATCTGAGGGCGCCGGCGCTTCTGTCTTTTCCGGCAATATCAGTTTGTCTACACAAATTGACTTAGACCTGCAGTGAGTTATAAAAACTCCCTGTCAGGGGGTAAAAACCAGAATCAAACAAACAAATTATTTAATTTTTTTAATTTTATTTAATTTAATTTTATTTAATTTTTATTTAATTTTATTTAATTTTTATTTTATTTAATTTTTATTTTATTAAATTTTTATTTAATTTTAATTTAATTTAATTTAATTTAATTTAATTTAATTTAATTTAATTTAATTTAGTTTTAAATTATTGAAATGTACCTCTTAAATACCCTGCTCAGATTAATCTAAAAATTGCTGCTGTCATTTGAAAGTCTAACCACTGTTCTTTGTTTCGTCTGCTACACGTTCTGTTACTGGCATCTAATATAGAGAGTTATTTTAAGAACTGACACGCAAAATCAGATAAAAGAAGCAGATAAAAGTCTTCCATTAAACATGACTACGGCGGCTCTTATGAGAAGTTTTCTGCAGCTCTTTAAGCTCATTCAATTCTCATTTCAGCCATTAAAAGAGCCGGCCAGCCGTCAGCGGACTCAGTGAACGACAGCAAACGTCACATCGAGCGTCCGTATAACCGTGGAGACGCTCGTATGGAAGTGTGTCTAATCTGAAGCGACTCCGAGACGTTTGACCTCTACAGTGAACGATGAACTCCTGAAGAACCTCAGCTTGCCTACAGCCCAGAGCAAAGACAGGCTCTCACTGACCTGATGTCAGCGAATGACCATAGCAATCATAACATCTTCTAGATGAAAAGACCTTCCTGGAAGTAGGACAACAAAGGCACAAGGGCATTTACACTAAGAGACAGCCATGACGTTTTAGTTGTTTTGTATTGGAGATGCTTTTTGTAAGTTGTATTGGATGAATCATCAAATATTCCATGTATTTACTATACATGACAGATCTTATTTTGCTGATTAATCTTCTCCAGATTATGGGGTTCAATGAAGCATGTCATTGCTGCTTAAAACTCTTAACCGCAGCAAAACCCCATATGTTTGTTGACAAAATATAAAAATGTCATGCAAAGCAGAAAATACATGTCTGATTTGATCTTATTGAGTTTTATATCCGGGGTCCAAATAAGTACAGCTCAATCCACAGCATTTTTGGAATGTTGATTAAATATATATATATATATTAGGACTCAATCCGATTGAAAAATAAATGACTTAGCCATATTAAAAAATGTATGAGGATATGGTTAGGCACTTATAATCTAAGTGAATGTGGCCAATTTTTTTGTTGGATTTAAATGCATAATGTTCCAGATTTCAAGAGAAAAACACATATCAAGTGATTTGTTAGCATTATTTGAGCTGTAAAGTGTTTAAATCATCATGCATACAGTTGATTTAGGGCTTTACGCTTATGTTTCCATGGACTAAGGTTAAAAGGTTAATACGAGAGTTAATAATAAATAGTTAATACGTTTTTCACGCTTTAATCATGTTAACACACATATAGTTGATGTCTTGTGGTTGTACTTTTGAAACATTTTACATTTGTGGATCGGCTCCATTCAAGTGCCTCAGTTTAATGTAGATTTTTGCTTTAAAAAAAATAGGGACAATCTGTAATTATTTTTTTTTGGGAATCAACACTGTGAAATAAATGTTGTCATCTGAACTTGTGCTAACCCGCAATATTCCTTTATAAATAATGCTCAGCAACGCAAAAGCAGCGTTCCCGTAAAACTGATTCATTAAGTAATTAAACTGCGCAGTATCCAGAGTCATTAACTTATCAACAAGTAATCATTCTCAGTCTGAAAGGCCCTAAATATTGCACCCCTCACACACAGACATTAGGCAGGAGATTAATTACCTGCAAACAAACACCTGACCGGCTGCGCGTCTCTAGTGACAGCGTATCTCTGCCATCTCTTCGTGGATAATTATGCCCTCTGTCTTACAATTAGCCAAGCATTTGCCGGCTGTCACTCTTCATTGCAGTCGTACAGTCACTGTTACACGCCACGCTTATCTCTGACCCGGGAAGATCCGTCCCTGGAGATTTGTATTGCTCGTTCATATCTCAGGAGACCTAAAGGACTTCTGGATATCTTTCATTTTAGTATCACTTTTGTCACAGATGCTTCTGGTAAATTCACATAGGAATTTAAAAACAGAAGCAAATACGATCATTGGTTCAGTAACTCTCTATTTACAAAAAAATACTTTAAAGGTATCCTGTTCTGCTTTTTCCCATTTTCCCATTTTCTTTAGTGTGTAATGTTGCTGTTTGAGTATGAAAAGCTCTGCAAAGCTCCAGTTCTTCTGTATATCAGAGTCAGTGTTTCTGAACTCCTGAAACGCCTCCATTGTAGTCTTGAGTTTCTCCCGGGATCGAACACGTCACAATATTCCTCATTTAATAATTCATACGCAGAATAAAGGGGCGGGGCCTGGTTGAGTTAGTTAGTAGTGTGTTAAACTGGTGGTTATGGAAAGGGGCGGGACATTTCCCAAACACACTCGAAGCGCTCGACCAATCACAACACACTGCTCCAGCCGACCAATCACAGCACAGTGTGATTTTCAGAAGGAGGGGCTTCATAGAGACAGGAACTAAACTGGTGTGTGTTTCCCGTACAGTGCCGTAACTCTCTGCTTCTCTACAATAGTGCGATGCATCGTTGAAGAAATCCACTAGCTCGTCACGACTGTTTCCCCAAACCATATTGTCGCAAATTGGGCGTTCAACCACGTTGGTTAATGATGTCACGCAGGTGGTGAAGTAATATCTACTTTTTATGAAACTGTTTGAGATCGAATTAACACTAGATGTTTTGCTATAAATTATGAACATGGCATCTGAGGACTATTTCTCATCTTTCTCAGTTATTTTGCTTAATTTCCAGATTCACTCATAGTCTCGTTCTCACGCACTAGAGCTCGTTCACACATGCGCACTCTTCAAACACGACACTTTAAATCTCTTGACAAACTCAAAGTCGTAAATGACATTTGTATGTATTCTGAATTAAAGACACAGGTTGCACTGAATGTCAGTTTGCTTATTTTGCTCAAGATCAGGATTTATTGAGTCCACATGTCATGCAAACTAGAGACTCTGCTTCTAACCACAGGTCGAGATCTGTCGCTCACACACACATCTCTGCGATGCTGTTTGCGAATGTTCGCTGGAACGATGGTTTCGGGAAACACCGACTCGTTGAACTGCTGATAACGAATGAACTTGCGATTATAGTTGGCTAACGATGCTTTTCGGGAAACCTGAGCGTTACTGACAGACTGGGAAGAGAGGAGCAGCAACAATGGAGAATATGGGAAAAATAATGTTTTTTTCAACATTTCAACATAAAAATCTATTCTAGTAGAGCCCACAAGATTAAAAGGGAAAATATGTGCCCTTTAAAAAAATGCAATTTATGCATTCAATGACTTAAAAAAAACAACAACTGCCCTGATATCTCAATCTGCTCGATACCAATCATTCTCATGGGTCAAAAGAAAATCCCAGTGAGCATTTCTCCTCTTCCAGCAGATCCGCCTCCACCATTACCTCTCTTACAGACAAACATGTCCTGTCGCAGGGCACTGGCAGCCATCAAATGTGATTTCCCCGCGTAAATATTTGTCAAACAAGCGATGCATTGCCCTGTCACCGCTGAAGAAAAGCCGTGCCTTTCCCCGTTCGAAATTTACCAATTTGTGGCTTCATGTCTCGAGTCCATGCCATGCTTCTTTTAATCCCCGCCACATCTGAGGCTTCCTCTAATGGTGCATAATTCCTCACAAAGTGAGCCGGGCCGGTGAAGAGGGGATATTTGAGATGATGGGCATGGGCAATAACAGAGCCACTGGGCTGTGCAGAGCGAACGGATCGGCCCGGGAGAAGAGAAGGGAATTGTCAGGCTTTATCAGACCCTCTATCAGCAACACGGCTGGAGAAATGGGCCCTCATAAATTATGAAGGATGTATTATCACACAAATGGAACTGGTGACAGTGATGGAAATTAGAAATGGGATTCAGCTCTTCGGTCGTGCCCGGTAATTATACCGCAACAATATATTACGGTTTCTCCAGAGCCCAATGTCAGACGCTTTACCTGGGCGCTGACGGGCATGAGCAGGCACACACTTAAATCTCTCATGTTTCGCCGTACTGGAATCCGACGGTGGTCGGTTTGAAATTTAATGACGCCACGCAATCTTTCTGGGCCGAATAGCTGCAAAAAAACTCGGGTTTTGGTCCATGAATTATAAATGACAATTATTTTTCAAACTGCGCTCTAATGGAGAGGGATCTACTTTGGGGGTATCGCCGAATTCAATTCCAGACAGCATCAAGGTCATTTCTGTGCAGAGGAGTATGAATTGTAATTATTAATTAGCGAGACGATAATCGCTGGTGTGCGTTTCCCCTTTGAGACAAGAAGAGCGAGTGGCTGATTGAGTTCTCCTCTCAGAGGTTTAACACACGAAAGATGCGCACTAAATCACAAGGTGTGGAGATCTCATCTCCTGAGTGATTTCTCGCTGTTTCCCAGCACAGACTGACTGAAACACATCTGAAACACTTCTGCTTCTCCTTGAGTTGGGAAGCTGAGGTCAGTTGTAAAGCTTCATTAGACTCCCAGCTAGACTATATCTCTGTCTTGGCTTTTATGGCTGTTTAGATGAGTGTGTTTGAAAGAGGATATTTTTGGCCTCTGTTATTAATTGCACTGTATATTTTCCCGTTCAGGACTTCCTCGCGGCTTAAAAGCACTTTCTGGCAGTTGTCTAAATAAATCAACTCTCGTCTGAGCTCTCCAGAAGGATGAGAGGAACTGAAGAGCAAGCTCGACCATTCATCGAGGCCCAGCTGGTTCTGGAAATGGAGATGAAGGGTTGATTAACATGAAGAGAGACATGTTTGCTCTGTTTTAAAACCTAGTGCGCTTAGCAGATGAGTCCATTATAGAAAGCTAACCCTTGAGGTGTGCTTAATTATATTGAATGTGCACTTTGTATTAATGAAAAAGGCCACTTAAGTGCATTTAAAGAGTGTTTGACAGTAATTAAAGAGAACTTTGTAAGTGTCATATTAAAAGTTGTACTTTAAAGTATTTTAAATCATGTTGTTTTACATTACATTAAGCATGACAAAAACTTATTTTGATGTGTTGACTGACATAAAGCAAAATTATAATTTCAACTCTAGTGTGTTATTCAATATTACATTTAAAGTTAATATATTTTAAATGTTCTGCACTGCAACTTCATTACAAATGTGTAATTACAAATATATTTAAATACTAGTTTCAATTTGATCATTTTAATTTGATTTTAAGTAAGATGCAATTAAGCGTCTGAAAACAATGCATTCAATTCACACTTAAGTATACTTTTAAAGTATATTATTTCTGCAATAAGTGTTTTTTTTAATATGCAATAAGTGTTTCCCACAAGGAAACCCCAGAATGCATTAATAAAACATATAAAAAAATATAAAAACCAAATCTGAGATAGTGAAAGATCCAAATACCAAATGTATAATAATTAAAATAGTTTAATCAAGTTAAAAGTGGGTTATTTTATGGATCAATTGTCCGCATGAGAGTATAATGCCAGTACTAGTGCAACATGCTAATGCCAAACTCACAGCTATTGTGTTTTAAATGCAGATCCTCTTCAATGTCTTGTCTTGTATTTCTCTTTTGTATGCCAATGCTGCTATTATTGGTCACGTTTTTTATGTGAATTTCAATTTAATATCTTCATCAAACCCCTGTCAAATTCTCTTTTATGACAAACGTGCAAATTCGACTGGCATGCAGGTGTTTAAAACCTTCGGGTATTTGGATTTTGTCGCACCAGACTGGCAGTGGGGTTTGGATATCATTCCTCAACACAGCTACTGTTTTATTTCGATGCCGTTTTACTAATCTACGGGATTTAATACTATAAATGCCCTCAGGAAAAGACAAACACTCAGATATTCATTGTTACAGCTAGGATTTTATATCAAGCATACTTTGCTGAGGAAACTGAGCTATTTCACTGAAAACTAGTGTCTGTCATGCTTTGTTTAAGCTGAATGTTTCTCCAGCGCTTAATACGGTGGCAATGCTCAACAGAGAAAATGCAAGACAAAAAACTATTTTGCTCACCATTACTTTGGCTGCAAACCATTTAAACAGAATCTCTCAAACATCCTTTTACAATCATGCCGACGTCCTGGTCCATCGAACTGGGTGGAAATGAAATGGATCACATGCTCACTGTCACTTTAGTCTCCACAGGCGTAGCCTCATTCACAGGGCTATTTCAACTTAAGTATAGAACTTATTTATAAATGGCTTTTGTTGCCTCTAGACCGAGATAAAACAGATAAGAGCTTATGAAAACAAAGTGGAGTTGCTGTTATGTCTACATGTGGTGCATTTATTTTTGTTTTGATCAAAGGTGAATTATTCAGATTATACCACTGTTATCAGTCAATGCATTCCCTGGACATTGAACCATTGATCTTGCTCTACTATTTGAGATGTTTTGCTGAGGAAGGCTGTACGGCTCTTTGAGGTTCTGGTCATTTGGCTGAGTGATTTTGAACTGTAATGCGGTAAACAATGCAGTTGTTGTAGAAATTGCTAGAATGACCTCTCATTATTCATAACAGCAGAAGAGACTATTGCAGGAGAGAAAGAGACACACGGATACACCCTTCAAAATAAAGGTTACAAAAGGGTTATTTTGCAGTGATGCCACAGAAGAACCATTTTTGATTCCCCAAAGAACCTTTCAGCGAATACAAAACTAAAGGTTATTTGATGGCATCTGGTTACAAGAATCGGGAATGTTGGAAATGCGGGAAGGGTTTTCACTCCACAAAATTTAATTAAAATTCTTCACATTAAGAAAAAGTTTTTTTCTATGGCATCACTGCAACCTTTTTTCTTTCTTTCTCAGTGTAAAGAACATTTTAACCATCTAAATTATTATTTTTTTTTTTTCACTATAAAGTACCTTTTGTGGAATGGAAAGGCTCCATGGATGTTTAAACGTTCTTCATGGAACCATCCATGCCAATAGAGGACCGGTATATTTATTTGGTCACACGTTAGTTTAGGGTCCAATTCTATTAACTAACTATTAACTATGATTTTTACTAATTACTGCTTATTAATACTTAGTAAGGTATGTTAAGTTTAGGTATTGGATATGATTAAGGGATGTACAATATGATCATGCAGAATAATGCATTAATAAGCAACTAGTTAATAATGAGATTTGGACCCTAAACTAAAGTGGGTAACACTTTACTTGAAGGGGTGTACATAAGACTGACATGACACCTTCATAACCATGACATGACATATGTCATGAATATGAAGTAGGGTCTATGCATGTTTATGACAACTGTCATTAAGTGTCTTTCGCTTAATTATGACATTTTTAATGCAAATATTACATTGTTTAAGATGTATTTGTTATGACACCTTGACATAAACCAATACATCATAACCTGTCAGTGTCTTTGTCATGACAACTTGACATTACAATATTCAGTGTCTCGCTGAAAGAGAATGGAATAAGCCTCCAGTCTCTTCTAGCAAGGGACAAAATCCCAAATCCCAATATGAGGGATTCAATCTTTTGTCCTTGTTGTGTGTTGTGGTGTATCACACTTGCAGTCGAGCTGTTGCACTAAACCTCAGCATGGCAGTCAGCGCTCTTGAAACACCTTGACCAAACGGCTGTATAACATTAACTAAACGACTTAAAAACCATGCATATGTTGCTGGTGTTGTATTGTTTGGATCAACGCTCTCCTTCACTCTCACTCTTGCTTTCATTCGTTCTCTAACTCGTCCATCCAGTGCAGTGATGTTTGATGTTTCCATTCTCATTGATGTACATATTCTCTCTTTTTTTTTTCAAAAGAGCCCTTATTTTCCACTCCGAAAGTTAAAGAAGCAACCTTCCTTTGAAAAGTTTTTGCTTGCTATGCTTCTTTTGTCTCATATGCCTTGGGATCACAAGGTCTGCTGAATTTAAATGCAAATTGCCAAAATAAATTATTGATTCCTTCAAAGCTGCAGCAATAAGAAAACATGTGGGAACAACGCCGGTCCTTCATCCCTGCGGACCCGCAAACAATATATCAACTTTTGTAGACTTATGCAGATTGTTTAAGGGAAGAGAACAATAAACAAACAAACACACTGTTGAGTTTCAGGACAATGCTAATATATGGACAATAACTCGGCCTGCGAGTCTACATAATTCATTACATAAGCTAATAATACAAAGGCATGATCAAATATTAATCAAAATATATTGATAGCACCTCAGTTTGACATGCAAGAAGGACATTTATCATTAAACTGTAACTCCAGTGCTTTGGGAAATTAATGCAATGTTAGTCTGACGGGGGTCACAGGCCAGGGGTGCGTTTCCCGAAACATCGTTAGCCAACTATGGACGCAAGTTCTGTCGTTATCAGCAGTTCAGCGAGTCGGTGTTTCCCGAAACCATCGTTCGCAAACAGCATCGCAGAGTTGTGTGTGTGAGCGACAGATCTCGACCTGTGGTTAGAAGCAGAGTCGCTAGTTTGCATGACATGTGGACTCAATAAATCCTGATCTTGAGCAAAATAAGCAAACTGACATTCAGTGCAACCTGTGTATGGGAAACACACACCAGGTCAGGTCTACTGTCCTCCTCATTACTACTACTATACTATTACTCCTCATCAACCATCATCTGGAGACGGCAGGAGTACAGTAGGTAGAGGGATGTCCTAGTTACAGTCATA
Organism: Rhinichthys osculus; assembly: GCA_029959095.1. NCBI lineage: Eukaryota > Metazoa > Chordata > Actinopteri > Cypriniformes > Leuciscidae > Rhinichthys > Rhinichthys osculus. The sequence goes on from JARWKJ010000006.1 coordinate 51,251,416, forward strand.
CCTTGAGAACAGACGGGGAGGACACAAGAACACCATCTGATCACAGAAACTCTGTCTTCAATTACAGTAATATGGTTAATTGAGCTGTCAGAGGAAAATATTTGATGATAAAACAAAACAATATGGAGGCATATGCACGCCGGCAACATTAAATGACATTCTTACCTCTGTGTCTGTGTGTGTTTTCTATAATGATAGGTTAAATAGAGTTTTAATGAAATCATTTTGTGATGTCAATTACAGAAAGCCCAAAGCTGACTTCCAGTTTTCAAATAATAAAGGCCTGCAGGTGTAATTAGATACGCAACAGTGTGATTATGAAAACAAAAGACATTTTAAATGAGAAATTAGGACCACTAACCAACTAGTTATTAATGTTGTTGTTACACAGAGAAATGCAAAAAAAACAACAAAAAAAACAGGTTTCCTGGTTTTCCAGTTAAATAAATAAATAAATAACTTGCCAATGGAATAAGACATCAAACCTTTCTTTTTAAGAAAAATAAATATATTTTAACTGGAATACTACTACTAATAATAATAATAATAATACTGAAATTACATAAGATGTTATAAAATATACCCTTAAATTAATTTTAGATTTCTTACCCCATTGGTGTATATATTATTCTTAGTATCTTATGCAATTTCAGTTTTCACATTTTTTTTTTCATGTTTGCAGGGAGTTTGTATATTTTTCACTGGAAATTGAGACAGAAATTGCATGGGTTTAATAATAATAATAATTTCTTGCCAGAGAAAGGACAGGTAATTATGCAAAGAAGAGGAAGGGAATGGGAGCTAAGAATGACGCGAGCTGGATCCAAACCCACACCGATCACATGAGCACCACGGCCGCTATACGCCACATCTCCAACTATTATTGTATTTCAGCTGAAACAAACTGCCCTCACACTCTCCTCTTTCTTTTTGTCCTGAAAACATATCAACGATCACAGTTGCAGGAAGTCTTCACGGTCAATAGATAATACTCGGCAATGACCAGTCGAATGCCGGAAACGTGGTTTAGCCTGTTACCTTGAGTATTGATCCATAAGCCACACGCGTTCCTCTCACTTCCAGTGAGTTCAAAGAGAGGAATCACAACACCCGAGTTTCCTCAACTCTGAGACGTGTGCAATTGGGATTTCAACCAAAGTTTATTTGACTACATACACGAGAATGATGAGATTCAACACCCTGATTGAGCACATCTCGAGAACGTCCACGTTCTCTCATTAAAGTAAAACCGCTCAGAGGAGTGTGTTCACCTAAGGCGTGTGTGTTAGGAAATGCACACGAGCTCAGAAAAACACGTCCTTTTTCTCCATTCAATGCAATCTCTGCCTCTAACAGAACAGAAGCGACACAGAAAATGCATTAATGGAGAATCGCACCCGAGGGTCTGCGATCGCCTCGCACCAACCGAGTTCTGTTCGACAGGGTCTTGCTCTGACGCACACTGGATGCTCTCACTAAACCTGTCTGTCTCTCCGAGGATGGCTAGAAGGTGGCGCATGCCACATCGGTTCAGAAAATCCTCCTGAAGGAATGACCCTCGCTGTTATCTGCAGAGAGACAGCTCTATGTGATGGGTGTAAAAGAGCAGGTTCGATTGGCTGAAGCTGAATGTCTAATACGAGCGATTTAGTCAAAGCTGAAGCCCGGAGATCAGCGGGAGAAAAATGAGTGTGAGATATTTCTGAAAAGAAGATGAGGAAGTGTAACAAGATTATTTCACATTACCTCAGGCAACATCCAGCCAGAGCCGTTTGTCCAAATCTCTCCTTAATCCAGTCCAGCGCTTATTGTGAAAGATTAATTATAATCCCAATCAAGGACGTAATTACCCAAACGTGATGGCTAGAAATATTCTTCATGTGAAAACGTGATAAATTAGGCATGAGGATATTTTGCATATTTCCAATGAGCGCTTTGACTGCATGTGTTATACTTGCATGTGTGAATTTCAGCATGAACACGTTCGAACCGTGACAATTTCTTTATCCAGCCATTCAAACGTGATAAGTGTGTGTGTATGTGTGTGTGTGTGTGTTGCATACTGACACATCCAAGACGGCTCTGTGAAACAAAACAAGTTAAAAAAAACCTGTAACTGTCAGGCTGCAATATCATGGAGACTCAATAATCATAGAGAATGGCTCATTTAAGATCTGACAGAAACAAAACTCAAGCTCTCAGGCAGAGACATGAACCAGACGCGAGACGCCTACCGAAGACGGAGGATGCCTTGGTTATGTATTTTAGAAATGGCCAGATTACATATTATTATTATTGGAGACATAGCATTTAAAGAAAACACTTGACGCGCTCTGTGATTTCTGTTGTTGAGCACATACAATCTCACAGTGAAATTTCAACCCAGTAAAACTGAAAACTCAGTTTGAACTGCTGCCATTCATTTTTAAGTAAAAGTGGAGCCAGGATATAATTTGCAATTAAATTTTTTAACCACTTTAAAACCAAAACTACTTTCTTTCTTCTATAGAAGACCAAAGGCAAATCTCTGGAGGCGCTTGTCACTAGTTTTTTTTTTTTTTTCATGCAATTACAATGAACGGATACTGAAGCTTTTAGACTTTTTTAAAAAAAGATGAAAAACATCATAAAAGTATCATAAAAGCACACTCCATTGAATGTGTGCTATATTCCTAGTCTTTGTGCAAGACACTAGATTTTAAGTCATTATTGATTTAAAAGCAAAAACTTGGCATAATCTTTGAGACAAGCAGTCAGGGTTTGTGAACAAATTCTTTGAGTCAGATGTTTTCAATGGCCGTGTTTCTACTTTCAAAAGCGTGCTGGTGTGTGTCAGGACCAGTCGCGTTTCCACTGTCACTTCTGGAGCTTGATCGGGCCTCATCTGGGCCTCTTCTGGGCCTCATCTGGGCCTCCTATGGGCCTCCTATGGGCCTCTTTTGGGCCTCCTATGGGTCTCCTCTGGGCCTCAACTGGGCATCATCTGGGCCTCAGCTGGGCCTCCTCTGGGCCTCATCTGGGCCTCATCTGGGCCTCTTCTGGGCCTCAACTGGGCCTCATCTGTAGCCTCCTCTGGGCCTCCTCTGGGCCTCCACTGGGCCTCTTCTGGGCCTCCTCTGGGCCTCTTCTGGGCCTCTTCTGGGCCTCCTCTGGGCCTCGGCTGAGCCTCTTCTGGGCCTCCTATGGGCCTCTTTTGGGCCTCTTTTGGGCCTCCGCTGGGCCTCCGCTGGGCCTCTTCTTGGCCTCTTCTGGGCCTCCTATGGGCCTCTTTTGTGCCTCCGCTGGGCCTCATCTGGGCTTCCTCTGGGCCTCATCTGGGCCTCCTCTAGGCCTCATCTGGGGCTCTTTTGGGCCTCTTCTAGGCCTCTTCTGGCCCTCATCTGGGCCTCCTATGGGCCTCTTCTGGGCCTCCTCTGGGCCTCCTATGGGCCTCTTCTGGGCCTCCTCTGGGCCTCCTCTGGGCCTTATCTGGGCCTCATCTCTTAAGACAAATGCAATAAATATGTACTGTAATAGTAACAATTTAAAAATCTAAATCAAATAGACATCTTCTGCTCATCAAGGCTGGATTTCTTTAATCAAAAATACAGTAAAAACTGTAATATTATGAAATATTATTCCAGTTTAAACCAGCTGTTTTCTATATGATTATATTGTAAAATGTAATTTATTCCTGTGATCAACGCTGAATTTTTCCAGTTTTCAGTGTCACATGATCCTTCAGAAATCATTATAATGATTAATAGCAACTTTGGTTTAGAGAAAGCATTAAACAACATGAGGATGTGATTTGTTCTTTGGCGTGGGGCTGAAAATCTGAAAACTCACTGCAGAAATCTTTCTGACGAGTCAAGGCTGAAAATAACAAAGATGTTACAATAACATAAAGATTGAGTGATGCATTGTTACAGTGTTGCGTAAGGCCTAGTAAACTTTGACCAGCTAAAGACATCACATGATTTCTCTCAGACTTTATTCAGATATCATCACCTTTATGAGTATCTGCCTTTCGAATCTCTGCTCAACTTGCTGCACATTCTCAGGGGAGTCTAAGCAAAACACAACTGTGGCAATGAAGCCTTGAATTGTTTTTCATTGCAGGCATGGTGAAATTGATTTTGAAAGTGTGAAAAATGCTCAGCTGAGCCCTCGCCGAAGGGACGTGTGATGGGGTTTAGGTGTCTGCAAAGGTGTAGATCGAACAGTGAATTGTCAAGGCGTTTGGAAATGGCCTCTTTCTGTAGGTGTGGATCGAATGGCAAGCTGTTGACTCTGTTGTTAATGGACTATTGTTTCCCTTGAAAGCTTCACATCGCTATAAAAACACAATAACCATAAAGTTTTATTTCTGTTTTTATTTATCCATGATGCTAGAATCAATACTGAAAGCATTATATAAAGAAGGAAGGAATTACATTAATTTACAATAAAAATAAAGTGGCTTTTAAAAAAGTAATTTGGTCTTGAAATCATATTTGCCAAACTCCAATGAATATTTCATCAGTGAATATGTGCCAGCTGTGCCAGACACACGCAGAACAGGATCTTCATGCGTATCATTTTGAAAACAGAGCACTGGTGGCCTCAGGAAACACTAAATGCAGATAAACACTTAAAATGTTTCTCTTACCGTCCAGGAACAGCGGGCTCCCGTGAGAGCGTGTTCAAGCTCACCCCACTTATTACTTTATTTGGGTGCTGGAACTGCAGCTGTGAGCTGAAGCATTGCAGTGAGCAGGGTCAAAAATTGGGCCAAAAATTGTTTAAAAAAAAAGTTTGGAATAATAAAAAAAAAAAAAATGTTTTTGTAAGAAATCTCTTATGCTCATCAAGGCTGCATTGATTTGATAAAAACAAAACAAAAAAACAGTAATATTGTGAAATATTATTTCTATTTAAAATAGCCATTTTCTATGTGAATATATAAAAATGTAATTTATTTCTGTGATCAAAGCTGAATTTTCAGCATGATTACTCCAGTCTTCAGTGTCACATGATCCTTCAGAAATCACTCTAATATGATGATTTATTGCTCAATAAACATTTATGATTATTAACAATGTTGAAAACAGTTGTGTTGCTTCATATTTTTGTGGAAACCATGATACATTACATACACAGTTAAAAAGAACAACATTTATTTGAAATATTAACTTTTGTAACATTAGAAATGTCTTTACTGTCACTTTTGATGCATTGAATGTTAAATAAAAAGGCATTAATTTCTTACATTTCAATTCGAAATATATTAATATAGAAATCAGTTCTTTTAATTGTAATAATAATTAAGCGTAGCGTCAGTTCTGGCAGGTCACGTTAGTCAAGCTCGCATCAGTGACTCTCAGCTGATCCACGTCTAGCTATAGGAATACGACACCTATCACTGTACACATTTAATATAACATATATAATATACACATATATAAGCTCCTTCAGTATCAGCTGATATGGCGTTTCTCAGGAGCAGATTACCCTCCTCCCTCCCCAGCTCCCCCTGTCTCAGTCAGGATTTGGCATTCTGATCCCCTTGAATCAGAATAAATTCTCAGATTATGTTGTACATTAAAATCTTGAATTAATGATATCTGCAATACATTCATGTTGGTTCTGTTCTGTTCCCCTAAGGGGGGTTATTGCTGCTCTTATCCATGCTAGGCTGACTGGATGCGCAGGGAGTTCTCGCCCAGAACCGAACCATACCGCCAATCCAAACTGTCTGCAATTTCCAATCGTATTTGACGATAATGGTCCTGACAGAATTTTACAATATTACTGTTTTTTTGTATTTCTTAGTCAGCAGAAGAGACTTTTTAAAAACATTAAACTGACAATTCTAATTTTTTTATAAAATATTTCAATGTTTATTATAAATTGGGGATATCGTGGGACAGGTACAGCATGGAAGAAGGGGTTTTGGGCTCAGTTTAGCTCCTCCTAAATGGCACAAGGCAGGCCCAGCTCAAAGGAGGAAGCTGGTAGTCACGAGGTGCGAAAGCAGGAGGAGAGGATGAGGTGTATAAAGGCCATTTCCCAGGCCAAGCAGGGAGAGTGGATGAGATGGGAGAGTGTGGAACAACGCAAGACGGGCTGGCAAGACCTTTGGTCAATGGAAGAGAGTAGGATCAGTTTCCTTATTAGGTCAACATATGATGTTCTCCCATCACCGCAGAACCTAAACCTCTGGGTAGGAGAGGATCCCTCTTGTCCTTTGTGTTCATCACCTGCCACATTAAGGCACATTTTGACAGGATGTAAGGTGGCTCTTAGCCAAGGTCGGTTTACTTGGCGCCATGACCAAGTACTGCGATGTTTGGCTTTAGCATTGGAAGGCAAGCGTAACATGACCAATAAGTTGCCGCCTGTTCTAGCGAAACATTACACGCAGAAGAGAATATTCCTCCGCTCAGGCGAGCAACCACCAAGAAAAGGTGTTAACACCAATTCTCGCCCAGGACAACTGGAAGCTGCTAGGGACTGGAAGATGCTGGCTGATCTCGCTTTTCCACCTGAGATTGCCACCACGAACCTACGACCAGATATTGTTTTGTGGTCTGGATCAGCACGCATTGTTCAACTGATAGAGTTAACAGTGCCATGGGAGGATGCGGTAGATGAGGCATATGAGAGGAAGAAACTGCGGTATGCTCATCTGGCCACTGAAGCAGAACAGCGAGGATGGAGAGTCCAGGTTTATCCAGTGGAAGTGGGTTGTCGAGGTTTTGTGGCACACTCTACAACCCGGTTCCTCAGAGACGTCGGATTCAGTGGCCAAGAGTTGCGTCGCACAGTAAAGAACTTATCTGAAGCAGCAGAAAGGAGCAGCAACTGGCTGTGGTTGAGACGGAAAGATTCTAGCTGGCTGTGTACAGGCCGCCACGCTACGGTTTCGTAGAATTCTTGAAAAACTTGAAGAGTCTGTTGGTTTATTTGTATAGGTTGTATAGTATTTACAGTCATTACGTTCATATTGCGTGAATGACGGGTGGTTGAGCAGATATTGTGTTTTGCGGTAGGTAGTATGCCATACGGAACCGTTGCCACTGAAACTGCATATTAACGCACCAGTGGGGCTCGACAGCCTTAGTCAACGGGTTGGCGCGTATGGTCGGGTTGCGGAGAGATTGTGAGATTGTGGTTAGGTCTCAGCAGCAGGAGGGATGTAGAGGTCAGTAAGCTGGGCTGAGTTGAGTGGGGGACGGAGGGGGGTGACTCTGGGACGCCAGAGTCACTGTCGAGCCCTCTTGAGGTGTCGTGGGCTAGTCGACGAAACACTGAGGACGGAAGGTGCCCACTTGAAGACCCTAGAGATGTCCCCTACTCGGCTCAATCCAGACGGTTGTCGTGCTGGTCCACTATGGAGACCAGTGGTGTAGTCTACGTGATACGCAGGTATACGCCGTATACCCACTAGAAAATGTCAAAGATCTCCGTATACCCTCTTTAAAAAGCGTGAGGATTCGTAACAACATCGTTTTGTGAAAGAACTTTCATTCATAAATTCACCCCGCCGCCCGCCCGCCGTGACATCTGTGTTTGCGCAGCGACACGGATCGAATCGCGGAATCCAGCAACAAAATAATGTAACTTAGCTGTAAAGCGTAACGTCATGCAATTTGGCCATTTTTGAATGAACAAATCAAAAGTAATGATACAATGAATCAAGGGGGTTGGGGGGGGGGGGGGGGTTGGGCTGGTATATCACAGTATACTCACTACAAAAAACTAGACTACACCACTAGGGAGACCACACTGTAGTTGCAGCCGTCGTGTGTGCTGACGCGCCAAGTACACTGCAGCCGTTAGCGCCGGACAGAAGGGGAGTCACACCACCATATGGAAAGAAGCGTAAATGGATGGAGAAGCATAGTTTACTGTAAAACTACGTCTTAGTGTTGCTTATCTTGGCGAAAGCCGAGTACAAATCAGCATGAAGTTTTAACATCTACTCTCGTGTAATGGAAATCATTATAAATGATTTATCCGTGAACATCATGATTTTTTTTTTTTATTCATGTGGCTCGTAATCTTGAATATCTTCCCCTCCCTCTTGCAGCGTCTCTTCTCTTCTCTCGATGACGAGGGCGGGGCAACCTGTCACTCACATGAGATCAGCCAATAGTAAACCACAACCATCCAATCAACTCCCCACGGACACAATCAAGCCCCGCCCTTTCTTCCTCAAGAAGCCATTTCACTCTGATATACATCACAATGGGGAACAATAAAACAAAAAAACTTGGTGACTGGTTTTAGGCCACATGATCTGTGCATGTAATGCTTTAAAGACCGTCATGGACACCAAAGTGTACCGTATTGCTGGAATGTGTTGGACTTGTTGTCGTCACCCACATGTGTAGACCAGCAGGAGCACATGTGACTTCTCTGAGTGCAGAACATGAGGGCGTCCAACAGAAATCTAATCACTGCAATCTCACTTCCACAGCGAGCGCCGACTGCGAAACTCCTGATCGATTACCACTCAGTTTGCCTGTGTGTGAGGGAATGTGTGCATCTCCTACAAAGAGTTGTGTGTGCAAATGAAACATTTCACAAGGCCGCCGAGTGTGCTGATGGTTATTATGTCTATTTTTGGATGAGCACAAGACTGTGCACATGTGCGTACCTCTGTGTCAAGCACCAATTAGATGTAATATGTGTTGAGGGTCTAGCATGGGAGCTTGGTATGCTAATGTTATGGTCTGAAGAAGCTCTGGAGAAAGGGCACATTAAATTCCTTGAGCCTCAAGGACTCAGGAAATATAAGCAATAACGGATCAATGCTTTGATCAATCGTAGCAATTACCGTTTAAAGCAGGTTTTTCTGTGCCACGCTAGCACTCTGCCTAGCATCATCACCCAGCATGCCACACTGCATCCTAAATGAAAAATTCATGAGGATCTCTTTTATAGGGAATATATCAAGTGCCAAATTACAGAGGATGAAACACACACACACACACACACACACAAACAAACAAACCTAGACAATCTTTCTCTCTCATAAACAGGTCCAGACACTTTTTGGGGGGGATCTTCTGTGCTAATAGTTTTTTTGGGGGCAGAATATGCAGAACTGGCATAAACGATACTCATGGTATGAGTATGAGTAGTTTTCTATTAATGATATAGTATGTCTTCATACAGTTATTTTTTATGGAAATTCAATCTCCAATGCTTTATATATCCCATAATCATGTACTAATGTCTAATAATCTAATAATCATCACTTTCTCGCTCACTCTTCTCTATGACAGCAAGTTCTTACACATGTTATAAGATTCTGAGAAAAGACAAATATTTGATTTCAATCTTAGGTTTATACTTCTATACTATTACAGAATCCAACATTCATTAGATGTTACTAACGAGCCCTAAAGTCGCCATGAAATCAAAATGGACAGTTCTTATTTTCTATGGAATATTGTAGTTTATTCACAATTATTTATCGCTGCACATCATTATTGTTTTAAATTCATGTTCCTGGTAATCTTGAATCAGAATAACAGCAGCATCTCTTCTCTTCTCTGATGACGAGGGCGGGGCAATAACCTGTCACTCACATGAGATCAGCCAATAGCAAACCACAACCATCCAATCAATTCCAGAAGCGTTTCACTCGGATATATGTCATTATAGGGAAGAAAAGACTAGCGCAACTTCTGCTTCATGTTGACTAAAAAGGTCTTCTTGCGGTTTTCTGCCAAAATAAAAGCTTGACGGTTTATCTCTGTTTACATTTATCAGAAAATACAATTGATAATTCTGGCATTAGTACATAAATAGTTTCACATTATGTAACATTTAGGTTATAAGACTCATAAAACAGTATAAGCAGTGCTTAAATCGGGATCGGGATCGCCCCGTTCATTCCTCCTTTACTCTCTCTTTCTATTAATTCTGTCCTGATGTGATCGCCTTGTGTGCTTATACACACAAATAAATCCATTCAGAGACTTTTGATCAGACTAAAGAGGCAGTAAAAAGTCAGACTTAATTACTTGAGAATATCACTCAGGACAGTCATTATGAGGGGTATTAAAATTATTCACAGATATTAGCCGAATTCGCAAACTGATAAAGAAGATAATGAAAGCAGTAATAATTTACTACTGGGTGCATTCAAAGTTTAATAACTCTATAATGATTCGGCTAGATTAAAAGTCATTTTATGTGTTAAAGGATACTGAGCAAATGAACAGCATGTGCTGCTGTAATACGGATGAAGACAAGACAACTGGAGCTCAAAGAAGTGAAAGTTCCTGTTCTAATCGGCTCTTCCAGAAGTTCCAGACTTTTGCAAAGACAGTGAGATGTGGAGATCAGTGAGCACTTCATGTCTGCACAGAGCAAAGCACAAATGTAAGATTAAAGCAACAGTTCTTCTCCAAAAACTGAAAATATACCCTCATGCCACTCCAAATCTGTAACTCAAAAGGTCCATATGACTTTTGTACGATTCCTTGTGTAAAAGAAGCATGTGTACATACTTTAAAAAAAGAGTACTTATTATGGAGATAATATACTTTAAAAGAATATACTTAAGTGTAAACTGAATGTCATAATTTCAGACACTTAACTGCGCGTTATTTACAATTAAATTAAAATATATTATAGTTTAAATTTACATTAAATGCAATTTTTGACCGTTCTTTAATTGTGTCATTTTAATTGTGACCGTGTAATTTCATAATTACTTGAAAATCTCTCCTCCCCCATCATGTGTGGACACGCCCCCTACTGCTGATTGGCTCACTCTCTCTCCTCCCCCATCATGAGTGGATACGCCCCCCATTGCTGATTGGATCACTCTCTCCTCCCCCATCATGATTAAGCACGCCCCTACTGCTGATTGGCTCAATCTCTCTCCTCCCCCATCATGATTGGACACGCCCCAACTGCTGATTGGCTCACTCTCTCTCCTCTACCATCATGATTGGACACGCCCCCCTACTGATGATTGGATCACTCTCTCTCCTCCCCATCATGATTGAAGACACCCCTACTGCTGATTGGATCACTCTCTCTCCTCCCCCATCATGATTAGACACGCCCCTATGATTGTCTCACTCTCTCTCCTTCCCCTTCATGATTGAACACGCCCCTACTGCTGATTGGCTCACTCTCTCTCCTCCCCCATCATGATTGAACACGCCCCCCTACTGATGATTGGATTACTCTCTCTCCTCCCCCATCATAATTGGACACCCCCCCTACTGATGATTGGATCACTCTCTCTCCCCCCCATCATGATTGGACACGCCCCCTACTGATGATTGGATCACTCTCTCCTCTCCCATCATAATTGGACACGCCCCCTACTGCTGATTGGATCATTCTCTCCTCCCCCATCATGATTGGACACGCCCCCCTACTGATGATTGGATCACTCTCTCTCCTCCCCATCATGATTGAAGACACCCCTACTGCTGATTGGATCACTCTCTCTCCTCCCCCATCATGATTAGACACGCCCCTATGATTGTCTCACTCTCTCTCCTTCCCCTTCATGATTGGACACGCCCCTACTGATGATTGGATCACTCTCTCTCCTCCCCCATCATGATTGGACACGCCCCCCTACTGATGATTGGATCACTCTCTCTCCTCCCCCATCATGATTGAACACGCCCCCTACTGATGATTGGCTCACTCTCTCTCCTCCCCCATCATGAGTGGACACGCCCCCTACTGATGATTGTCTCACTCTCTCTCCTCCCCATCATGAGTGGACACGCCCCCTATTGATGATTGTCTCACTCTCTCTCCTCCCCCATCATGATTGAACACGCCCCCTACTGATGATTGGCTCACTCTCTCTCCTCCCCCATCATGAGTGGACACGCCCCCTACTGATGATTGGCTCAATCTCTCTCCTCCCCCATCATGTGTGGACACGCCCCCTACTGCTGATTGGCTCACTCTATCTCTCTCCTCCCCATCATGAGTGGACACGCCCCCTACTGCTGATTGGATCACTCTCTCCTCCCCCATCATGATTGAACACGCCCCTACTGCTGATTGGCTCACTCTCTCTCCTCCCCATCATGATTGAACACGCCCCTACTGCTGATTGGCTCACTCTCTCTCCTCCCCCATCATGAGTGGACACGCCCCCTACTGATGATTGTCTCACTCTCTCTCCTCCCCCATCATGATTGGATACGCCCCTACTGCTGATTGGCTCACTCTCTCCTCCCCCATCATGATTGAACACGCCCCCTACTGCTGATTGGCTCACACTCTCTCCTCCCCCATCATGAGTGGACACGCCCCCTACTGATGATTGGCTACAAGTGTGTTTTGCTGCTCTGTCCGATCCACTTTCTACAGTGTTTCTCAGAAATCGCTTACTGCACCTTTAAGCACTCTTATTTTTCTATATAAAGTATAATTTCCAGTGAGTCCACAGTAGTGACATGAAGTCCTCTGCCTAGAGTTAGTGTCGTCACAGAGGAGATAAAAGAGAGGTCCATTAGTCTCTCCTGTCACTAGGCTAAATAGTATATGAGTGTCTTTTTCTAGATTTGAGGGAACAAGGCTTTGAATTTTTTAAAAAGTGGTGGCTCAGTATAGTAAGTATAGCAGTCCATACCAGACCTAGAGCAGTAACCCTTTCATGTCATAATGTCATAGTCATCCATTTTAGTCTATTTTTAATTATCTGTCATATTGATGCCCTGAGGATGCTCTTTTGACCGAAAGCTTGGTGATTAAATTTGCTTAAAGGATTTAAGTGTGCTGTAACTCCTTCAAAAAATTATCTGTCATATTAAAATAGACTAAAACGATTGACAGTGTAGTCTATTGTACTGATATTTTTTACAAATAATTTAGGTTGATGAAATTGTGCAGAATACCAGAAACACGCCTGACCGAATTTTCTTTTTCTTTTTAAAAAAAATGTCTAAACATTTAGACATTCACATATTTATAAAACATAAAAAGTATCTACCATAAATACTGTCCTTGTGAAAAACCTGAACTCCTGAAAAAGTCAACATTTGAAGTGGATCAAAACAGTTCATCAAAGTTGTCCTAAGAAGAACGGGTATGGAAGGTTTTGATCCACTTCAAATGTTGACTACTGTATATAATTAAGTATGTGTTGATGCTTTAGCAACTGCATTATCACTGAAAAAATAACAAATAAAAAAAATTGTCAACTAATCTTATCTTCAAGATTAACATGACTAAGTCAAGCCGACAGGTGTGGAAACTAAAAAGCTAAAAAACGTTGTCTGTGTTGCGTCTGTGAGTAAAAAAAATGTCTACTTTGTTGCGTTGACCTTGATGTCAATGCCTAAACAGAATTAGCTTGATTCCCTACAGCAGTGTCTGTCAGGATTTTGACTGATTTACTCTGTTGCCAGAGTTCATTAGGTCTGTAGCAGAGACGTCCATGGCAGACGCTAAACATTTGCCAAGACCAATCCGCTTACAAGAGATTTCACCACTTGCTGACTCACATGACTTATGAAATGTTGTGGAAAATCTTTCTTTTGTGAAGACTAAAGTCATGTCGGGACATTGTACAAGCGATTCAATAATTCCTGCTTCTCTGAATCTCAAGTCTAATGTGAAAAGAAGAAATACAAAGTCTGCATCATAAATGATGACAATGAAAGCTTGAAAGTGAAGCACAATGTAACATGTAAACTGCCCAGCTGAATGCTGCTAATGTGACAGCTACTCGCGAGATGCTCAGAATACCAAGCCAGTCATGGATGAGCAGCATAGTAAGCAATTGCATTTACTCTCCTTTAATAACCAAGAGCTGATGCAATCTCTATAATGACCGTACGAATGTGTTATTCATTTGCACAAACTAGACTTCATATTTCTTTCCGTATAGTTCATTCAAATAATGACAATAACAATCCACTATAAATGTGCAGAGTAAGCCTATAGCCTATTATTCACAACGCTGTGTCTGTTGCATTGATTTCAACATGATGTTGAAAGAAAGTCAACTCTGTGTGAACGCCGTCCTCTTCTCCAACACGGCCGGGTTAAGTAGGTCCATTAACTCAACCCTGCAACCAAAAGACACTTTGACCTTGGCCGGAGAGTCGGAGAGCAATGAAGCCATGAGCAAAACGCTATTAGCTGCCTGTAATGAGCCGAAACAATCTGACAGTCTATTAGATGCACACGAATAATAAGGTGGGAAATCAGTAAATAAAAGCCCTTATCAATGCATTTTTAATTAGTCATAAAATATTCATGTTTAAAAGCACATGTCCACATACAAATGATCTTCTCACCTAATAACCATCTGTGTTGCCAAATGGCTTTAATAATCAAATGGCTGTAAAGCAGCCAGACAAATCAACCATGTCTCATTCTTATGTGCATCTGTTTTCAATCAAATCTCTTTATTTCACAAACCAACTTCATGTTTGACACAAAAAGCCACTTGCACCTTTCCTCTTCCTTAAAGTCATCATGGAACGGACGTTTCTTCCCAATTGTGCAATCGTATATCCGAGTGAAACGCTTCTGGAACAAGAACAAATGTGGGCGGGGCTTGATTTTGTCTGTGGGGAATTGATTGGCTGGTTGGATGGCTGTGGTTTGCTATTGGCTGATCTTATGTGAGTGACAGGTTATAGCCCCGCCCTCGTCATCAGAGAAGAGATGTCGCTGTTATTCTGATTCAAGATTATTGAAACAGTAATGATGTGCACCGATAAATCATTTCAAGAAAAAAAAAAAATGCACTATTCCATAGAAAATAATAATTTCATGGTGACTTTAGGCCTCGTTAGTAACATCTAATGAATGTTGGATTCTGTAAATTTAAGATTGAAATCAAATATTTGTCTTTTCTCAGAATCCTTTTCAAAAACGCCCTACCAACAAAACCTTTTCTGATTCATAAAGGCTAATCTAAATATCATCGCTGTCATAACGATAATGGCCATGTCTGTTGTTGTAGTCACCACATCTTCGTCAAGTATCACCGCACACTCCATTTCATTGGATCTGGCATCATAAAACCCATGCTTTCCACTCATTTCCCGACAGCCTTCCTTGCCTAATGATAATGAATTTGTAAATATGAGTCTCATCTGTTAGACTAGATGAAATAAACCTCCTTATGCTGTTTAGAGGAGAGAGGAATTATAAACAGAAGAGAATGACATCAGCAGACGTCAGCTCTTAAAACATCAGCAACTGGACATGTTCCCACACGGACACAGGAAGTGAGGTAATCAAATGCTGAGAAGAAGATCGATTGGCTATTTTTGGCAAGAGGCTTTTGCGGCACGTTGTGTGCGGTCGAACCCTCAGTCCCAGAGCTGCAGATCTTTGACTTTGAAGAAGCGAGACAAATGTTGCAAACACGATGAAGATTAAAAGCATTGTGCATTAATGCAGAACGTAATTATAAGCCATTAAGCTTCTGTTATGACTTACTTTTCCTGTAAAAGAGTCCTTATTCACAATAATATTGTTCAAAAATAGATTGGACAGTTAAAGTTACAATAAAGTTAATGAATGTAATTATTTTATTACTTTTAAGTCTTTGTTTGCAGGCTCTAGTAGAGTTGGTTTTCATGCTTGAATGTTTATTATTTCTCTTATAATTGACATTGTTGCGGCTCCTCTTTTCCCAGTCTGTCAGTAACGCTCTATTTACTTCCTGTCTCTATGAAGCCCCTCCTTCTGAAGGCACACTGTGCTCTGATTGGTCGGCTGGAGCAGTGTGTTGTGATTGGTCGAGCGCTTCGAGTGTGTTTGGGAAATGTCCCGCCCCTTTCCATAACCGCCAGTTTAACACACTAATAACTAACTCAACCAGGCCCCGCCCCTCTATTCTGCACATGAATTATTATAATGAGGAATGTTGTGACGCCGGAAGAAACTCAAGACTACAGTTTCAGGAGTTCAGAAACACTGACACTGATATAGAGAAGAACTCTGGAAACCTTGTTCATGTTCAAACACAACATTACACACGCTAAAGAAAGATGAATGTGTAAAATGCATACTTTACTTTGAGTTAATTTTATGATGAACTTAATACATTCTTTATTGTAGCTGTATGCATGTAACCTGATCCTTATTAATTGCCTTTAATCCAACACTATAAAGCTCATTTGACATTTTCCAAAGCAGCTTATAGCAAACGCTGTGTTGATCGACTACACCACTTCATGAGAGGATGCATTCACACACTCTCTGCAAATAGACCTGTCCATCATAACCACACTTTCTGTAGCACTTTGCATTAATAAACATATCTCTGTCACCAACAATCAGTCCACCATTACTTCTCAACCATGATACACATCAACAGGAGGTGCAGAAATCGTGTATATACGCACGGAGAATAACCAGAGATGTTCGGGAGTGAGGACAGATTTATTCCATTAGGACTTTGTCACTTTTGTTTTGCATTGCATGGAAAGTTTGACCCTTCATATTCTCATCCCACAAATGTATTGCATTCTGTAATAACTCAACATGATGTATGGATAATACAGACATTATGACAAATTCTCCTCATTATGTAATGCATTTCATATATGGAGCAAACTGAGATTGTGAGTAAATACTTCCATGGAAGAACCAATCACGTCCAGTCATGCATAAAGATATTCTCTATGTGAAGATTTCAGAACATTAACTTCAAACACGTCATTATGTTTTAATCAAAGAGCTAAATGAGGATATTTTGTTAGAGCGTGATCAATTCTTGCATGCCTTCGCTTTATGTATTCAGATCACAGAGGCGGACAGAGAATGATAAAGTCCTTGAAATCCTCTAATCCAGGAGAAGATGTGCTGGAACCAGAGAAATGCAGAGACGCTTTCTCAAACCTGCACTGTAAATATGTGTGTGTGTGTGTGTGTGTCATTTTAGCACTAATAAAGCCAAGTAAAGAAGTTACCTTGCCATATGGTGGTGAATACTATGAAAAGCTTGTTTCCGCCACAGAATCAAATATTTTAAAAGATAATTATGACTTTTTATCTCACAATTGTGAGTTTATATATCGCAATTCTGCATCGTTTCTCACAATTGTGTTATATGAACTCCAAATTCTGAGGAAAAAAGTCGCAATTATCTTTTAAAATATTTTATTCTGTGGCGGAAACAAGCTTTTCATAGTATTCACCACCATATGTGGCAAGGTAACTTTTTTACTTGACTTTGTTAGTGCTAAAATGACACACAACTCACAATTCTGACTGTATAACACACAAATGCGAGTTTATATCTCACAATATAGAGATATAATTGCGAGATATACACAATATAGAGATACAATTGCGAGATATAAACTCGCAATTGCGAATTATAAAGTCCAATTCAAAGGAAAAAGGATGTAATTTTTTCCTCAGAATTTGAAGTTTATATCTCAATTCTGACTTTATAACATACAATTGTGAGAAAAAAACTCAGAATTGTGAGATAAATAGTCGCAATTACTTTTTTTATTTTTTATTCTGTGTCGGAAAAAAGCTTCCATAGAATACATGTAACTTTATAGTAAAATAAGGTTAAGGTTTACTACACTGAAAAAAATTTGGAGTAGGATTTACTTGAAAAAAGCTAGGCAACTTTTTTCGCTCAGAAAATGCTAGTAAATTTACAACGATTTGCCAAGTAAAAACCTAAACATATTTCTCAGTAGCTTTAATTAGAAATATTTAAGTTAAATTTACCCCTCCTTGAACTGCCACCTTAACGTGGTGGAGGGGTTTGAGTACCCGAATGACCCTAGGAGCTATGTTGTCTGGGGCTATATGCCCCTGGTAGGGTCTCCCAAGGCAAACAGGTCCTAGGCGACGGGTCAGACTAAGAGTGGTTCAAAAACCCCTTATGATGCACAATAAAAGGACTGTGACGTCGCCCGGTATGGCGCAGCCGGGGCCCCACCCTGGAGCCAGGCCCGGGGTTGGGGCTCGTAAGCGAGCGCCTGGTGGCCGGGCCTCTCCCCATGGGGTCCGGCCGGGCTCAGCCCGAAGGAGCGACGTGGGACCGCCTTCCCGTGGGCTCACCACCTGCAGGAAGAGCCGTAAGGGGCCGGTGCAGAGAGGATCGGGCGGCAGTCGAAGGCGGGGGCCTCGACGACCCGATCCCTGGACACGGAAACTAGCCTTAGGGACGTGGAACATCACCTCGCTGGCGGGGAAGGAGCCTGAGATCGTGCGTGAGGTTGAGAGGTTCCGACTAGAGATAGTCGGGATCACCTCTACGCATGGCTTGGGCTCTGGAACCACACTCCTTGAGAGAGGATGGACTCTTCACCACTCTGGAGTTGCCCATGGTGAGAGGCGACGGGCTGGTGTGGGTTTGCTTATAGCCCCCCAGCTCAGCCGCCATGTGCTGGAGTTTACCCCGGTGAACGAGAGGGTTGTTTCCCTGCGCCTACGGGTCGGGGATAGGTCTCTCACTGTCGTGTGTGCCTACGGGCCGAACGGCAGTGCAGAGTACCCGGCCTTCTTGGGGTCTCTGGGAGGAGTGCTGGAAAGTGCTCCGACTGGGGACTCCGTCGTTCTACTGGGGGACTTCAACGCTCACGTGGGCAGCGACAGTGACACCTGGAGGGGCGTGATTGGGAGGAACGGCCCCCCCGACCTGAACCCGAGCGGTGTTCAGTTATTGGACTTCTGTGCTAGTTACAGTTTGTCCATAACGAACACCATGTTCAAGCATAAGGGTGTCCATCAGTGCACGTGGCACCAGGACACCCTAGGTCGTAGGTCGATGATCGACTTTGTGGTCGTTTCATCTGACCTGCGGCCGTATGTCTTGGACACTCGGGTGAAGAGAGGGGCGGAGCTGTCAACTGATCACCACCTGGTGGTGAGTTGGATCCGATGGCGGGGGAGGAAGCTGGACAGACACGGCAGACCCAAGCGTACTGTAAGGGTTTGCTGGGAACGTTTGGCCGAATCTCCTGTCAGAGAGATCTTCAACTCCCACCTCCGGCAGAGCCACGACCGGATCCCGAGGGAGGCTGGAGATATTGAGTCTGAGTGGACCATGTTCTCCGCCTCCATTGTCGAAGCGGCGGCTCGGAGCTGTGGCCGTAAGGTCTCTGGTGCCTGTCGAGGCGGCAATCCCCGAACCCGGTGGTGGACACCGGAAGTAAAGGATGCCGTCAAGCTGAAGAAGGAGTCCTATCGGGCCTGGTTGGCTTGTGGGGCTCCTGAGGCAGCTGACAGGTACCGGCAGGCCAAGCGGACTGCAGCCCGGGTGGTTGTGGAGGCAAAAACTCGGGCCTGGGAGGAGTTCGGTGAGGCCATGGAGAAGGACTATCGGCTGGCCTCGAAGAGATTCTGGCAAACTGTCCGGCGCCTCAGGAGAGGGAAACAGTGCCCTACCAACGCTGTTTACAGTGGAGGTGGGCAGCTGTTGACCTCAACTGGGGATGTCGTCGGACGGTGGAAGGAATACTTCGAGGATCTCCTCAATCCCGCCATCACGTCTTCTATTGAGGAAGCAGAGGCTGGGGGCTCAGAGGTGGACTCGTCCATCACCCTAGCTGAGGTCACCGAGGTAGTCAAGAAACTCCTCGGTGGCAAGGCACCGGGGGTGGATGAGATCCGCCCTGAGTACCTCAAGTCTCTGGATGTTGTGGGGCTGTCTTGGCTGACACGCCTCTGCAGCATCGCGTGGCGGTCGGGGACAGTGCCTCTGGCATGGCAGACCGGGGTGGTGGTCCCTCTTTTTAAGAAGGGGGACCGGAGGGTGTGTTCCAACTACAGGGGGATCACACTTCTCAGCCTCCCTGGGAAAGTCTATGCCAGGGTACTGGAGAGGAGAATACGGCCGATAGTGGAACCTCGGATTCAGGAGGAACAGTGCGGTTTTCGTCCAGGCCGTGGAACACTGGACCAGCTCTATACCCTCTACAGGGTGCTGGAGGGTTCATGGGAGTTTGCCCAACCAGTCCACATGTGCTTTGTGGATTTGGAGAAGGCATTCGACTGTGTCCCCCGAGGCGGCCTGTGGAGGGTGCTCCGGGAGTATGGGGTCCTGGGTCCTTTGCTAAGGGCTGTCCGGTCCCTGTATGACCGAAGCAGGAGCTTGGTTCGCATTGCCGGTAGTAAGTCAGACTTCTTCCCGGTGCATGTTGGACTCCGGCAGGGCTGCCCTTTGTCGCCGGTTCTGTTCATAATTTTTATGGACAGAATTTCTAGGCGCAGCCAGGGGCCGGAGGGTGTCAGGTTTGGGGACCACGCGATTTCGTCTCTGCTATTTGCGGATGACGTTGTCGTATTGGCCCCCTCACACCAGGACCTTCAGCGTGCACTGGGACGGTTTGCAGCCGAGTGTGAAGCGGCTGGGATGAGAATCAGCGCCTCCAAATCCGAGGCCATGGTCCTCAGTCGGAAAAGGGTGGCTTGCTCACTTCAGGTTGGTGGAGAGATCCTTCCTCAAGTGGAGGAGTTTAAGTATCTTGGGGTTTTGTTCACGAGTGAGGGAAGGATGGAACGGGAGATTGACAGACGGATCGGTGCAGCTTCTGCAGTAATGCGGTCGATGTACCGGTCTGTTGTGGTGAAGAAAGAGCTGAGCCGTAAGGCAAAGCTCTCGATTTACCGGTCAATCTACGTTCCTACTCTCACCTATGGTCATGAGCTTTGGGTCATGACCGAAAGGACAAGATCCCGGATACAGGCGGCCGAAATGAGCTTTCTCCGCAGGGTGGCTGGGCGATCCCTTAGAGATAGGGTGAGAAGCTCGGTCACTCGGGAGGAGCTCAGAGTAGAGCCGCTGCTCCTCCACATCGAGAGGGGTCAGCTGAGGTGGCTCGGGCATCTGTTTCGGATGCCTCCTGGACGCCTTCCCGGGGAGGTGTTCCGGGCACGTCCCACTGGGAGGAGACCCCGGGGAAGACCTAGGACACGCTGGAGAGACTATGTCTCCCGGCTGGCCTGGGAACGCCTCGGTGTCCCCCCGGAAGAGCTGGAGGAAGTGTCCGGGGAGAGGGAAGTCTGGGCATCTCTGCTTAGACTGCTGCCCCCGCGACCCGGCCCCGGATAAGCGGAAGAAGATGGATGGATGGATGGATAAGTTAAATTTACTTGGAATATGGAATTAAGTAAACTTTACTTAACCTAGTCAAGTGAAAGTAACAAAGAAAATAAGAAATTTTAACTTGGCTAGTAAAAGATTGAGTAATATCAATTTAGTTGAAACAATAATATTGAATTATACCAGTATGTGCTTTACTTAGGACTTCTATACTACATCATGTCAGATGTTAAACCTCATGTGAATGCAAAGACCTCAATACTTGGTAGAAAATACACAGTGACGGTAACATTTGATGGATCGTTTTTGTGTTTGAATGTGTCATTTTGAGCAGAAAATGTACTCGAAATTTCCCAAAATGTCAAGTTACTATAATCCTAACAACAAAAGCAATGATAAAACAGTGTAAATACAGCTGGAAACCAGTGAAAAATCAACCTCATTAATTATTCAAGGCCCAGTGCATGATGGGAACCCCAGTATCAGAAAAGTTGAGTAATTTTTACTTAATTTTATTAAGTTGATATTTACGCTTTCATTTCTACTTGCTTGAATTAAGTACTGATATGGAATTTACTTTTTTTTTTTATTCTTGCCTGAACTAACTTTTTCATGTAAATTACATTGTTTGTTTTTTCAGTAGGATTTACTTCACCACAAAATCATTTTTTACAGTCTATAGTAGACTTAACAGGAGTGTTTCCCCCATTGTTCTAGTCAGAAGGTAGAGGTCTCCAACATTAAACGTTTGCACATGCTTGACTGTTAAAGTTTGAGATGGGTCTATTTTGAACTCCTGTTCACACAACAGTGATTGAGATAATTGGTTGGTGTTTAGCTGAGTAGACATTCAAAGACAACCACCCTTCCCTCTGCCAGGCCTCGCGCTGCACTGGCATTACACACAGTGTGTGTTCCACCCACAGGCATTAGCTATTAGTGTTCCCATTGCAGACCCTCGTGCAGAGAGCTGAGTAAGAGAGCGGTGTTTACACTGCAGATGCATGAACAAATGATCAGCAGAAGAAAGAGAGCGAGTCCCCAGGCAGAGGGATGCAAGAAGAGAGGAACACTGTGGAAGAAGAACAGGACATTAAAACAAGAGAGGGGAGAATGAATGGATGGGTGACGGCCATAAATCTTGTATGTGATATCAGGGATGCCAAAAGTGCCATTTCTTCAGTGTTAAAATAGAAAATGCACCCGTATCTTTCCTCCAGTCGCTGTCTGACTGACTGACACTGAACGCTCACATGCATATTGTCATGCATGCTCTGTGAAGTGTGCGCTCACTGCCTCGCGGTAACGTGGCTGGAAATGCTCGTCTTGCTCAAAAAGACTGTATTAAGTGCATGACAAATATCTGATGTGTGTCCCAGGCCTATAGCAGTGTACATGCAGACCTGCGCATATTATATTTACCAGCAGCATGCCATTATTTAAACGTCATTTGTTCGTATTATTAGTATAAAATATATTTTGCATTACATTTTTTTTTTTTTATAATAACAATGGTAGCATTTTATATTAGTTAACTTTATTTAATGCATTTAACTAACATGAGCAATGCATTTGTAATATGATATAAATTATACTTTTTTATATAAAAAAAATATATATATATATATATTAAAAACTTTACACATTTTTCTTTAAATAACAATGGTAACACTTTACAATAAGGTCCCATTAGTTAACATTAGTCAATGCATTTACTGTAACTAACAATGAGTAATACAGTATTTATTCATCTTTGTTCATGTTAGTTAATAAAAAATACGGTAACACTTTATTTTAAGGTGCTTGTAATAAGCAGTAATTAACAGTTAATAAGACACTTATAAGACCTTATAAGATGCATATAAGATGCATATAAGCATTAACTAAGGATAACAAATAAATTAAATTAAATAATACATTTCTCAAGTATCAATACATTGCACTTTTAGAACAGCCGAACAAACATAAATGGTAACACAAACTCCCAGTCACTTAAAAATGTACCTTCCCAAGAGGGAGTAGTTTTCCTGATCTCTTCAGGGCCTGGACCTTTAATTAACCCTTATATGAAGTAGTTAATGCTTATATGCATCTTATATGCATCTTATAAGGTCTTATAAGTGTCTTATTAACTGTTAATTACTGCTTATTACAAGCACCTTAAAATAAAGTGTTACCAAAAATACTGCTGTTCATTGCTAGTTCGGGTCCATTATATAATATTAAAGTCCCCTGTGGTGAAAATCAAGCTTTGAATGTTGTTTATGTGTCTATGTGGTGTTTTAATATGCTTTAAGCCAAACCGTGTGTAAGTTCATAAGTCGACAGCATTGCTGAGTATTTTCTGCTTAAAACTGCAATGAACCAAAGACAGTCTCAAAAACACGGTTTGAAATCGCTGGTGTTTCTGACGTCACAAACGACCTTGTAACCAATCAGATCACGAGCTTTAGCTTATCATTAACTGCTGTGAAGCAAGCGGAGTCTCAAGATGCATCCCGATTTATCTGTGCCTTTCTCTACTGAAGTTGTTCAAAGCGTTTCCGAGGATAGTGATTTTTAGCAGGGATCTGTCTGATGCCGAACGGGGACATTAGCAACACATTATTAGCTGTTTGATAACGTAGTCAAGCCAAAGGCTAATCATATTAATTACCATAATGTGTCCGACGTTGTAGAGAGCGATGCACAAAACGCATTATCATTCTGATACATCGACTTGTAGACGAGCCTGTATTATTCGCTCTTTCACGTCATCTGAACAGTTTCTGGATCAGTATGGCTGGATTCGTGTGCCAGTGTTTCCACTCGCCATTGTGCAGCTCATCAAACTTTAAATAAATGAGTTTTAAGGGATACAATTATTGACTACAGGGGGACAATAACAGATACAACTTATGATTTAATGACGACATAAATGTTAAAATAAGAATAATGCTTTATATCTGTGAGTTCATGTAGTTAGTGGAGCCTTATTGTAAATTGAATCCATAATAACAAACAAGTTAAAACAACCTTTTTGCATAAAGCCAATTGCAAATAACTAGGAGTTGAATCAACAGCAGCGCTCCAGCTGACATACATCTGCTATTAAGTGGGAGGAGAGAAATAACATCCAGATGACTCAAGATTAGCTGAGAACTGATCAAAGAATCCAACAAGTGTGGTCTGAACATCACGGTTAACATCCGCGCACTTCAGGAGAAGTTCGAGATGAAAGAATCGAGAGATTGTTACTGAGCTGAGAATGAACCGGAGAGCCAAACCGAGAGGAGAGCTGGAGTGAAAGGAGATCAGAGTGTTGTATAGAAAGAAAATAAGATAAAATACAGCTTGTAGGTGCTAAAGTATGGAAGCTTTTTCAGACACAGAATCAAAAAATATAAACAAGCCAATTGCAGCATTTTATCTCTCGATTCTGACTTTTTTCTCACAATTTCGAGGTTATATCTCACAATTTTGATATTTTTCCTCAGAATTCTGCAGTTCACATCTTGCTATTCTGTGTTTTCGTGTGTTTCCACCACAAAATAAAAAAATGAAAAAAGTTAATTGTGACTTTTTAATCTTGCATTCCTGACTTTTTTCTCTGAATTCTGGGTTTACATCTTACAATTCTGGTTTTTTTTGTTTTGTTTTTTTTGCCACAGAGTAAAATAATTAAAAAGGTAATTGCAACTTTTTATCTCAAAATTCAGCCTTTTTTTCTCACAGTGAAATTCAGTTTTTTTTTTTGTTGTTGTTTTTGTGCTTCTGCTACTGAAAATTTCTAAAAGGTATTTGTGACTTTTTATATCTTGCAAATCTGACATTTTCCTCAAAATTGCGAGATAATTGCCTCAGAATTGCCTTTTTTACTTTTAATTGCATGGCAGAAATAAGCTTCCACACCAAGTTTCATCATTGTGCATTATCAACACACTGTCATTGACCCACATCCAAAGAACAAACCCATATCAGCCTTGATCCTGTAGTTTCCCCGCAGCACACACACACACACACACACTCAAGCATACGGGTGGCTGAGTAACGGCACCGGCAGAACACAGGCCTTGCTTTGCCTCAGGGTCGCCAGATTCAGAGTAACAGACTCCCACCCTCATATTCCCAGAAAGCGGACAGAGCGGCCATGTCGACTGGGAACTGACTGACTACAGAGAGAGAGAGAGAGAGAGAGAGAGAGAGAGAGAGAGAGAGAGAGAGAGAGAGAGAGATGCCAACAACAGCGATGAAAATGTGCAGAAAGCATGCATTCATTGATGACCTTTTTCCAAGCTCCAAATTTAACCAAGCTGCCAGAAGCAAGACCGTCAGTCGTAAAATGTGCAAAGCTTGACTGCAATACGACAAAAAGACTGACATATTGATACACACTGATCTTGATGAGAATAAAGCATATTTGAACCCAATTCTCAGTCCTAATCAAGCTAAAGGAAGACTCCAGCAAAGTTTTCTCCAGCGAAGTATATAAAGTGAATCATCCAGGGTGTCTTTCTAATGTATCTAAGATAAACAAGTAGGTGGATGGGTAATTTAAAACTTTTATGCAAATTCAATTAAAAGGATTGTACTTTACCTGTAAAAAGTGAATGTTGCTACATTATTCTACCTGACAATAACCCTTAAAAGTGCAACAGAATATATGTATACAATAATAATGTATATACAATAATTGAACTGAATAATGTTTTTGACTTGAATAAAGTATGGACATTTTTAGCTTTTTTACAGATAATTATTTTCAATGCATATTACGGTAGAATAAATAAATAAATAAAATAGGCACTGAACTTGACAAAAACCTTTAATATTTGATTATGCTTGGTTGTAGTTGTTTTGTTTTTTGACAGAGATTAAAGGAAAAGTCACAGACTATCTTTCACTCACACACACACACACACACTCACACACACACACAGGCCAGTAATGACATACACTTCCACATGATATCAGACATCTATTAGGTGTGGCACAGCGATTACTGGACACAGAGAGATGAGTCTGCCAATGAAGTCTAATCAGTTCATTTTGGGAAATCTCATTGTGATTCATATCTAATAACGGCAGTCACCACTGGAGATTCTCCACTTGCCAGCCAATCTATTTTTGGCTGAGAGGAATAGCAGTATTGGGATGCACAGCAGCACTGCTGTCTGTCACATGGCAACAGAGCAAAGCAGTGCTATCAGGGTCATAGTTCCTGAGAATGTTAGATTTCTGTCAAATATGACCTTCACAATCATTTCACCTGCATGGCTTCCTCTCTTTGTCCTACTCGCTCGCTCGTGTTGTGTGAGACGGAAAAAGAAAAGTGCAGACCAATTATTTCAACATTTCAAAGCACCTCTTCGCACACAACATATACTGTCAATCAGAGGCATTCATGTGACTTGAAACTGACACACACAATGCATGCTCTTAAATCATCTCAATTAAAGCAGAAGTGTGTGTTTGTTTCACATCCACAGGCAGAAGAAGACTTTCCCCTCGGCTCAAACAGGGAGCTGTCCGAGGTCCTGAATCAAGAATACAGTCACTTGCATTTAACTAATCGTTCAAGCGGAATTTGCATTTTAAAATAAGCTTAAAGAGTGTAAAATAACAGCACGAGCGTTTACACCATTTTTCTTTCCATGCATGCACCGGATCAATCTAATTTTCTCGCATCCTACCACAAAAGACAGATCAAGCACGACTCTCATCCATTAGCCGCTGAAAAGGTCACAATTCCATGTATAACAATGCGCCATTTAGACCAGGTTTGGAAAAGCCTACCTTGTTTGATTTTTTTTTTTTTTTTTTGATCCCGGGCTCCAACCTAACTTTGCTCTCCAGATTTCGGGTCCGAAGGATCCTATTGCCCCCCAAGCGCGCGCACGAACTCTCCGACGAGTTGACAGCTGAAGATCATCGCTTTAGCACACGAGAATCCACCGGGCTCGATCACACACACACGCGCGCGCGACGAGAGTGTTTTCTTGGGCTTCTGTCGAGCTCTGATGCATCGCCGTCTGATGCATGCATTTATTACGCACGATGTCCTTGACAAGTATCCACATCACACTGAACAGTGGAAACGGCGTTCAGTCCGCTGCAAACCCACGGAAACATACTTGTTCTGCACAAATTGCTCAAAGTCGTTCAGTATGCACATCATCTAATCCATGCAATCACTGGAAGTCCTCGCCTCGGCTCCAGTATATCCAAACATTATCCCAAGTCGCCTTCCGATGAATTATTCCTCTCCGGGACTCCGATGAGAGAAACGAGCTGCGCGTGTTATAAATGGAGCTGTGTGGAAGAGGACGTAGTGTTTCTGCAGTTCAGCAATGGGAGTGGTGTGTGTGTGTGTGTGTGTGTGTGAGTGAGGAGAAACGCGCTCCACGCGCCGCAGACACGCCTCGCGCTGCCCACCGACAGAGTCCGCGAGATCCTGCTATCTTGACATGTTGCGATAATTCAAATGTTCCTGAGATGCTTCTTTAGTTTTGTAGCAGGCATGAGATGAGTTTCAGATGAGACGTCAAATGCGCGCGCTTGTGTGTGTGTGTGTGTGTTTGAGAGAGAGAGAGAGAGAGAGAGAGAGAGAGAGAGAGAGAGAGAGGGGGGGAAGGGGGGGGGGGGGGGGGGGGAATGTCCCCACGAGGATAATAAAACCTGAAATATTTGCAGAAGATGGTTTCTTTGCAGTATTAAAACGGCTTAATACACATGCTAAATAATAGTTTTGTAGCAAAAATGTATAGATGCAAAGCGGGTACTTTAGCAGTGGGTTATATAGACTATCATAAGATCTGTTTTAAAGCAACAGAAGTCAGTGTAAGTGTGTGGGTGCGCGTGCGCGGGAGGGGTCGGGGGTCTGTGTGCTCTAGAGGCTGATCTTGCATTTAAATTACAGCAAATACAGCACGTGAACGGAATGGATGTTTCATTTGGGAAACGTGCTGTGAATTCTCATTCCCATACGCTTTGGTGAAGGAATGTTGAAAGTTTGCTGTTCGGGTATTACCAAAAAATGAAGAAGTTCTCTGTAGACTACACTGCTTTTCTGATAACGTTTTACTGGGATTTATTTCATTACAATTCTCTAAAATGTGTTTTAGCTGTGGTCAAATTGAGCTAAAATTAAATAAATAAGTAATATTTAAATAAAAGTTCAATAAAAACAAACAAACAAATACATGTTAGTTTGAGGTTGGCTACAACATTCAGATCATATATATGAAGAAATAAACAATAATAAACAAATAAAACAATAAATAAATAAATGTTAGTTTGAGGTAGGCTACACTCTAAAAAATGCTGGGTTGTTTCAACCCAAATTTGGGTCAAATATGGACAAACCCAAATGTTGGGTTAAAAATGTAATTAAAAAATTTACAGTTGAAAGTGAAAGCTTAAGTTGGGTTAAAATTTGTAATTACATTTTAACCCAACATTTGGGTTTGTCCATATTTGACCCAAATTTGGGTTAAAACAACCCAGCTGTCAGGAGCCAATCAGAGACCTCACAAACCACCACGCAAAGATCCCTGTCCCCAGATTATTAATCACCAGCACCTGTTTTCCACTCAGCGATCAATTCCCAGCCAGTATAAAAACACCCAGTTTACTCACAGTCATCGTCAAGCCTCCGACAGGAAAATACCCTTATCCAGTCTCCACTTATCACGCTCTGAGTCATCCTACAGCAACGGACGGAAAGTATATCCACCTGTAAAGATACTAACCCTGTTATCCTTGTTCTGCTGTTCCCAGGATATGCTCCACGATTCTCGTTCCCCGTCTCCTGGAATCTACAAACGAGTCTCACGTCCCTCCGGATACTCTGCAAGTGAAAGTGAAAGTATCATTGAACTGGTTAAGTTATCACCGATTGCACATACTGGATCAACTCACCTGGAGCCCTTCTTGAATCCTGTCCGTCCCGAGATGATCTGTGAAGAGAGAAAGGAGGGTTACCGATCCATGAGATTCACTCACGTTTCTGCACTAAGAAGAGGAGTTACTCACCTGGATTCGTTCCTGCCACGCTCCCTCTTACATGAGCACTTTTGAGCATCTGCAACTTTGAGTACTTACCTTCGTTTAATAATAAAGAAAGTTTGAGTTCATCACTTACCTCTGTCTCCTGGTCTGAATCCTGACAGAAGGCTTGACCTTAATAAAAAAAAGAAAGAGGTAAACCAGGATGGATTCCAGACGACCTGAAGTTGCTACAAATCCACTACCTGAATCCGCTACCACAGCGCGGCCGGTGCTTTCTCCCGCGGGTACTTCCGGGAACACTACTTCGGCGATTACATGCTTTGCAAGTCCTCCGTCGCGCCCAGCGCCATTCTCTGGCCGGGCGGAGGATTGAAATGGATTCCTATTGCAGTGTTCTCTCGCGCTGGAACAGCATCCTCAACTCTATCCCACTGAACGATCAAAAGTAGCGTTTGTCATTCAACAGTTATCTGGAGCAGCTTTGAGATGGGCTGAATCGTCATGGATGCAAGAATCACCAGTGGTGGCAACAAGTCAGGAATTCGTTAATCACTTCAAAGAAGTTTTCGGACGGCCAGCGGGGGATTCCTCGTTCGGAGAACACCTGCTACAGTTACGTCAGGGAAGAAAATCACTGTCTGAGTATTCCGTGGAGTTCCGCACACTCGCATCCAACAGTGGTTGGAATGAACGAGCACTCGTTTCCGTGTTTCGTCGAGGACTAAATCCAGCCTTACGCCTCCAACTCGCCATATATGACGATACATTAGGACTCGAAAAATTCATGCAACAAGCCATGAGGGTGAATCAAAGATCCCAGAATTGTTACAATGAGCAGTCATACCATTATCCTGTTCCGCAAACCAATGTTAGAAACCCAGCGTCTGAGAATCAAGCCGAGGACATGCAAGTGGACACTTTCAAGATTTCCCAGTCTGAACGTCTTCGGAGAAAGGAGTTAAAATTATGCATGTATTGCGGGGCCAAAGGACATTTCAGACTCAACTGCCCCATTCGACCAGGAAATCTGATGGTAAGCTCAGTTTTAAATCATCACACTGTTTCAACGCCCCTCACAATTCCTGTTACTCTCAGAATTGAAGAACTTTGCGTATCTGTCACAGCAATCATCGACTCGGGGTCCGCGGGAAACTTCATCTCGGGGAAACTTTGTAAAAGACTCAACCTACGAGAAGTCAACACTCCCAAATCCTACTCCATCTACGCCGTAACAGGTGAGCGAATCAACATGAAAGATGTTACTACCCAGATAAACCCCATTCAACTGTGTATAGATAGCACGCATCAAGAATGGTTTGAACCGTTTGTGCTTCTGAACAGTCAGACTGATCTCATCCTTGGGCGACCCTGGCTAATTCTTCACCAACCTACCATTGACTGGAGGTCTGGGAAAGTGCTTCATTGGGGTTGTCAGGGTCACATGATCCCAGATCCAGTACCTCGTCCGCCTGACCAGCAGGGGAATCAGGGGCTCACAGTTAACTCCACATCTATAGAGAGTCCTACTCAAAACCTGTCGACTAATATCCCAGCATGTTACTCCAAGTTCTCCGATATTTTTAATCCTGTCATTGCTTCCAGGTTACCACCACACCGACCATGGGATTGTGCAATAGACCTGGTCCCTGATGCACGACTCCCTAAGGGTCGGATTTACTCCCTATCCGTTCCAGAGCAAGAGTCAATGAAAAAATATATCCAAGAGGCGTTAGATCAAGGGTACATCCGGTCTTCCACCTCACCGGCAGCAGCCAGCTTCTTCTTTGTGGCCAAGAAAGATGGCGGTTTGAGACCATGCATCGATTACCGAGCCTTAAATCAGGTCACTGTAAAATTCAGCTATCCTCTACCTCTCATTCCAGTCGCTCTCGAACAACTCAGAGAGGCAAGGATATTTACTAAGCTTGACTTACGAAGTGCCTACAATCTGATCCGAGTGAGAGAAGGGGATGAGTGGAAGACAGCATTCATAACACCTGCTGGCCACTATGAATATCTGGTCATGCCATATGGTCTGGTCAACGCTCCTTCCGTTTTCCAAAGCTTCATGGACGAGGTCCTCCGAGACTTTTTAGGGAAGTTTGTTCTAGTATATATCGATGACATCCTGATCTACTCACTGGACCCCGCCGAACACCAACATCACGTGTCCTTAGTACTCCAACGGCTCAAAGAGTTCACGCTGTTCCTGAAAGCGGAAAAATGTACCTTTCACCAGACCACTGTTGACTTTCTGGGGTACATCCTCAGCGATCGAGGGGTTGAAATGGACCAACGAAAGACTGAGGCCATCCTGTCCTGGCCAAGTCCCACAGCAGTAAAGGAGCTGCAGAGATTCCTCGGGTTTGCAAACTTTTATAGGCGATTCATAGACCAGTACAGCCTTCTCACTGCTCCATTGACCTCCTTGTTAAAAGGAAAACCTAAAACCCTGCAATGGACCCCGGAAGCCGAGAATGCCTTTAAGTCCCTGAAGTCTGCTTTCACCAGTGCCCCTTTGCTGCATCACCCTAATCCTGATAGACCATTTGTGGTCGAGGTGGATGCATCCACCACCGGTGTGGGTGGAATCTTGTCCCAATGTTCTGAACTCTCTTCTAAACCAGTACCCTGTGCATTCTTCTCGAAGAAGTTTTCTCCAGCAGAGGCAAATTACGATATTGGAAATCGAGAGCTTCTCGCAATAAAACTGGCGTTAGAGGAATGGCGCCATTGGCTAGAGGGAGCAAGACACCCATTCATAGTCCTAACTGATCATAAGAACCTCCAGTATCTGAGAGATGCAAAACGATTAAATCCACGTCAGGCCCGATGGGCTCTGTTCTTTACACGATTCCACTTCAAGATTGCCTATCGTCCCGGATCCAAGAACACCCGAGCAGACGCTCTTTCACGTATTCATGCCCCTGAGAGTCCTATTGAGAAACCTGAGACAATTTTACCAGAGAGTTTATGGGTAAATCCCATCCAGTGGGAAATAAATGAACAACTCCAAGAATTGGCTCAGCAACAGCCCAGAGTTCCCGGATGCCCTCCCGGAAAGATTCATGTCCCTGAAGAATTCCGCAACGGCTTGATTTCCTCAGCACATTCCTCAGTAGCCACTGGACACCCAGGGATAAACAAGACACTAGCCACACTCCAAGAAAAATATTGGTGGTTCCACATGCGTCAAGATATCACCAAGTTCATCCAAGGTTGTATCCCCTGTGCAATCTCCAAGGTCCCAAGGAATCTGCCCGTGGGGAAACTGTTACCGTTGCCGGTCCCGAATAGACCATGGTCTCATATTGGGGTAGACTTTGTCACCGACCTTCCCATATCCGAAGGGAATACGTGCATCCTAGTGGTCATTGACCGGTTCTCGAAAGCATGCAAGTTAATCCCGTTGAAGGGGCTCCCAACCGCCTTTGATACTGCCGAGCTCCTTATGGAACATGTATTTCGGAATTTCGGTCTTCCAGAAGACATCGTCTCCGATAGAGGACCCCAATTCATTTCCCGAGTCTGGCGATCATTCTTCACGTTAATGAATGTGACTGTGAGTCTGTCTTCCGGGTACCATCCACAAACCAACGGACAAACCGAGCGAAAAATCCAGGATATAGGTCGGTTCTTGCGTACTTTCTGCCACTCCAATCAGAACATCTGGAGTCGGTATCTCATCTGGGCAGAATACGCACAGAATTCCCTCAGACAGTCATCCACTCAGTTAACCCCATTCCAATGTGTCCTTGGTTATCAGCCTCCGCTATTCCCATGGTCCGGAGAACCTTCAGAAATGCCTGCTGTCAATAAGTGGTTTGAGGAAAGCGAACAGGTTTGGAATCAAACTCACCATCATATCCAACAAGCTGTCAATAGACAACAACAGTTCGCTGACACACGTCGACGATCTACTCCAGAATACCAACCTGAACAATTAGTCTGGCTTTCCACTAGAGATATCAGACTTCGTCAGTCCTGTAGAAAACTAAACCCCAAGTACATCGGACCCTTTCCAATCGTCAGGCAAATAAATCCAGTTACTTACCAGCTCCGGTTGCCCCCTGAATACCGCATCCATCCCACGTTCCACGTTTCCCTTCTGAAACCCCATCATCCACCGGTACCCCAGTCAGTCAACGAGGTCGTATCCGAGAACAACCCCCTGATACCACCCATCGAACCAGATTCCATCTATCTCATCAAGGAGATCTTGGACTCTCGACGTCGAGGGGGTCAACTAGAATATCTCATTGACTGGGAAGGATATGGGCCAGAAGAGAGAAGTTGGGTACCTCGTAAAGATGTTCTTGATCCCAGTCTGCTCTTAGAATTCCATGCTCAGTATCCCGAGAAGCCTGCACCAAGACCCAGAGGCAGACCCCCACGACGTCGAGGTCCAAGGTCCGCTGGCGCGGACCCTGGAGGGGGGGGGGGTAGTGTCAGGAGCCAATCAGAGACCTCACAAACCACCACGCAAAGATCCCTGTCCCCAGATTATTAATCACCAGCACCTGTTTTCCACTCAGCGATCAATTCCCAGCCAGTATAAAAACACCCAGTTTACTCACAGTCATCGTCAAGCCTCCGACAGGAAAAGACCCTTATCCAGTCTCCACTTATCACGCTCTGAGTCATCCTACAGCAACGGACGGAAAGTATATCCACCTGTAAAGATACTAACCCTGTTATCCTTGTTCTGCTGTTCCCAGGATATGCTCCACGATTCTCGTTCCCCGTCTCCTGGAATCTACAAACGAGTCTCAAGTCCCTCCGGATACTCTGCAAGTGAAAGTGAAAGTCTCATTGAACTGGTTAAGTTATCACCGATTGCACATACTGGATCAACTCACCTGGAGCCCTTCTTGAATCCTGTCCGTCCCGAGATGATCTGTGAAGAGAGAAAGGAGGGTTACTGATCCACGAGATTCACTCACGTTTCTGCACTAAGAAGAGGAGTTACTCACCTGGATTCGTTCCTGCCACGCTCCCTCTTACATGAGCACTTTTGAACATCTGCAACTTTGAGTACTTACCTTCGTTTAATAATAAAGAAAGTTTGAGTTCATCACTTACCTCTGTCTCCTGGTCTGAATCCTGACACCAGCATTGTTTAGAGTGTAATACATTCAGGTCAAAAATAAAATAATAAATTAAATTAAATTAAATTAAATTAAATTAAATTAAATTAAATTAAATTAAATTAAATTAAATTGAGGAGCAACACTCAAATAAATGAATTAATAAATGGAATTTATTATGGATGGATGGATTGGAATTCATTTTACTAATTCCTTGTTTTAATGGACAGCCCACAGTGCACAATACAAAAATGTTATTTAATAATTTCTGAGGTCACAATTTAGAAGAAGTAAATAGCAATTATCCATTGATGAAGTGATGGGGGGGGGGGGAAGTAATTTAGTTATATATTTGTATTTTAATTTGGTTTGGAAACTGAATTGTCAGGTGTTACACAAACATGTCTTCATTGCTAAAATCATAATATCACCTTTAAATCTTTGCCTGGAAAACAATGCCTGTTTGTTATTAAGATCTTCTGTTTGCATGGGCCTGAACTGACACACAGTACAAACAAACAAATCAAATAATAATGAAAGCCTTGACTGATGCCCAAGAGGTGCAGGAAGCATTGCTGACTGGGATATGAATATTATGTTCATCCCTCGATTTCCTCAGAAATGAAAGCATGCGGCTCTCCTAATGTTACATAAAATGGCATTTCAGAGTACAGGCAAAGTGCAGAAGAGATAAAGAAAATATTACAGCGGAGGATGATGGTTAATTGCGCTGTCTATCAGGTAATCTGCTCATCTTTCCTGTTGCTGGCAGCATTATCAGAGATTAGAGAAGATCTGGTTATGGCATGCACATAGATAGCACAGGTTCCTGAAATCTAATACCCCAGAGAGAGAGAGAGAGAGAGAGAATCCCAATCCCGAACTGCTGACACTGACTGAGATAGTCAACTCCACACAAAAGGATGCATATCAGGTTTTCTGAAACCATCTGCTGACTTCCTGTGCTTTCCAATTTTGCTTTACGGCTTTTTTCCCCCCTTTAAACAAATGGTAATGGCAAAGCAATTCATCTCGGCATGAATCGGTTGAGAGGAATAAATCTCCATGAAAAAGATCTTCCTAGTTTTAGAAGGTTGCACAGCATTAAGAGACAAATTCTGCTAGAAATGCAGAAGTGATGGACTTTGAGGCATGCTTTACGGAGACGAGGCTTTCTGCAGGTTAAATGGAGGTTAGCAGAAAGATGAACACGGGCTGTCGCTGAGGTTTGTAATATTTGTGCCAAGTGACTTTGTGCGGTTTGACAGATGGGAGGAAAAGACTGCAGTTAATGGGGTCGCCGGCTCACGCTCCCTCTAAATGAGACCGTCCGAGACTCAGCAGCTGATGTACATTCGGCACACAAGTACAGTTTTACCCAGAAACTTTCTCTCCACCTGATGAGACCCTCTGTCATGTTTTTCTTCCCCTCTGTCAGGGTTTTCTGCTGTAAAGTGTTGCCCTGAGGCTAAACAACACATTCAGACTCAGCAATGACATGCCAACCTGGACTATAGCGTTGTCTGGTCTCCTGAACCACCAAAAGTGTTTTAATCATTGGGAAATACTTGTATTGAAGCCATGGATTTAAAGGAACAGTTCACCCAACAAAAAAACAAAAAAAATCAGTTATTGAATCTTTTTAACCTCCAAAATGGCAAAGAAACAAAGTAGGGCTGTCAGTTAAACGCGTTATTAACGGCGTTAATTTTTTTATCGCGCGATTAACGGTCTTTTTGGCCTGGCAAACTTTGTAGTTTTTTTCACATGCTTTTGCAACAGGACACGGCATGTGCGGCGCTATGAAACCCGTTCATTTCAATGGCTTGCGCCGCACGAGGACGTTTTGTTGCTTCATCGACCAAAGCGCAAGCGGATCTAGCTAGACCGGAAACAAAACAACAGGCACAGCGCACACACTTGTTTGGGCTTGCGAGACGGCCAAATAGTTGGTTAACGTCACGTTTTGAGTGGATGACGAGCGCGAGACGCCGATGGATGCCAATAAGATTCTGAATGGAAAGTAGTTTACTTTTAAAAAGTTGCCAAATGGTTCCATTGACGAGACCAAAGTGATCTGTGTGTTTTGTCGTTGTGAACTGATCATCATCGCAGCACATCCAGTCTGAAACACCACTTGATGATGGCCAAGCACACACACACACACACACACACACAGCTGATGCGTATTCTCCAACCCCTCGTCAATATCAGGACCTCGTCAGTATTTCTTTCACCCTTTTATTGATGGACAGTGTTACATTGTGTGAGAGATTATTTGCTCCAAGTGAGAATGTTTTACTGTGAAATTGAACACAGTATATGTCAATGTTGTTTTCAATAAAAAAACATTTGCACAAAGCAAGCCGATCCACTTTTCCATGTTGCGCATTAAAATGAGAAAAAAATAATGGGACAAAAATAAATCAAGAGACATTTAGAATAGATAAAAATGTGCGATTAATCGCGATTAATCGCGAGTTAACTATGACATTAATGCGATTAATCGCGATTAAATATTTTTATCGTTTGACAGCACTAAAACAAAGTCTATACAACATTTTTTTTTTTTTAAGAAGCTGTATGGTAGCTTTGTATAGAAAAGAGGAGCACGTACATTCTTCACATTTGCTTTCCATGGGAAGAATAACAACAAACAGTGTTGAAACATCATGAGGGTGAGCAAATAAGGTAACCAGTGCCCTTGTTACACGTTACATGCAGTTATCATAGTAATAACTATAAATTAAGCATAGTTTCATGGAACTAACCTTAAACAAAACCCTAACCCTATAGTATACATGTAGTTAATTCATATTACTTAGTACTTAAATGTATAATTACACTGTAACAAACACGTCTTAAAATAAAGTGTAACCACAAATAATGACAAAATTCTCATGTTTGGTTCAAAGGTTTCTTAAAATTCCCTCGTCTTCTTATGTGTAGGAAAACATGATAGAAACACAGTTCTGTGAAATTGCTTTCTTTACCTGGAATTGACCATCTCTCTCTCTCTCTCTCTCTCTCTCTCTCTCTCTCTCTCTCTCTCTCTCTCTCTCAAAGATGGGAATGAGAAGTCCAGTTGCTCTACTCTGTGTAATGTCATTTTGTTGATGCTTTAGATCAGCATGTTTAAATAGTATATTATGTTGACAAATGCAGTGTTCCCAAGGTGAGCTCTCCATTCACAGATTCTTTAAGAGAGAAAAAAACCCTTTATTAGCAGTTTTTTTGATATCCTTTTGTAGAATAAGGTCTCTCTGACGGTGTCCTCTTTATGCCCTCCTGCTCAATCCATCGTCAATGTCAGCTGAACTTAAATAAACATCTATTCACATCAACATCAAAACATGACCTTTTGATATAGCTATTTCCCACTGTCTAAGTGAGGGAGAGATGTCATACTGTATATGTGCCGGGTAGAAATTGCAGAGCTGACCGTATGCTTTCAGCAGCTTAGAGTAAGAATACTGCAGTTCTCCTTCACACTGATGAAAGCTAAAAGCCTGACCAGTTTGATGATTGCTTTCATTTCTAAGAGAAAGTTGTTCTAAGGCCAAATAAGTTTTGTATTGCAGGTTGAGGGCTGTCAGACCCCTCACGACTACAGTCAAGAACGAATCTGCTAATGCTTTAGGAATGGATTTCATATGTTTGTAATTTGTTGAATGATGGTTTGGTTTTATTTCTTTAAAGCACCCAAAAGCAAACATTTCTATCATCATTTATACCAGGGTTATTACTGTTAACTAAAGGATAGATGAATGGGTGGGTGGTTGGATAGATTGTTGGATGGATGGATGGGTGGATGGATGGATGGATGGATTGATGGATGGATGGATGGGTGGGTGGGTGGATGGGTGGATGGGTGGATGGATGGATGGATGGGTGGATGGGTGGATGGAAGGATGGATGGGTGGACGTGTGGATGGATGGATGGATGGGTGGATGGATGGGTGGATGGGTGGGTGGGTGAGTGGATGGGTGGATGGGTGGATGGATGGATGGATGGATGGGTGGATGGAAGGATGGACGTGTGGATGGATGGATGGATGGATGGATGGGTGGATGCGTGGATGGATGGGTGGGTGGGTGGGTGGGTGGATGGATGGGTGGATGGATGGATGGATGGATGGATGGGTGGGTGGATGGGTGGATGGATGGGTGGATGGATGGGTGGGTGGATGGGGGGTTGGATGGATGGATGGTTGGATGGGTGGGTGGATGGGTGGATGGATGGGTGGGTGGATGCGTGGATGGATGGGTGGATGGGTGGATGGGTGGATGGGTGGGTGGATGGATGGATGGATGGATGGATGGATGGATGGATGGGTTGATGGAAGGATGGATGGGTGGACGTGTGGATGGATGGATGGATGGATGGATGGTTTGGTGGGTGGATGGATGGATGGGTGGAAGTGTGGATGGATGGATGGAGAGATTGATGGATGGGTCGGTGGGTCGGTGGATGGATGGGTGGATGGATGGGTGGGTGGATGGGTGGATGGATGGATGGATGGATGGATGGATGGATGGGTGGGTGGATGGGTGGGTGGGTGGGTGGGTGGATGGATGGATGGGTGGATGGATGGATGGATGGGTGGACGGGTGGATGGAAGGATGGATGGGTGGACGTGTGGATGGATGGATGGATGGGTGGGTGGGTGGGTGGATGGATGGATGGATGGATGGGTGGATGGATGGGTGGATGGATGGGTGGGTGGATGGGGGGGTGGATGGGTGGGTGGATGGGGGGGTGGATGGGTGGATGCAGCGATGGATGGGTGGGTGGATGGGTGGATGCGTGGATGGATGGGTGGGTGGATGGGTGGATGCGTGGATGGATGGATGGATGGATGGATGGATGGATGGATGGATGGATGGATGGGTGGATGGATGGATGGGTGGATGGGTGGATGGATGGGTGGGTGGATGGGTGGATGCGTGGATGGATGGATGGGTGGGTGGGTGGGTGGGTGGATGGGTGGATGCGTGGATGGGTGGGTGGGTGGGTGGGTGGATGGATGGATGGGTGGATGGATGGATGGATGGATGGATGGATGGATGGATGGATGGGTGGGTGGATGGATGGATGGATGGATGGGTGGGTGGATGGGTGGATGGATGAATCGGTGGATGGATGGATGGATGGATGGATGGGTGGATGGGTGGATGGATGGATGGGTGGGTGGATGGGTGGATGGATGGATGGATGGATGGGTGGGTGGGTGGATGGGTGGATGGGTGGATGGATGGATGGATGGATGGGTGGGTGGATGGGTGGGTGGATGGATGGGTGGATGGATGAATCGGTGGATGGATGGATGGGTGGGTGGAATCTGCAATAAAAGTCAATGGGGTCCAAATGTTGTGTTGGATCCAAGTGGTTGCTTACACTGTATGGGCGAATAAGAAAGCTGCTTTTCTTAGTATATCTGGTTTTTAATTCAAAAATCTAATCAGCCAATCACAACTCATGTGCATAAAGCATGCAGAGATTCAGTTGCTGTTGTCTTTGATCGTTCAATGATTGTTGGTGCTCAAGGGTGTTTGTGTATCTTAAACACCGCTTACATTAGTGATGCACTGACATTTCGGCAATATAGCTTTTAAGGGCTGAAGAATTGACTAAAACAGTTAGTGCTTCTCCGATGACACATTTTGACTGTGTCAGTTCATGGGCTCAACATGGATAAGCTACAAGTAAACTAGTCAGCAGTGTGGATGTACTTAAGTGTGACCAAAAATGATGCTAGTGTAGAAATATGTCAACTTTATTAATGTCAGTGTTTTCCCTGAATCTTTAAGCAATGCTTCCAGCAGCTCGTTCAATCAATGTCATGTCGTTAGAGGGTCCTACAGTGTTAGAAAGGTGTACCCAACAAAGTGGCCACGGCGTGCAGATGCATACAGTGAAGCGTCACATGGAGTGATTGTTTCAGTGACGGGAGGGAGATGTGTACCGAAGGCCACTCATGCCGAGGATTTGACTGTCAGCAGCTTCTCTGACCTCCCAAGATTCAGCAGGATTGGAAAGGCTTGTGCAGGGACCCTGGAGCTAGTGGAGTGGAGAGAAAGATCGCACAAGGGGATTACGGATGGATGAAGAACGAGACCTGAAAGTGAAGGATGATTGCTCTTTCTCTCTCTCTGGCCTCTGGTAATCTGCTGGTCCTCTGGCATGTTATTAAGTTGTTAAAAGGTCAAACTTTTCATACTTTACATCATACTAACCTCTTCACATGGCCATTTCTCACAGTCTCTCGCTCTTATGCACAGACTCACACAGGATAGATCATTTCTGAGTGAAAATTGTTTTTCTACACCATTTTATTTTAGCATGGATGGATGGATGATATCCCAAGTTCTTAATATCTGTTTGTGAGATACATCATTATTAGAATAATGTATGGTGAATGTATACAATATTTCCCAGAAATCAATAATAAATTACCTTATCAAGCAATGACCGCCATTAGACTTCTTTCTATATTATATATTTGCATAAGTCTATCATGTTTTTAAAATACATTTGCATAATTTGTTAACTACTGCTACCTATTTGTGAATGCATAAGCATGAGTGAATGCCTAATTGTTCATTTAACAAATGTGTTTTGGGTTCACTCTGGAATGATGATTGCTCCAGGCAAAAGTTTGCATTTTAAGATAACGCCATTAAACAGGCCTTGTGTTTTTTCACTTTAGACCTCCCTGTTTCTCCATACAGATGACTTAATTAAAGAGCAGCAGCAAATGTTGTTTCTGCGTTAAACCTTCATTTGTCACAGAGAGGCAAAACAACCACTGCGCTCCAGTTGTATTTCACAGAAAATTGATGTTCTCGTAAAGTAAAATGATGAAAGCGGTCAATGGAGGGTCATTTTCCAAAACACAAATCATGGCTACTCTTTTGGCCTGACTTCAAGATGTTCTTGAATAAACCCAATGTTATCTGAACTAGGAATAGAATTAGTCCATTTTCAAAGATAGAAAAAAAAAAAAAAACAGTCCAAGTTTTTTCTTCGGATTTTATAACAGCAGATTTAATGCAGGAGGTTTAATTGCTGTTCACTTATTAAATGCTTTGCTGCTGAAAGAAGCAGATGTCTCTGAAGCATCTGTGAGTCCAGTGGGAGATCGCCATCAAAGGCAGTTCCATCTTCCATGCTGAGGGAAAACCGAAATTAGGCTTCTCATCGCCTCCATTTATTTGAAACTTATTTCACCTTCTTCTGACTTCAATGAGAGGATTTGATGAGATCCTGAGATATTTGCACAGAATCTTGTGACAGATGCATGGAGCTGAGAATTATTTCCAGATTTCTTCAAAATACGTATACTTGGGTGGACAATATTACATCTTTGAAGGCTTCAAGAACAACGAAGACGGCATAAACCCCAAAGGAATATTAAGTGTTCGATACAAGTTTAATCGACAGAATCATAAACGTGAAAATAGCTGCAAGCTGCAATTAAGGGGGCGAGCACAACAAAGGCATGATGAATTATGCAAGAATGGCTGGGAGCATCAGACCAACTCCAACAATGAGTAAAACGTATGAGAATAAATTGTTGCTGGCATGGTCTGAGCCTATTGCTGCTCTCAGTTTGCGGCACTGAATCATCATAGACCAGTTTAGGATTTTTGGGCAAACCGTTCAGATGTTATAAGCAAAAATAGTCATTTTGATTCATGATTGATGACCAGTAGGTGGCGCCATGCCGAAATGCAGCAAGTAGCCTCAGCTCATGCTTGTGATAACTTGTACTAAGATTAGTCTCAATGCGGTAAAGATATAACCTCACATCTACTTTGACGTGATCTTCGTGAAATTCATTCGGCCGTAATTCAAGAATGGTGTGGTTTCTCAAAAAGATTTTAACAACATCTTGCCATCATTGTCTGAAGATGTTGTGAGCCAATTTTGGTGAAAATCAGATGAACCGTATAGGATGGAAAGTTCAAAATGGCGGAAAAATGTCATTTGGTGCCAAGGAATCAGAGGATTGTTTTTTCTAGCCGTTACATTTCAAAAGTTATTGCAAATGTAGTGTAAATTCAGACAGTTGGTGGCGCTAGAGTGACTGAGTTAGAGACTTGAAATTTGCTGTGGTTAATCTTCAGACTGTCCTTAATTTATGTGCCAAATTTCATGATTTTCCCACAAGTGGTTCTATGGGCTGCCATAGACTCAAGTGCAGAAGAAGAAGAAGTTAAAATGGTCATTTAAAAGTTTTGCCACATTGTCATGGCAATGCAGTTGATATAACTTTTATTTATTTTATTTATTTATAAAGCACATTTCAATACAACCAAGGTTGCCCAAAGTGCTGTACATCAATAATAATAAAAAAATAACAATAATAAAGAAACATACAACAAGGAAACAACATAAAACAACCACACACATAAGAATTAGTAACCCGGATAATTGAAAGCCGTCGTTAATAAATGAGCTTTTAGCAAAGATTTAAACCTGTGAATGTCTAAACAGCTCTACTACAAAAAGGCACTGAATTCCAAAGTTTGGGGGCAGAAACTGCAAACGCACGACCCCCTTTGAGTTTTAATCTGGATCTGGGAACCAGTAAGAGGAATTGGTCAGAGGATCTCAGGGGCCTCACAGAGGAGGGCCAGTTCACTAATGTCTCCAGGTGTTGTGGTGCCAACCCGTTCAAAGACTTAAAGACAAACAATACATGTTTAAATTCATTGGAGCCATTGGAGCCAACTTCACATGAAAAGGTTTGTAGGCATGTCTTTCTTCCCCCAATCAAATCATTTAACACACATATTGTTTACTTCTTGTATTGAATCAGTGAGCATTTTAGCGTTCACTTCCACTGTAACTGCTCCACTGTTACCCAGATTTTTGCTTTAAAGAAAAGTAAAGACAAGTAGAAATGATTTGGTAATCAACAAGTGTTGTCGTTTGAGCTTAACTTGTAACAAACCTGGAATATTGCTTAATGGGACAATTGCTCTTCGAATACAGTGTTCTTGCAATGATGCAAAAGCAGTAAATGTTGGGTGATAAGGTAAGAAAACAAATCAATGACACAGCAGAATCTGTCCTGTTCTAATATTTATCAGAAGGCTGTTATAGGTCAGGAAAAACAACTCATAGGAATCGATTTCCTGCAAAGCAGCTTTGAAAACAGGGCCTTGTTTGTGGTAAAGCATAATCATTTCACCAATAATAAAATTAGAACCCCCTATTTTTCAGTTTGGAAAGTGCTCTGATATCTCTGCATGTGAGATAATGGAAATGTTTTCTAAATCCATGTTTTCCAGGCTCATACACAAAAATCCATTTCTCTGATTGATCAACATGACTTCACCCAGACGGTTTAATTACACACTTTTCCGCTGACCAGAAAACAAGTGAATAAAAATGGCCACTCAACAAAACTGCAACACCTAAACAAATAAATCCCGCGTAGTATAAGCCCCATTTCCCAATGCAGCTGTCCTGCGAGTTTGCTCCGCGCCCTTGACGATGTGTTTCACTTACGATAAGGCCTCCCTAGACGCTCCTCACAAGCCTTCAGACCTCTAGTTTGTGATATCTTCTATTAAATGTGTTGGGATGTGCTGCATAAGCTCACCTCAGGCACTGTGGAAAAACAAAGTTTGAGGGGAAATCCCAAGACAGTTAACTTCCCCATTACACTGTATTTTAACCAATTTGCAATTTATCAGAGATAAATTATTCAAAGGTGCACACCAACCTGAATATTTGAGAAATAAACAGTGATTCAATGTGGAGTGAAATCAGCAGCTTGGCCTTGATTATACAAGGTTCAGAAGAAAGTGTTCAGATCAAAAAAAGTCATTTTATTTGGCATGTAAAAGATAGTCAGCGTGGAGTTTCCATGAATGTATAAAGTCACAGCGCATATAAACTACTGCAGCTAACATGGACCTACACTTACATAAAAGTGACACAAACAAACAGAGGAGATGTCAGTCAGAGTTCACCTGCTCATCTCGCTTCGTGAATAGCCTTCGTACACTCACAAATAGCAGGAATGCTGAGTAGATATTCTGTGCTGGGTAGCAGATTCATTCAGCATTGCTCCTCAGTTTAAGACACTTTCACTTATCACGCAATTTTTCAACGTGTTATACCTTCCAAGGGTTTTTTGAGACCGAACCTTAAGATACAACAAAAAAAGGGTATTTTTTGTGAAGGAAAAAATGCTCGTTATATGTGTGTACGTATGATGCCATTTTGATCACCTGAGAACTCGTGAAGTGTTTATAAAGTATGGAAGCTTGTTTCCGCCACAGAATGGAAAATAAAAAAGGTAATTGCGACTTTTTATCTCGCAATTCTGACTTTATTTCTCAGAATTGCGAGATATAAAGTCAGAATTGCGAGATATAAAGTCAGAATTGCGTGATATAAAATCGCAATTGCGTGTTATAAAGTCAGAATTGCGAGATATAAAGTCAGAATTGCGAGATATAAAGTCAGAATTGCGTGATGTAAAATCGCAATTGCGTGTAATAAAGTCAGAATTGCGAGATATATAGTCACAATTGATTGATATAAAGTCACAATTGCAGGTTATAAAGTCAGAATTGCGTGAAATAAAAGTCGCAATTGCGTGTTATAAAGTCAGAATT
This sequence comes from Rhinichthys osculus, assembly GCA_029959095.1. Classification (NCBI taxonomy): domain Eukaryota; kingdom Metazoa; phylum Chordata; class Actinopteri; order Cypriniformes; family Leuciscidae; genus Rhinichthys; species Rhinichthys osculus. The sequence goes on from JARWKJ010000006.1 coordinate 51,296,128, forward strand.
GCGAGATATAGTCGCAATTGCGTGTTATAAAGTCAGAATTGCGAGATATAAAGTCGCAATTGCAGGTTATAAAGTCAGATTTGCGTGAAATAAAGTCGCAATTGCGTGTTATAAAGTCAGAATTAATTGATATAAAGTCGCAATTGCGTGTTATAAAGTCAGAATTGCGAGATATAAAGTCAGAATTGCGTGAAATAAAGTCGCAATTGCGTGTTATAAAGTCAGAATTGCGAGATATAAAGTCGCAATTGCGTCAATTTGCGTGTGATAAAGTCAGAATTAATTGCTATAAAGTCGCAATTGCGTGTTATAAAGTCAGAATTGCGTAATATAAAGTCGAAATTGCGTGTTGTAAAGTCAGAATTGTGAGATATAAACTATTCTGAGGGGAAAAAAGTTAGTCTTTTTTCCCCCTTAGAATTGGACTGATAACTCGCAATTGCGAGTTTATATTTCACAATTCTGAGAAAAGATGTAAGAATTTTGAGATATAAACTCACAATTATGTTTTATAAAGTCAGAATTGCGAGATGTAAACTCGCAATTGTGAGATAAAAAGTCGCAATTCTGTCTTTTTTTCTCGCAATTGCGACTTTATTTCTCAGAATTGTGACTGTATCTTATAATTGCAACTATATCTCGCAATTGCGACTTTATTTCTCACAATTATGACTTCATATCTCGCAATTGTGAGATAAAAAGTCACAATTATTATTATTTATTTTTTTATTCATTGGCGGAAACAAGCTTCCATAATAAAGTGTGTAAAGGAGTCAAACAGCGCTTCACACTAATGAAGAACTGCTGCTTTTCCATGCTACACTGAAAACAACTAAACTTCACAATACACTGAGTTAACATAGTAGCATCACTATATTTAGTTAGTTACTCACCAACACTATTAAATAGCATCACACGAACAACATCAAATCAAATGCTGGATAGAAAGAGTCAACACTGGGAAGATGTAAATGAGGTTTATGTTGAACAGTAATGAAAACTGTCATGATTTCCCTTCTCGTTAATTTGCTTTTGTATTTCCATGCTGTATTGTTTGCTTGTTTGTTTTGTTTGTTTGTTTGTTCAGTTGCGTTTCATTCTGATGCAATCTTCATTGATTAAAACACTTTCTAGCAGAACAAAGGGCCTTTGGATGAATCTGAAAAGCAGCCCATACCTGTATATGCATTTCCTTGAAAACGTGGGCATTGAAATCATTATGGATACAGTATTTTCCAGCAGTGGTAGTTCCTTCTTTACATAAACCTCCAGAACATTTCATTTTGAACAATTGTAGGTCTTTAAATGTCTTTTTAAGATGGGTAAACACTGCAATTTTCAAAATGGATGGCTGTTTTCTCACAATTCTGCTCCCTATATAATACAAACCGGGTTTAAAAACGAAAGGAACGTTTATGTTAGATTTATTCCAACACTCTAAACTAAGAGGAGAATGCTGGGGGAAAGACTAAATTTTGAATGAGTGTCATATTGAATGACCAATCAAGCATTCACACTGATACTTCCAATATTTCATGCTCTCATAAATAGTTGGTTTGCACAAAAACTACTGTTTATACACTGAAGGATTTCTGAAGTCATTGTTGGTGTGGGTTGAAAACATCCTTAAAGTTATACTTCAAACTCAAAAATGTATAGTGAAGCATTACTGAAAGCAAGCCTTGAAAAGTGTGGCATGTGCTGAGGATTAATAATGAATTTGAAAAGAACACATCAACTAAGTAGCTTTCTGTAAGGAACTTTACTTGCCACAACCTTGGAACAGAAACTGTATACTTAGTCCTGCACATACAGCTTTGAAACCATGCCATTACCTGACACAACATTTGTGTAAAGTTAAAATGAATATTACAGTTCAAATTAAAGCAGAAACTGTTAATATTATTAATAATAATGGGATTAAAATTAGTTCTGTCATCAATCACTCAACTGATTAGTTATTGGAGAAGCTCAAACGTGCTGCGTTACATGATATCGAACCTCATTGGCTCTTGCGGAGTAAATGATGACAGCTTTTTAATTTTTGGGTGAACTACCCCTTTAAGGTCCCACACGTTAATGTTAAGGTTAATGCATTAAAGGGATAGTTCACCCCAAAATGTAAACTCTGTCAGTAATGACTCTCCCTCATGTTGTTCAACCCCGTAAGACTGTCGTTCATCTTCGGAACACAAATGAAGATATTTTTTAATAAATCTGAGAGCTGGATCACTCCTCCATAGGCTTCTAAGGGATCGAAACTGGCCGGCCCAGAAAAGTTATGAAAGACATTGTTAAAATAGTCCGAGTGACTACAGTGGCTCAACCTTAAGTTTATCAAGCGACGAGAATACTTTTTGTGTATAAATATGACCTCACGTTATGTCAATCACGCTTGCACACTGCCTCCGAAACTTTCGTCCGTCATAAAAAAAATCGGATCGGGTTCGATTTTCTGCGTTTTTCGCATCCGTAGCGAGCCGTTTGAATGGTGTTTGGATGGTGTTTTGACAATTCATAGCCACCGAATCACTAATACGAAAAAACGCATATGAACATTTCGGAATCAGTGTGCAAGGGGACACTAATGTGAACAAATGGAACCTTGTTTGCCAATAAATCTGTCCAATTTATGAACAAATCATTCATTATTCATAAATTAATTTGTTCATTTATGAACAAATCTTTCTGGTTTATTCCATTCACAAATCTGACTGATTCTGTTCTGAAATTTTCAGAAGTCACATGGAACACTTTAATGGAAGGCTATAAACATTTGTTCTACTGAATAAGGTTGTAAAAAATAAATAAAAAAAGAAGCTAAAATCCATGATCATTAGCTAGATTTACTTCTAAAATGTCAGACTGTCCTGCGAGTCACACAACTGCTGGCACAGCTGAGGTGTGTCGCATGACTTCAGAAAAATAAAGATGTGTCTAGACAGAACCCTAATTGAATTTCCAAGGAACCAATATTCTGTGACGATCAACGAGCGCTGTAAACAGATTTGAGATAAGGTTCTTAAAACAATAGCCAACAGGGAATGGTTAAAGGGGGAAACATCAAGACTTGAATTTAATAAAACTAGCAATATAAGTCCATCATGAAATAGGTGAGAAATATTACCGTAAACAACTGATACAATAAAGCAGGCTTTTCTCAATCCATAATCCATTCCTCTGTCAGATTAGCAGGTGTGTCAGATTATTGAGATATCTATATGGATCTGGTTGAGAAACCCTGCGATAAAGCATATAGTGTGTGTGCACGGGATATAATACAGTAGCCTAAACCAGAAATGCATATTAATAAAAAAAATATATCATGTTGTATACAATCACACACATACTTAACATGCAAAATATGTTCCAAAGACCAGTTTATGTGAGGGACTACTTTCTTTCACCCATATTCAGGATCTGCCGTCGATAGTTCAAAAGATGTTTTCAAATTCTCCATTACTGGTTCAAAATCGGGAGGATGAATTGGCGACAGTTGTTTGGGGCGTTCTTGAGTAACAGAGGTAATCATATTACTTTTATAAAACAGTTCAGTAAGATAATACTCTTGAACTAACATTTTATACACAATATTGGCAGTTACAAACACAGCTAGCAAAACCGAGGACTGTGGATATAAACGTTTTTGAGCAAAAGTACTTGCTCGTCGAGTTGCTTGTTTCGGCCTTGAATGAAAGTGTATGTAAACAAATTTGACAGCATAATGATTCACTGACCATTCTTGAATGAATCAGCGTTTTGAACGAATTGGCTGAGTGAACGATTCAGTGACTAATAAAGGTATTCACACTGTGAAAGTAGAACATTTTCTTAGAGATAGCTTTTTAAGTTTAAACAGCAATAGATTATATTTACACTATGTGAAAATAGCGATAGATTCTAAGTGTAAATAGTAGTTATGCTATTTATACTTATAAATAGTGGCAGATACTATTTGCACCTCAGTGTTGTTGTAGATTAAACTGTATACAATAATAACATAGAGAGTGTTAATTATTATATTTATTACATTTATTAAATGATTAATATAGGGACAATACAGCCCTACACCTAACCCCAACCGATAAACACTTTATTGTTAAACACACAATAGACACTTTATTTCCACTTTTTAAATATTTACTTAATTTTTCCTGAAAATTAATGCGATGGGATGGGAAAAGGGAGAAGAAGGAGTTCGGCAAAAGGCGGATTCGAACTCGAGTCGATTTGCATTCAAACTTTCATAGTGACACATCTTACCCCTACACTATTGTTACTGTTGTCAATTTTGAATCTTCCGTAATTGTGTCCGGCCCAACCAGACGTCAGTGGGCGGAGTTAGTGGAAATAGCCTTTGCCAACTAGGCGGGATATTTTAACTTAGTGTAAATAGACACTCCGTGAAGAAGCGCGGGCATCAGCCGCCGCCACCTACTGCTGTAAATAAGTCATCTGATGAAACCTTCGGCGAAAAGTAAATAAAGTGTTGGTAACACTTTATTTTAGGCTCCAATTCTCACTAATAACTAGTTGCTTATTAGCGTGCATATCACTAGTATATTGGTTGTAGTACTTACTATAAAGCACATATTAATGCCTTATTCTGCATGACCATATTCTACATCCCTTAATCCTACAATACCTAAACTTAAACGCTACAACAGTAAGTGCATTTCTCAAAACAATTCGTACAAATAGCAAAACACCATGGGTTACCTGCAAAAGCCAGTCTCTTGCTCAAAATCCTCAGTTCATCTCTCAAAAGTAAATATCTGTGTCAATGAACATGTCAGTGCATCAGAATGACAAGTGCTTGTGTCGTTGTGTACGGATAAGACAGTCAAATTGCTTAGTCATGTTGTCAATATAATGTGTACTCTGGAGATGTTCTGATGTAAACTATGGCTAAAGTTTTGGTGACAATTATTGTAAATTGTAGGTTACACACCTTAGTGTATGTGGGAGTTTGATTGCAAGAGACAGATTCACATTTACACTTTTACTGTTTGTACTGTAATTTGTTTATCAGACCATGTCATTGCGATACAGAAAGGAAAGACAGCACTGCAAAGCACAAAGAAAAAATGTGAACGGGTCAATCTCCTTAAGGAAAACTGTACCTGCATATCATGACAACTTGTTCAACCATTTTGCATGGAAAGACTTTTGCTATGAACTAATGCCTAAATGTTGTGGGGGGTGAGATTCAACAGAGACCCATTATACAGTTTTTTTTATTCGCTTTGGTACTATTTTCACAAGTAAGTTGTACATTTTCAAAACTCTTAGTACAAAAATCCAAACTGATCACACTTGTAACACAGCTAGTCATTCTTTCAAAACATGATCCCATGCTTTCATTACAGTTATACATTTCTCAGTCCACATAATCATTGTTTCAAACACAAGATTATTGTAATATGTAATGAGAACGTTTGGTTTAATCACAGAAACACAACAGTATGATCTTCTTTCAGTTTAGTACTTTTAACAATCAGTTCATTCAACAGCAAACAATGCAAGATACGTTTCAAATCACCCTTGTTGCTGAAATAATTACAGTATTACAGGCTACAGTTGCCACATTAGAAAATACACGTGCATTACCTAACTTATGTAATTGAATCCATAATGTTTGTAATAGTATCTGCAGTGAGTTATCAAAAGCTGTGATGAAGTATGACACAGCCATGAGGTTCATGTGCGAGAACAGAGTTTGCTGGCAATACAGTAAATGTGTTCACTCTATAGCCTTTGACTGAATCTATACTGTAGTGGACCTTTACAGATGAAGGTTGAATTACAGTAATGTGGCAGTCTCTACCATGGTAATCTGTTTACAGTATCACATGGCATACAGACTGTAATGTAAAATGCTGTATTTGATGCCATCTGTCTCCCTTCTATTGATGCATCTCTAATCAATCTGTTTTACAGTCATTGACCGTTTCCTCTCCATTATACTCTATTCTGCTCTTCAGTGTTTTCACAAATAGCAAATTTCTCTGTACCTCTCTCACACACACATGCGTGTGCACACACTTTGAACATAGTGGTGGTTATTACTGTATCTATAAATCACTTATGTAGTAAAAAGAATTCATTACATTTGGTTATCCATATCGGAAATTGCAAACAAGTTATAGAAACTGTATATACAATCAATATCTATAGAAATCTATAGGTGTACCAAATGATCAATTGATTAACCATTAAGATCAGTTGGATTAAATAATAGACAAATGTATTAAACTGAACAAAAAGAGATGCAAATCAAAAGTTTGATAATAAGAGCTTTATGAAAGGCAGTTACTGTGAATGAAACAGTTATGTAGATGAAACACTTATTTTGTGTTGTGAAAAGGATACTTTGTGATTTTGTGAATTGTACTAACACAATTGAAAACATGATGAAATGTTTGAAAAAGTGCACTTTTGATGATCTGTTGTGATATTAGCACTAAGAGTTTTGAAAATGTACACCTTACTTGTGAAAATAGTACCAAAGCGAATAAAAAAACTGTAATACATTTTGATCAACATGATATAAGCAGCTGATAATATAGGAAAAAGCAGAGAATTGTACGTAATCATTTGCATGGATGTATCAAAGCAACTTGTTCAAAAGAAATGAGAAACTGCTTTTTTGATGTGCACAAGTGACACGATGATGTGAAGATTGAACAGGTAGTTTTGAGAATTGCAATTCTGATCTGAGAAATGTGCCAAAGCGACTGAGGAAAACTGTAATAATAAATTAGAAGTTTATGGTGGAAAAAGTTGGAGTTAATAGTGAATATGTGTTCCCCATACTAAAGTGTTACCAAAGTGTTTGCTCAAAAGCATGTGGATGGTTCAGGGATTAAATGTCCTAAGGGATGCAATTGTAAAGTTTATTAAGACCCATTTCTAACATTTGTGACTCAGGGCTGGTTGCTTATAACACTGTATTTAGTTCTCAATTGCATTGAGATGTCATCGCTGAAGTGAAGCACAGTGCTGCAGGATCACAATCTGGTAACAAACAAGACAAATGGATGGAGCTGGAGATGGGATGAAGTGCAGAAACTTAGTGGAGGAAAACACATTGAAACCAAAAAGGAAAATGTCCTGGAGTGTCTTGTTCCTAATTTGATGGAGCTTGGACTATTTTTATGAAAAAGAATGGGCAAAAAGTCCAGAGTGAACATGTCTAATATGGATAGACACTTACTCAGAGTGTGTCCAAAGGCGCTTCTACACAGTATTAACTCTGGGAGGACTTATGCAGTCAATTATTTTCCGTCATCTATAATGTATGATAAAATGTGATAAAGAAAATTAATACTTTTTATAGGCATATTCACATTTATTGTAATAGCTCACATGGTGTTACAGCATTGAGGCCATTATGTGCTTTAACAGGGAGTTAAAGGTGTTAATCCCATTGGATTTTATCACATATCATGTTACACATTACATTTTTAATGTAAATATAATCTTCGTTGTGCATTGACTTCAAGTACATCGGATTGATCCAATTATGGCACCTGTGAGGAGAAGCACTCAGAAAGGGTGAACGAGTGATGAGTCATCGTCCTTCATCTGCATACACCAGAACAACTCACTGTAATGTGAGGATTACACTGACAATCTGTCATTCAGGCTCCAGCCAGAAACATACGTCTCCCACCGTGACTGTCAGTGTAAGGATGGGGTGCCGCTTCACGCTTTATATCATGATGCCTTATACTGTATGTCCTCTTCACCTCATTAACAATGCTGTGATGCAGTGGCAATTATTATAGTTCATTAGCAGGTTAGGACAGCAGCTGTTGCTGACATACTGTTGCCTTCGGTTGTGATTTCATACAGGGGTTGAATTGTTTTTGTTTTTTTTAATGGGGGAACTGTAATATCTGATGGTCATTCAGGTGCCATTGGTGAGATATGACATGCTCTATCTCCCCCAAAAGGAATTTTATATACATATAGTTGGTAGATAGATAAATAGATAGATAGATAGATAGATAGATAGATAGATAGATAGATAGATAGATAGATAGATAGATAGATAGATAGATAGATAGATAGATAGATAGATAGATAGATAGATAGATAGATGGATGGATGGATCAACGGATAGATGGATGGATCAACGGATAGATAGATAGATAGATAGATAGATAGATAGATAGATAGATAGATAGATAGATAGATAGATAGATAGATAGATAGATAGATAGATAGATAGATAGATAGATAGATAGATAGATAGATAGATAGATATTTTAGTATAATTGTACAAACGTCCATCTTCAGCTTGTGGTTCACGTGTCTTTTTGCTGGGAAATGTTTAATGTTTTTAAAGTAAACTTAAGAATAACTTTGATATTGTTAATAATATTTCAAGATGAATACTTACTGGACTGAAGCAACTTGACTTAGGTTTTTTTGATTATGCATATATATATATACACTCACCGGCCACTTTATTAGGTACCCCATGCTAGTAACGGGTTGGACCCCCTTTTGCCTTCAGAACTGCCTCAATTCTTCGTGGCATAGATTCAACAAGGTGCTGGAAGCATTCCTCAGGGACTTTGGTCCATATTGACATGATGGCATCACACAGTTGCCGCAGATTTGTCGGCTGCACATCCATGATGCGAATCTCCCGTTCCACCACATCCCAAAGATGCTCTATTGGGTTGAGATCTGGTGACTGTGGAGGCCATTTTAGTACAGTGAACTCATTGTCATGTTCAAGAAACCAATTTGAAATGATTAGAGCTTTGTGACATGGTGGAAGTAGCCATCAGAGGATGGGTACATGGTGGCCATAAAGGGATGGACATGGTCAGAAACAATGCTCAGGTAGGCCGTGGCATTTAAACGATGCCCAATTGGCACTGGGGGCCTAAAGTGTGCCAGGAAAACATCCCCCACACCATTACACCACCACCACCAGCCTGCACAGTGGTAACAAGGCATGATGGATCCATGTTCTCATTCTGTTTACGCCAAATTCTGACTCTAACATCTGAATGTCTCAACAGAAATCGAGACTCATCAGACCAGGCAACATTTTTCCAGTCTTCAACTGTTCAATTTTGGTGAGCTCTTGCAAATTGTAGCCTCTTTTTCCTATTTGTAGTGGAGATGAGTGGTACCCTGTGGAGTCTTCTGCTGTTGTAGCCCATCCGCCTCAAGGTTGTGCGTGTTGTGGCTTCACAAATGCTTTGCTGCATACCTCGGTTGTAACGAGTGGTTATTTCAGTCACTGTTGCCCTTCTATCAGCTCGAACCAGTCTGGCCATTCTCCTCTGACCTCTGGCATCAACAAGGCATTTCCGCCCACAGAACTGCCGCTCACTGTTTTTTCTTTTTCGGACCATTCTCTGTAAACCCTAGAGATGGTTGTGCGTGAAAATCCCAGTAGATTAGCAGTTTCTGAAATACTCAGACCAGCCCTTCTGGCACCAACAATCATGCCACGTTCAAAGTCACTCAAATCAACTTTCTTCCCCATACTGATGCTCGGTTTGAACTGCAGGAGATTGTCTTGACCATGTCTACATGCCTAAATGCACTGAGTTGCCGCCATGTGATTGGCTGCTTAGAAATTAAGTGTTAACGAGCAGTTGGACAGGTGTACCTAATAAAGTGGCCGGTGAGTGTATATATATATATATATATATATATCAATGTCAATGGATTTGAAGTGCAATGGATTGATGAACTGTGAATAGTTTATCAATGTGAATATAAGTTTTCATAGTGAAGTTGCCAGCACACCATTCTGGACTGTTCTGACCCAATTTAACCCCTGATTAGATACATTAACAAGGAAGAGAAAGTCCATCTCAAATATATACGATGACCTTTACACTCACCAGAGCTGACGCTGATGGATCCACAGTAATGTTTCTGCACAGCTGTATTAGCTTTTGCAAACAAATGTGTACCCATAAAAACATTACTCACTCCATTAGTCAGTTGCGTTCAGGGGGGATTTACCCGTTTACACAGCCGTTAGTTCCAGTGCTCGGATCTGATTGGTTAAGCAGCCTTTCCTAGAGAACAACAGCACTGGGACGTTTCATTAGCAGCATCCCACATCGCTAACTATCATAGCAGGTACTACGATATTACTAAAAAGTGCATTCTATAGTGTATGCATGCTGTATATATGCGAACATACAACTGCACTCTTACTGGTGTGATATTGCTTAATTATGAATTTGGCAAGGAAATCTGAATATAAAAGAACTATTGATGAAACTGTCATTTTGGATATCTGTTATTGTAGATATGGGTACCAGATCATGCTTTTTTAATGAAACAGACTGTTTAATTACTTTTGCGAGAACACAGACCTGATTAAAAATTACTGTGTATGCCATACTGGGACCAAGAAAGTGGTGCACGCTATATTAATATATCCGTCTTAGAGCAGAAATTAAATTACGCACATGTAAACTAATTCTCCCTCCCCCAACATCTCTCTCTCTCTCTCTCTCTCTGAATGTCATCATTTAAAGTAATGTCTCTAATGCCTCTCCTTGTGAACAGTTTGTCGTTTCTGTGCATGATAAGAGTGTTGTGCTCGGCTCTTTTGTTTTAAGTGCCTTCATTGTCTGACTCAGCAAATGACCACTGGTTGGTCTGTCCAGGGCTGATAGTGTCGTGTCCTAAATTTTCCTCTTCTTTGCAGCCGTCAAGCCAGCAACACATCACAGCATGTGCAGCCCATCTGAGAGAATCCCGCGCCTGCAAACCAAAGACATCATGGCCTTCATACAAAGACTGCTATACTTAAAGTCACCATGAAACCAACATTGACAATATTGCAGTGTTTCTTCTAAATGATTTATCCATGCACATCTTTTTTTTTTATAAAATTGATGTTTCTCGTAATCTTGAATCAGAATAATTTCCCGTCCCTCTTGTGGAGCATCTCTTCTCTGATGACGAGGGCGGGGCAACCTGTCACTCACATGAGATCAGCCAATAGCAAACCACAACCATCCAATCAGCCAATCAACTCATCATGGTCAAAATCAAGCCCGCCCACATTTGTTCTTGTTCCAGAAGCGCTTCACTCAGATATACGGCACAATAGGGAAGAAAAGACGAGTGCAACTTACATTTAAGACACACAAAAGAATGAATGGAGTATTTTATGACACTTGGATGCACAACACAATGGTATTATCAAAGCAAACAACATTTGGCCACCAGGAGCGTAATGCAAAGATACCTGGATAAAGCTATTCATTAACATTTTGCTTCTTCTCAATGATCGGCAAGTGCAGGAATGTGCCATATTTGCTCACTGGCATTGATTTCAGACACAAGGACAGGGAAAACATGTATCTTTTAAGATGATAGAATGAAAATATTATGATTTAAACACTACTTGTCAATGAAGAATATGTTTTTTACCAGACAATAGCTGCGATGTGTATAAATAATGGCATTGGTTACATGGCTGCCACACACAATAAAATGTATTGAAACCTTTCATGTAAATAATCTACTGTCATCTACATTTGAGCACAAGCGTTATGTTAGACCTGAAAGACAACCGCACTACTTGTTACTTCTACCTATCATTGATTTATTAAATCAGTCTGTTCCTTCTCGGTTGATGATGTGTTTTCTGATTGCTTGTTCTATTCTCAGCATTCAACTCAATATGAGAAAGAATTGATTGGCACTGTGTACACCGCCAAACTGGAGAGAGAATCAAATTAGTTTACTTTGTCTCCTGTTTTGCATGAGAGCGTTTCGATTCATTTTCCATCTGTGAAAAAAAAACTCTGAATAAACTTTTCACACATTAAGCAAGAAAGCTTCCTGAGACTGAAGCGCTGGACTTAACCGAGCGATTAAACCTTAAAATCTGATGTAATGGCATCTAAAGGGATATTAAGTCTCTCATATGTGTAATTATAATACTTTATTTTTCTCCAGATCGTCTCTTAATCGCTGACGCGGGTGCCTGAACCTGCCTCTGGAGTCTTGCATCATCACTGGTAAAGTAGCTCTTGTTCCAGGTTTTGTATTTCTCGGTATTGCTGTGTTATATATTTCATTTAGTCTCTTTTTCACTCTTAAGTTGAGTCAGTTAATGAGACATCATCTTCAGTATACGGTACTGCACTGTAAAAAAAAAAAAATCGGCTGCTGTGGTTGCCAGAAATTTACCGTACAAGATACGGCAACATTTTAGGTTTTACAGAAAAAAACATATTTCATTATCTGATATAATGTTAATTTACCGACCAATTGAAGAACGATTATCTGTTTTGTACCAATTTAATACGCTGACAATCACAGTGTCACATGATGAATCAAAGATCATCACAAGCAGCTTTTCCACAAGAAAGTAAAAGGGATAGTTCACCCAAAAATTAAAATTAGCCCATGATTTTCTCTTCTTTCAGACGTATCAGAGTTATATTAAATCGTAGATGTATATGGCAATAGGTGTATATGACATGTATACGCACAACGTAATGACGGCAATTGAGGCCTCTCGCGGTTCAAACATACAGAGCTGTGCAACCGCGTTCGTCATTACAACGCTATCTCACGACTAATTCCTACGAGTGATTAAAAGGTGGCTAATTCGTACTAATTCATACGACTTCACTCTTACAAATTTGTATGATTTGTCTAAACCCACGTGATGGGTAGGTTTAGGGGCGGGGTCAGGGGTAGGTCATTCGTACGAATTCATACGAATTTGGTAACTCGTAAAATATGTACGAATTAGCAAAAATCTTACGAATTTGTACGAGTGAGGACAAATTAGTAAATAATTAGACTATTATTTCATATGCCAGGCTTTATAGTGTTAAAGGTTTTTAGCAAGTAATGAATGTACAGTCTCCATTTTAAAAAAGACCTGGAGCAAACAGGAAGTGCAATGGATTGATAAACTGTGAATAGTTTATCAATGTGAATATAATTTTTCATAGTGAAGTTGCCAGCACACCATTCTGGACTGTTCTGGCCCAATTTAACCCCTGATTAGATACATTAACAAGGAAGAGAAAGTCCATCTCAAATTTATACGATGACCTTTTGACCAATGGTATTGTTCAACACCATTATGGTAACATGCATGTAATTTTAAAAATGCAATAAACATTTATTTAACAACATTAAATGTCACATAAAACCCTAATGTACATACCTGATTAGAAAAAAAACAGTTAATTCAACAAAAATACATCAAATGTGAAGTGTCACTCAGGGAATTGGGAATGTCAATTTACGTTTTTTTTTTACTGTAAATTATACAATGATTTTTCTTTTTTACTTCCAAAAACTGTGAATTTACTGTAAAATTACATTAAATGTACAGTTAGATCTATCACAGTTATTCACCGTATATACTACGGTAACTTTCTGTTAACCAATTAACAGTTTTCCACCGTAGCATTTTACAGTCTTTTACCGTATTTTTTTACCATATTACCAATATTTTGTGATAAGTGCCTGGAAAGCAGTGGTGGACGAAGTACACATACCATGTACTTGAGTAAAAGTAAAGATACTCAAGGTAAAATTTTACTCTAGTAAAAGTAGAAGTGCTGCCTTTAAACATTCACTTGAGTAAAAGAACAAAAGTATTTGCCTTCAAATGTACTTAAGTATCCAAGTACTTTGATTTTTTATGGCTATAATGTCCTATTATAATTTGTCACAAGACTCTTGCTTAACTCAGTCTAAGTGAAGACTAATGTCACTCTTGGCACACCAATCTATTAATAAAATGACATTAATTAGTCTGATATATATATATATATATCAGTATATGATATATCAGTCTGATATATATATATATATATATATATATATATATATATTCTGCCATATATATATATATACTGTATGTATATATATTTTAATTTAATTAATTTTTTGTGTGTTTAATTTTGGAGGGAAGGGGACTGTTCCCATAAGGTATAAAACATTTAGAGTATTTACTGTATATATTTTTCTCCAGCGCCTATGGTCATAATTATTAACATCTTAATTATGATACATTCACATAAACCTGCACAACGCCATTAAACATATATATATATATATATATCTATATATATATACACACATACTCATACACACACACACACACACACACACACACACACATACATATATATTCACACGCGCGCGCACACACACACACACACACACACACATACATATATATATATATATATATATATATATATATATATATATTCTATGTTATGGGAGCAGCCAATTTCCCTCCGAAATTAAACACAAAAACGTATTAATGCAGGGTTTCTGCTAGGCTACTCCCCAGAAAAAAAAAGCTATTACATGCAAGTCATTTTAGTGGCAACGTAAGCAATGTACATTATGCGTCAATACTTACCGATAATTGCTGCAATAACAGCTGCTGCTCTCTGTCCCGCTTAAAATCATTGTCAACGCGATTTGTTTGGAACTATTGAGAGCCACACGAATAACGTGACCGCACGGCGGCGAGATCACTGTCACATCACATCTATGTTCGCAACTCTCATTTAACGGCTCTGGTTCGCGCTTAGTAGATACCGCCAAGGCAAGTTCAAAACAAAGCGCGCGCTGTACTCTGATTGGTGGCTCGTTCGACCAGTTACGTTTTTATCCACTCATAAATAAAAGGGAACGACTCATTTTGAAAATGTAGTAGAGTAAAAAGTAAGATATTTGACTTTGAAATGTAGTGGAGTTAAAGTAAAAGTCTCCCAAAATTGAAATACTTGAGTAAAGTACAGATACGCAAAAAAGCTACTTAATTGTACAGTAACGAATTACATTTACTTCGTTACTGTCCACCACTGCTGGAAAGGCGGTATTTGCCTGCAAAGATGTCTTCTTATCGTAAGAAAGAGAAAACAACAGGCGACAGAGAGAAAGAGGACTGTGAGAGAACAGAGGAAAGCAGAGAGGGAGATGTGACCTCTGTGATTTGGGATCACTGCACAGCTGTAAATGTCAGAAAACCTTGAGATACCAGGAAAAGCATGACAGCTGTGTAACTCTTGCTTTGCGACTCAGTGTCAGTCAATCCAGGCCTCTATAAATATCATGGCATTTTTACACTCCGTTGATGACCAGGATCTCAGATAATAAGAACGGGAGCATCAGGTTCCTGAGACACAGCACAGATTTGAGGAGCAATGCAAGTAAAATCAAAAGCTACACGTTTATTCAAATGGAATCACTTACATGTTTGCGTTATTCGGCTGTAGGGTTGACCCGATCACTCACAAGCTGTCAGTTATGATGTCTTCTCAGGGGGGTTTTTTGGACATTGACTACAGTGAAAAAGACAATGAAAATCAGCTATTCTTGTCCCTTCCCGATGTTCGCAATCTTTCCATTCCTGTGTGACGTAGCCTATAATAAACATGAGGAGCTGATTTATCTTGTACTGATCAAATCTAATGTGTGCAGGTCTCATAAGAATACATGCACATACATGTTTGTAGTGTCTGTTTGAGTATAAGACACAAGAAAGACATTCACAACAACATATTTATCTTTGCACAACTTTAGAAATTTAAAATAGGCTATATGAGCCTTTAATCTAACTAGCTTTCCCAACCACAATATAACGTGCAATTAAATGTGCAATGCAATACTTGTAATCTTAATATATCTATCTATATTTATTTAATTGAAGTTATTAAGTAATAATTAAATGATGACAATTTTATAATTTTTCAGGCTTAAGGAAAAAGATGATGGTATAAATAATATTCATAAATAAAATAAATACTGTCAAATTAGTTTTTTTCTATTTAATTATATTGATTAAATACAATAAAATCAACTTATTAATTCAATGAATTCACTATTCTATGAACCTTTAAGTATTCGTACACATTTGTTATATATATGTAAAGTGCTTGCATTTTAAAGGTGCCAATTTTAAATTGACAATTCTACTTAAAGGACAGGACTTGTGGATCTTAAAAATCAATTTTAAGATCCACACTTTATGAATACTTATTATTACTAATGAGATCACCTTGCATTTTAAAATTGACAATTCATACACATTTGATATTTACATTTTAAAAATGCACTAGTAGATTAACCGGAAGAAACCCTAACCTAGCCTAACCTGACCTGACCTGACCTAACATAACCTAATCTGACCTAACCTAACCAAACCTGACCTAACCTAACCTAACCTAACCTGACCTGACCTAACATAACCTGACCTAACATAACCTAACCTGACCTAACCTAACCTAACCTAACCTAACCTAACATAACCTGACCTAACCTGACCTGACCTAACCTAACCTGACCTAACATAACCTAACCTGACCTAACATAACCTAACCTGACCTAACATAACCTAACCTGACCTAACCTAACCTAACCTAACCTAACCTAACATAACCTAACCTAACCTAACCTAACCTAACCTAACCTTACCTGACCTAACATAACCTGACCTAACATAACCTAACCTAACCTAACCTAACCTGACCTAACCCAACCCAACATAACCTAACCTAACCTAATCTGACCTAACATAACCTGACCTAACCTAACCTGACCTAACCTAACCTAATCTTACCTGACCTAACATAACCTGACCTAACATAACCTGACCTAACCTAACCTGACCTAACCCAACCCAACATAACCTAACCTAACCTAACCTAACCTGACCTAACCCAACCCAACATAACCTAACCTAACCTAACCTAATCTGACCTAACATAACCTGACCTAACATAACCTGACCTAACCAAACCTAACCTTACCTAACCCAACCTAACCTAACCTAATCTGACCTAACATAACCTGACCTGACCTAACCTAACCTAACCTAACCTGACCTAACCCAACCTAACCTAATCTGACCTAACATAACCTGACCTAACCTAACCTAACCTAACCCAACCTAACCTAACCTAATCTGACCTAACCTAACCTAACCTAACATAACCTGACCTAACATAACATAACCTGACCTAACCTAACCTAACCTAACATAATCTGACCTAACCTAACCTAACATAACCTGACCTAACCTAACCTGACCTAACATAACCTGACCTAACCTAACCTGACCTAACATAACCTGACCTAACCTAACCTGACCTAACCTAACCTAACCTAACGTAACCCTATTATTGAAAACAAATTAATTTCTAATTATTTCAAAATGCTGGCTAATAATATCTACTTTTCATTGAATCTTTGACATGCAAAACATTCAGTGCTCTCAGATCTCAGCTCTGGGATTGTCTGCTTGGCAGGATCAACATCATGTCCAAAGCACAAAGCAAAAGAAACTCTGCTCTGCTCATTTTTAATCAGCCGCTGTTCGCCCAGAAATGACCTCTCCTGTGCATTCAAATTGAGAGCTGTTGAAAAACTGAACCAACTTCTGCAGCCTGCTTGACTTTCCCTTAGTTCAAGGATACACTTGAGGACATGATTTAATCATTCAAAGGCGAGGAAAGGTGGAGAGGAAGTAACAGACAGAGAATGCATGTTTACTACAGTGTGTGTGTGTGTGTGTGTGTGCGACCGAGGGAATGTGTGGCCAAGTGAGAGAGACGCTCCTGTCAGTTTGGGCTTCTTCACACAATCAACTGGAAGCGAAAGAGAGGCTCTCATGTGGAGCGGAGCCACACAGGTATTGCGCTCGGCATGTGAATGCAGTCATTAGCATATACACGGAGGAGCACGCCACGAATTACTGATGTTCTGCTCAGCGAAGGCGATGAGGTGAAGCGGAAGGCCTGCAAAAGCACCACCGCTTGTTAGAAGGGTAGAATTCAATTGTAACTTAAACAACCAGACATCTGGGGAACCTCAGGATGGACAAGGCGAACGCCTGAACATCTGTTTCACTGCATGAAAGTACAAGTACAATAATTAGTTACTGTGCAGTATGTAATGAAATGCATTTACGTCCACAGACAAGAAAGGGGTCAGCGATTTGAAGTGACGTGTTTTGCGATGATGAAGCGTTCGTGTTTAATGCTATCTCACAACCAATTAGTAATAATTCGTATGAGTGAGTAAAAGGTAGCTAATTCGTACATTTGTCTAAACCCACGTGATTGGTAGGTTTAGGGGCGGGGTCATGTGTGGGTCATTCGTACGAATTCATACGAGCAACTTGAGCAACTCGTAAAATATGTACGATTTAGCAAAAATCGTACGAATTGCCGTGAGATCGGGTTGTCATGTTTGTTACGGTATAATTAATAAGCATCTCAGCTTTGAAACCTGACCTGATGAAAGACACAACACGTCAGTGTTCAAAAAACAGAAATTTCAAATAGTAGCGTAAAATAACTTCTGCTTTAGCCAGAATCAATGTCTGTGCCTATTGCACTGGATTGTTGTGATTTATTGATGAACAATTTATCACAGATCCTTCATCTAAACCCACCAACCTCAGTTTACAATCATTAATCGGGTGCATGAAGGAAATAAAAATGGCGCCATGTAATTCCGATGTATCATTACAATGTAATGACATTGCCATTGTGTGGAACTATACAGTCCACAATTGAAGGAAGTTCAGCTAAAGATTTTTTTTTTTTTTTTTAACCCATTCATTGGAAAAATCTGCCTGTTGTGGCATTCCTGCAAAATAAGTTTAGGAACACTTTTAAAGTGAAATGCCCAGGTGAACTTCTGAGCAAATTTACTGAATCAGAAAAGCCAAACATATGGAGCTGGTTATGTAATGAAAACATCTAAATATATTAGTTTACAAATCATACGCTATGGTAAAAGTGTTTTGATGGCATTGAGCAAGGAACCATGCACGGGGAAAGTCATTATTCATCAGTATTTGCCATCGTAATCATAATTTGTGTGAAAAGGAATCAAATTAGTTGGCATTTTTCAGCCACTAGTCTTCATTTTAGCTGGTAGCTGCAGTGAAATGTATGTATAGGTAAGTTTTCACAAAGATCCTGGGTTGTCTTATTGTGCGTGTAAAATCTCACTGGTGCATTCACTCTGCAGTGCCATATCTCAACAAAATATCTGACAATCCCTCAGTATTAAGTTGTCTAAATGAGCTCTGATCATATTTTAAACCTGCTTAATATCAATCAGAGTTCGTTAGAATTTATGTAGAAATGTCATGTTCAATTGAGCTTTTCAAACTTCCCCAATATGCTCTCCAGGTGGTTGATTTTTTGAGCTATCGTGTGCCGTCCACATCACCAAGGACTGTGTATTGACTCAACACTCCACCGTTCTGACAGGCATGAAGGCCGCGGCTAAGTGATAGATGACGCTAACAGATTACCAGAGCTCCCAAAACAAGCTATCAGAGACAGCCAGGAGGACGTGCACCCAAATCTATCCCGCGCTTTTGATCCAAAATTTCAGTCCAGCTTAAAATCCCATCAATGTCTGTGACTACAGAGGTTGCAGAAGTTAAATGGATTTGTTAAAGGGCAAGAAAGAGAAAAACACATAAGAGAGGCAATTCCGAAAGATGTTTCCAGATATAGATCCTTTCTCAAGTCGCGAGGAGCAATCAATTAAGTTAACGGAAAAGCCTGAGATGGTTACAGTATGTGTGTTGTTTGGAGTCCGAGTTGCACCGGATATATGCCTGCATGGCTCTTAAGATATGCCGTCCTTGATCAGAGGGTAAAGCAGTGATGCGAGACAGATTCATTTGTTAAGACGGAAAGATTGCAGTTGAATTTTAGTGCCTTAGCCTTCATCTGAAGAATGTAATTTGTTTTGTAAGCCATTACTTATTCGTTTTCAGGAGTATTTTGACCAGCTGATGGATTTAAACATGTCAGCATGTTATTTGTACGCATTTAAAACAGTCGCCTCATTAAATTATAGCCATTAATATCTGACGAATTGACATATTGCATCTATTTTACACCCTTGGATTGTGATTAACCTGTGATTATAAATCTCTTTAATAATGGATATAGTGATTTTGACTTTAGCAAAGATGAATCAAACCTGCCAAAAGGGCCTTTCATACTACACTTAACCCAGGGTTAAAGACCTTTTGAACACCTGTGTTATGAAACCTGTTCTTTTGCATTGGTAGAACTGAATTGCAACTTTTGTGGTGCTGTGGTGCTGGAATGTTTAGCAACAGACAACCAATCAAAAATAGCCCCAGCTTTAACCTCATTAAATATTCATAAGCTTCATATTTTTGCAAACACGGCTGTTTACTCTATCCACCTTATGTTTACCACCTTATGTCCTGGGTCAGGTGTCATCCGCTTCCCGTTAGTTTAGCTGTATAAAACAGCTCGTTATTGATATGACATTGCAAACTGGTATTTCTCATATAAAATGGAAAAGAGGCCGCATATATTGTTTATTTTATTCATTTTATTTTAAAAATAAACAATATCTGCATAGTGCGGCCTCTTTTCCATTTTATATGTTATCTTTTAGGCCAGCACTCTTAAAATTCATCAGTATATACATTGAGTGAAACTGGTATTTCTCACCATATCATTGTAATGTATTGTCGTAATTCTAAACAAATGTGCTGCGTCCACAATTGAATTCTTCCCTACTATATAGTATGCAAAAAACAGTAAGTGAAAAGTGCCAGGATGACACATTCGATTGACACTTTACTATCCCATGAGGCCACGAAGAGAATTACACGAAGCAACTGAAGCTGGTAGGTCACATGACAGTAACAACATGGCGGCTGTAGAACGTCTGAATGTCATTCATACTACCCATATCATATTCATGTTATATACAACCGGGGTTTTCAAAGTGGGGGCCGCGACATATTAGGCTATGTCAGAAAAGAAAATGAAGACTCAAAAATATTCATAGAAAATGTACCCATTTAAACTTGTTTTTATTATTCAGTTTGGGTAAAAGTATATGGTGTTTTATTAAAAAAAAATATTGAAAAAAAATATCTGTGTGCTGTAAAGTGGTGAGAAAAATTGAAATCGGTCTAGAAAATTGTAATCGGTGCATCTCTATAATCTTTCTGATTGTCTGGTGTCAAACACCATCACATAATCTGATGTTCAACTAGATGTATTATTTATGTATTTCTACATTTGCCGTAGGATTGTCGAGGGGTTCAATAACACATCCCGCAAAAGGGGGGCCTTGGCCAGAACCTAGTGGTGTTTGGGGGGCCTTGTCATGGAAAACTTGATATAGAACATACTTTTTTAACAGCCGTAAAGTAAGTTTAAATTCACATGTAGTACCTTCTCAGAAAGTATGCGCTTTCGGACACATCGATGGTTTGTAGCACAAATAGTTTAACCGTTTACTGCACACCGTTATCCTTAATCCCCTTTAGGCGCTGATGAATCAGAAGTCTTGCACATTCCCATAAAATAGATACCTTCCGCTTTATAAAATAAGGTTGGTAGTTTCAGCATCTGTGGAAAACGAGGAGGATGAGACGACCGTTTTAATATGCCAGCACTTTAAGACCACCAGAGCGGATCTACATGTCGACAGATGGACACACACTCCAACAGGCTGCATGCTTGTTGCATGTCCATGAATATGCAAATAAAGTGCTTGCAGGCTCTACAATGAGAAAACGTGAAACTAAATGTTAAACAAGGTAACCCGGGGTTATGCTCAACCAGGGCTAAGAATGACTCTGGGTTAACAATTGCTAAGCTAAACGGTCCTTGTGACCTGTTTTGAGAACGCCACTACAGTGTCTTGTGATCATGCAGTCAGAGGACAAAGCATTGAATCCAAGGGAAAAATATTCCCCTCTCCTAAAATTAGCATCTCTCTGTTCCCGCCCGCCTCTCTCCTCCAACTGCTCTGTACGAGTCTGTCTGAAATCTGCTGCAATCAAATGAATTTTCCCATTAATCCATCTCCTGACGGCCCTAAGTCGTCGTATTCCCCACTTTCAGAAGGCTTTTTTTATTATTTTTTTACACAGTTCAGAAGCTATTGTTGCATGGCAAGCGCACAGAAAGTAGGGCAGCGCTCACAAACCTGAAGATCCCATGGGGAGAATGAAACTTTGTAGAACTAAAACACAGACATTTTCCAACCAAACAATCTCAATAATGCAAATGAAATACATCCACATGCCCGCCGAACTGTGGGAACGGCATCTGGCACGTCCACACACCAGACGCTGGCCCCTGCGCACCTTCCATAAGCCTTAAAGTAAATGAGAGATTAATTTTAAATGATAGCTAGCTATGAATAAAAATAGTACGAGAGGCTTAAGCGTGTTCCTGATATGCCCAGTGGAAACGGTTTGATGTGCCTATCGACTGCTGCAGTGTCTGGTTATTCAGCTTTAGTCCTACAAAGCTTCACTAAGTGCCCCTTTCAGTCTGAAAATCAGGTCACATTTACATAGAGCACAGTGTGAATGGCAAAGCAGAAAACAGTAACAGCAGACACAGCGCACACCATGGGAAGACATTGTTTATTCGTAGGTATATGCATTAAAGCGTAGAGGCTTGCTGTGACACGGGAGAAGTCGGGCGGGGGGTCTCCATTCATTTATACCATTCCCAAGGCAACTAATTCAATAAAACAACATTATACCATCTCATACCCAATAAATGGCAAGCATTCATAAGCGTAAATACCATAGACTGTGAAAAAATATGGACAGAGTGTCCGTGACGTCACCCGTAGGTTTCCGAAGAGCATTTTTGAAGCCCAAAGTCGCCATCTTGGCCGCGCGTCACTCCCGGATAAACGAAACTGGGCAAGACGCGGATTAGCTGAGGTGACGTGACGCTAACAGACAGCAGACAAACGGCTAGTAGTGACATCAGCGGCAATCCACCTGTCACTCAAGTGGCCACGCCCTTAATTATGCAGAACTTTAAGGCTTGATATAATTTAAACGCCATAAACGGATGAGTTATAAAAATATTCACCCCCCTCACAGTCGTCATGAAGGGCAAAATTAGCTATATAGACCAAAACCACTTTTTGCACCAGGCTGTAAACATGTTTTTTTCTGATGTAAAGTTGGACATTTTAACATGGCGGTCTATGGGATTGACTCTCTTCTGCAGCCGGTCTCTAGTGGCCAGTGATGAACTGCAGTTTAACTCACTTCAGTGTTGGATTCAAGAGAGACACCGGGAGGTTAATACTGAGTTTGGTTTTATGCTACTTGAGTCTGTTAAGATTTGGTAAATAGGTACATTCATATTCTGTATTATTATGTACCTATTTACCATATATATATAATATGTCTGAAAATGATTGTGGCTGCATGCAATTTAATAACCAAATTTAGAAGGATCTTGTTTGAATAGATAAATTATTTTTAATGGATTTTCCATCCTGCCCATTTAAACTCTAATTTTAAAATATATATAATTTGCACTCCAAAGTGCCTTTGCAAGTCACTTATGACAATGTGACATTTTGTGCATCTCACTTCAACGGCTGCAATTATGAGTGGCAGTGTAATGGGTTTTAGCTGGATCCAGAACTGTGTATCCTGGGATATTGAAATTCTCTCTAAGACAGAGGAATGAAAGAGACAAAGACAATGTGTAGGAGTTATGAATTAGATTAAAATGTATCTTTGGGGGAAAGGTAAAGAGAGGTTCTAATTTAGCTTTTTCGTGTGGTTATATAAAATCTGCGGAGTTGGTGAAGAATGAGCTCTGCTGCATATACTCGACGCCTTTATTTGTTTTTGGAGGTGAATGCGCTTGTGTAAAGCAAGTCTGTAATCGCTGGAGAAAGCTTTACGTTAGCATTACCATTCATCTCAATAAAAATGACATTATTATGATGCTGACGGCAACATGCAGAGTCAAAAACTGAAGAACGTTTCACAGTGTTTAGAAATCACTGGAATCTGCTATAATATGAAATATTTGTCATTTGTATTTTGAATACATAAATAAATACTTCATTTTATATTGAATTGTATTTATTATAATAATATTTATTTAATATGTGTTATTAATATTTATTTAAAAGATAAGTTTAAAATATTGTTGTTATATCCGAGTAGAGGCAGTGGTATTTTAGTATCTTTGATGTACTATTATCGCTTTTGTTAATATTTTGAAATATTTCATTTTTATCGTATACAAATTTATACAAATCTTTATTTTTATTTTCAGGTTTTTTTTGTTTTTGTTTTTAGCTACAGTTTCAGTAATTTTGTTGTGTTTGTCCTTTTTAATCGTTTTTTAAATGTCTTTTAATTAAGTTTTCAGTTTTAGTTTATTTAACTTTAGTTATGTTAGTCCATCAAATTTTATTTTATTTTATTTCAATTCACATTTTTCTAGATTTAGATGAAGACATTTTGCCCAGTCTTTATTCCCAGAATTTCTTTTAAATATTTAATTTTTTACTTATTTTCTAATGGTTTTAGTTAACGATAATACTATGTCATTGTATCGATTCATAACTACAATTATTATTCATTAATACAATCAGATAATATTAATGACAACCTTTGGTTTCTATGTTTTCGGCTTTGTTTAGTCTCAGTATTAACATGCATCTTGGCTGGTCAGTGTGTGTGTGTGTGTGTGTGTGTGTGTGTGTGTGTGTGTGTGTATCCCCTTGAAGTTTACAAGATGAGAACGTTTTCAAACCTTATCAAAACTTGTTTCAAAGTTAGCGTTCTCGAGCACCAAACACTGTTGTCCTTCAAATAAACGGCCAGAACGTGTTTAAAGTTTTCTGTCTTCAGTAGAACGGTGTCGTGTTAGCGGCCCCTAAGTTAATAACTAAAGATTTTGTACAATGAAAGTGATTTAATCAAAAAGCTGTACAATAACTTTATTTCAGAGCTGCCGTAAAGCCAAGACAATCTCTGTTCCATTAATTTCCTAAATCACTGTAAAGCTGCTCTGAAACATCTGTATTGTTAACAGCACTGTATAAATGAAGGTGACTTTACTAGACACTCGCTCTATATTATCACTCTGTTTTTGTTCTCGAAGCCCCGATCTGAGCTCACGATCCGCCGCTCCGAGACATGCAGTCGGAGCTGAAGCTGATAGTCCCTCGGAGGATTATGGAGATGAATGCAGGGACTGAAAGTGCAGCTGGTCTCAGATCAGTGGCTGAAGCCAGTCCTCGCTCGCAGTGCAGAGAGTTGTTCAGGTGTATGCAGGATTGGTTATATCTTGTTACGTCTCACTCCACGGCTAAAAGAAGTGAAGTCCGATGTTAAACGGGATTCTCTCGTGTTCATCTCCAGAGAAGTGTCATCGAGTTGTTCCCATGGTGAGGCCGTCGTGTGTGTGTGTGTGTGTGTGTGTGTGTGTGTGTGTGTCTGCACAATGGAAACAACAGCATGAATAAGTGACATTTACTTACCTTGATTGGAACTGAATATTATTATTGCACTGATTTTTATTTTATTTTTTCAGCGGCTGTACATAGAAGAGAAATTGCATATAGCATGACCCAATACTTTATTTATAGAATAGACTATATTTTATCAACTCCTATGCAAAAGTTATCTCATATATGTGATTATGTGAGACAACATGTCTCATATGTTAAAAATGAGATAATAATATTGAGCACATAGTATACGATCATCAAATTCTTTCACTTCAAACTCACGGAAACACTTTACTTGAAGGGGTGTGCATAAGACTGACATAACACCTTCATAATCATGACATGACACGTGTCATGAATATGAAGGTTTCATGTGTGTTTATGACAACTGTCATTAAGTGTCATTCGCTCAAATATGACATTTTTAATGCAAATATGACATTGATCACGTTGCACCTTGACATAAACCAATACATCATAACCTGTCAGGGTCTTGGTAATGACAACTTGACATTACTAAGACAGCACAACCTGTCATAAACATGATATAGCAGATTAATTTTCAAACTTAAGAAACATTACATCAAACTGTCAGGTAGTTGGTTTTGACATTGGCTGTCATGAGGCCATTATAACATTTTAATGACAAATTCAATTTTGAGCTAAGTGGTTTCTTAAGTTTAATAATTAATCTGCTATGTCATGTTTATGACATATTTATGACAATTTATGTTGTCTTGGTAATGTCAAGTTGTCATTACCAAGACACTGACAGGTTATGATGTATTGGTTTATGTCAAGTTGTCATAACTAAGACATCTCAAACAATGTCATATTTGCATTCAAAATGTCATAATTGAGCGAATGACACTTAATGACAGTTGTCATAAACATGCATAAAATCTCCTTCATATTCATGATGTGTCATGTCATGATTATGAAGGTGTTATGTCAGTCTTATGCACACCCCTTCAAGTAAAGTGTTACCCAAATGTTAAAATTAAAGAAAACGTTGTAGCTTTTACAAAGCGAAGTCAATATTACTAGTGTTCATTTTTCCTGCGTATTGCTCGTGCCAAAGGCGGCTGTTTGTTGGTGAGAGCCTGGTTGCACATGGGATGGATTTTTCTGACGTGAAACTGAACATACAGGAGGCGCACTACATCATGGAGCGCCGAGGGCACTTCACCGACCTGTCAAAATCGGTCATGATTTGTGGAAAGTCAGTGAATTCGGATGGATGGGTGTGTTAGACTTTATGAGTTGAATGATGTTTCTGTGGAAACTGACTGTACTGTTAGTGGGCATAAAACAAGATGTATTAGAAGGTCAGTGACAGCATTTTTATATTTACGGTAAAAACTAGCTGACAGACCTTTACATTAAACAATATAATTGTGGTGAGGCTTTATTCACAAAGTTTGGAGTCAGTATAGGAAAGTATACTTATAAGATTAACAGCACAACAGTTTTCAACATTGATAATAATCATAAATGTTTCTTGAGCATCAAATCATCATATTAGAGTGATTTCTGAAGGATCATGTGACACTGAAGACTGGAGTAATGATGCTGAAAATTCAGCTTTGATCACAGGAATAAATTACACTTTACCATATACTCACATAGAAAATAGATATTTTAAATTGTAATAATATTTCACAATTTTTACAGTGTTTTTATATGTGCTAAGTACAGTTAGATGATTAATATGATTTACTGTACTCTTTTTTCAGTGTCTCAATCTCTTAGTTGCTATGCACTCAATCTGCTACATAGACTCATTGTGTACAAACCTTGTATTCATAGATCGTGATAATGATACATTAGTCATTTTTGTGTGATATTGATTGGGAGAGCGAGAGATAAAGAGAGAAAGCGAGAGATGGAGGGCTGTTGTGGAAAACAAAGTCAAAGAGGATGTGTGTGTGTGTGTGTGTGTAGCACAAGCTGACAAGTATTCATGTGCTAATGCACTGAGTCTTTCAAACCCTGTTCATTTAGCCAATTCCCTCATTTATTTGATGTGCACAAAAAGCGCCCTCACTGCTTAACGTTAAATTTAACAAATTCAAATTAGTTCCGCTTCGATCAGTCCCTGGCGGTGATGCTAATTTCATCATCTGTTGCTCCCAAAGGGTCTCTGACCTCTCCAGCGATCTAAGGAACAAAAAAGTGAAGATCAGCAAAACAAAAAAAGTAGCATTAATCTCAGCTCTATAAAGGCTCGTCTGCACTTTCCCAGCACTCACCTGAGTGATGAAGCTCAGGTACAGTCAAACCAACGTGACACATTCAACATTTCTCACATTATCACAGTTTATTCACTATAGTTTAGAAAATGGTAATAAATACTGTTGTTTTTACGGAAAAAAACGGGCAGCTGTGGTTACCAGAACTTTACCGTCAAAAATACGGTATCAACGTTTTTGGTTTTACAGACTCAACTTAAAATTTACAGTAATAAACCATAATTCATTCAAAGCTCATCCCAAGTAATCTTCCACAAGAAAGTTAATACTATTATATAGAAGCTGCACAGTGTCATTCGCACAAACATTAAACACCATCACGGTAACACACATGAAATAAAAAAAATGCAATAAACATTAATTTAACAACATTAAATGTAACATAAAACCCTAATGTACATAACTGAATAGAAAAGAACTAAGAAAACTAAGAAGAAACAGAGTTATTTCAACAAAAATAAATCAAATGTGAAGTGTCACACAGGGAATTGTGGGAATGTAAATTTACAACCTTTTTTTTTACTGTAAATTATACAATGAGTTGTTCTTTACACTTTAAAAAACTGTAAATTTAACGGTATTTTACAGTAAAATTACATTAAATGTACCATTAGATCTATCACAGTTATTTACCGTATATAGTAAGGAAACTTTCTGTTAACCAATCAACAGTTTTGCACTGTTTACAGTCTTTTACCGTTAAAATCACGATAATTTTTTACAGTGATATATGGCAAAAACACATTTATTAAATCAGTTGATATTTCACTGGGTCTGTCCGTCCTTCTGTTAGACTCTCACACATGAATTATGTTGAATATCTGTCAGCTGTTAAATTTAACTACACAATTATGATACCAGTTTAGCTCAACCAGTGACCAAGCAATGCTTCATGTTGTTCAGTCTGTGGTGTCTTCAAGGTCGCATTAGCAATTACAGAAGAAAACATGGTCAGGTCAATGTGTCTGAATCATTTTTGTTCCCAAATTTGTATAAATGTTACTGGTAGTCACTGAATGAAGAATTATTGTGTGTGTAATATGTCACAGTTCACTTTATTTTGCTCTCCTCACTTATATAAATGAACTATAGTGTCCCGCACCTACAAGTGAACTTAAAAATGATATCTGGTGTCTGAATAATTTTTGGTTTGATGTACATTGTTGCGAAATCAAACAGCCTCTTTCCATGTATTCTGAGTATTTATCTACAATCAGGCGTGATGAGCGTCAGCTCACTCCTTATGTCCTGTAACACCACAGATATGCTGATCCTGCTGAGAAATGACACGAAAGGCCTGGAGGACGCCGGCGCTGCGAGGCATGATGGAATTAAACACAGCGATTAGCATTGTTGACAATCAGGAAAGCAAAAATGCCATATGCATATACAGTATGACATTCTCCCACACACTCAGACGACACTTCACCACAGGAATGTCCAAATGTCCCTTTCTTTAGCTGTCATTTCTGGGTTTTGTATCCATGGGAACAAAATGTGATGAAATGTTAATGGGTTCTTTTTTTTCATCAGTTATAAATGATTTACGGAAGCCCACCGATGCAGTTTAAACGTGGCCATTTATTTATAGGATATAATATTCATGCATAAATTAACACTTGGGATTTGTGGTTTGCGGTTTATGTATTTATGTTTTTATAAATACAAATGCATATACAGGGACAAAGTGTAATGTGATATGTCATTTATTTCTATGGCACTTTATGCAAAACAGATCGTTTCAGCATTTTTGTAAACAAGAAAAATAACAGTGTTAATGTTGTACAATTATTCAATTATAAAACTAATTAGATTTCAGCTGTAAAGCATCTCTACAGAAGGGTATAGTTTTATTATTCAGCCCAATTCAGTTCAATGTTGATTCAATTCAGCTCAATAACAGTCGATGTTGCAACGTTAGTGTCATTATTTAACTAAATTTTGCTCTCATCTGAGAGTGTAAGTGCATTAAATCAATAATATGAGTGAATATTAATGGTCTTTTACCCCAGAGTGTGAAATTAGGTCGAGTGGTTACTCATAATCATGCAATAACAAATTATACAATACCTTTAGACGAGTGAAGGACGAAGAAGAGGACCAATTATGAATTAGTAATCAAACGATGCAAGTGTAGTGTCAGTATATCTAAGATTAATTTAAACACCTAACTAGGCTTCTACAGGGTGCAGGACGACCACCTCAAAGAGATTTCAGGATTCAAAGCTGGTTGTACGCTCAATTTTGAATCAAAACCTTGTTTTCTTTGTCTCAAAAATATGTTATCTCATGATTTCAAAGGCCAAATTCCTAAAAAATATAAAAGAAAAAACTTTTTTATTATTATTGTGGGCTATTTTGCTTCCATATAATGTCTTCGGTGTAAAATAAACATTTAAGTGTTTTTATTATACTCTACCAAGAATCACAACACATATATTAAAAGTATGCACTGAGTCAGAAATCTCCCCTTCAACGGCTTTACACACATCAAATCTGACAGTTTTATTCCTGTCTTTATTCTGAAGGCTTTTACAGAGGGGTTTGTTCATACTATATCGTTCACATGGTTTATATATCTAGAAATGTCAACAAAGTGAAACAATAATTTTGAACCTGGCTTTATCCAATGTTCAGATTTCTTTTTTGGAAACATGCAAATTAGAGCATATTTATTTAGATAATTGCATTTGCATATTTAAACAACATTTCTAACAACTGTTGAGCTGTGGTGTCTTGCCTGAAAACAAAACAAAACTCTTTATTTTTCAGGGGCCGTTTACACGACACCTTTTTAAACTAAAAACAGAAAACTTTGTGCGCGTTTTGGCCGCTCATTTACATGACAGTGGTGTTTCGGGAGCCTGAGAACACAAACCTTTGAAAACGGGTTTCAAAGAGCAAGTTTTTGAATAGTATACGATTATCATCGCTGTGTTTGTGAAACCGGTGATGTCATGCACATAACATCGGGATGTTTTTCTTTACAAAGTGAAATCGCCATTTACTGGCCTGTCGTGAATAATGCAGTGTTCATTTCACGGATATGTGTAAACGGGGACCGTTTTGACAACGTTGTCGTGTGTATGCGAAAAATAGTGAAAAACTTCAGATTTAGTACATTGTTTTTGTGTAACCGTAACCCAGTAGTGTAAGAGTTCTGTGTATTGTGATGCAATGTTGAGACCGGATGAGGGAAGGGGGGGAGAGAGAGAAACGTTCATTACAGTTAAGTGATATTTAATGTATTTCTGTGCAGAGT
This sequence comes from Rhinichthys osculus, assembly GCA_029959095.1. Classification (NCBI taxonomy): domain Eukaryota; kingdom Metazoa; phylum Chordata; class Actinopteri; order Cypriniformes; family Leuciscidae; genus Rhinichthys; species Rhinichthys osculus. Next base: position 51,326,947 of record JARWKJ010000006.1, read on the forward strand.
GAATGAGAACGGATATGAAGTTCTGCTATGTTGGGTTGTGGTTTTTGAAGGGGTTTGAGCTTATGGGAAAACAGCTGAAGAATGGATGAAAAATATGCTAGCGGATGTTTCTGATTGTGCATATTATATTCTCCTTGATTTGGGTTGTTAAAACAATCCAGTGACGCATGAATATAATTCATTCTGGCCACCTACTGTATCTTCCAGAAATACCAAATGTCTTCCCTTAGAATAAAAGTTAAGTCACCATTATTTATATAGCGCTTTTTATAACACAGATTGTTTCAAAGCAGCTTTACAGTGATTACTGTAATAATTACAGGAAAATAATGCAACGAAGTTTGTTTTTGCTGTACAGCAGATCTAGAAGAAAATAGTGTCATAGTCCAGCTTAAGTAAGTTCAGTGATGGTTCATTTTTGTTGTAAAAAATGTTATTAGCTCAGGCCCTGTCCACACGGAGACGCGTTTAGCTGTATACGTGCAAATTTTGTCTCGTATTGGCGTTTCGTCCAGATGGATCCGGCGTTTTGGGACACTGAAACCACTACTTTTTTAAACCGGGTCCCAGAGTGGATGAATCTGAATCCGACACCCTTGTGTTTTTTTGTGTGTACGGCCAATCCGATCTCACGGCAATTCGTACGGATTTTACGAGGTGGCTAATTCGTAACAATTCGTACGACCTCACTCGTACGAATTAGTACGATTTTTGCTAAATCGTACATATTTTACGCGTTGCCCAATTCGTATGAATTCGTACGAATGACGTACCCCTGACCCCGCCCCTAAACCTACCCATCACGTGGGTTTAGACAAATCATACTTGTACAAATTCCTACAAGTGAGGTCGTACGAATTAGCCACCTTTTAATCACTCGTACAAATTCGTACGAATTGGTCGTGAGATAGTACGGCCAATCCGTACATTTTGTGAAACGATGATGTCATCACACCACGTGTCAGCATTAGTCACACACACCGCTACGTCACACAACAATGGCGGACTATATGCTTGTGTTCGTGCCGCAGAAGATACTGAGTCTATTAGCTTTACTAAAGCTCTTCCGCTCCTATGCTATACGCTGATTTCACGCAGCCGCCATTTTGAAATCGCTCCGGTGGGAAGAAAACCGGAAGTGTCGCTTTTAATCATAGGAGAGTCGCGAATGCGATGGCGTATTGTTGTGTTTAATGTAGAAATTAGTTATTCTAAAAATGTACATACATTTCTTTCATACTTTAGACTATATACAGTGAAATTCATTTATAAATAAAAAAATTTTTTATATATAATTTAGAACGGAAAAAAAAGAAGCAGGTACAAACTATATACATACCCTATATTGGATATTAACATCCAATAGTGTAAATCGTGGCAGCAGCTTCAGGTTGGTAGTCCAAGCATTGTTGTCTATCTGTACTTCCGGGTTCTTCCCACCGGAGCCTCGCTTTCGATTTCAAAATGGCGGCAGCGTGAAATCAGCGCAAAGCAATCTTCGTCTTCACCTCGCTGTCGCGTTGGGTTCACGTATAGACCACGTAAGGTTATGTGCATGCTCCAAGTCTTCTTGTTGTTTAGTGTATCTCTGTGGCAGAATTACAGCGCCACATACTGGTCTGGCATGTACACCACATCGGTTTCAGTCGGTTTCAGTGGTTTCGTGTGTACGCATATATTTCTTGAGACGATGCTGTGTTTACGAAAAATAATTTAGAACGAGGAAAGAAAAAAGTTCGGAGTGATGTCATCGTCCAGCTCAGTTCAGTTCTCATATAAAAGTGTCAATGCAGGAAGATCAATAATACAAAAGTCCCACACAGTTGTGGCTGGGAAACAGAGGAAGGTGATTTGCACAGCATGTTTCCTAACCGAGAGAAGCTGGTTGTTTTTGAGTCTCCTCAGTCGTGACGGCTGTGAGTAATTACTGCCATATTGTTGCTAATGTTGTGGCGTCAGTGATAAGGCCGTGATGGATGTGATTGTCTCAGATGTACATGGTTTAGAGGACAGTGACAGCAGAGACACAGATGAGATGAGATGAGATCAGGAGCCCTCGTTTGCTGAAACTATCAGAGTATCTCTCGTCTTGTGGTCTCGATACAGTCGGGGAATTATCTCTGTTCATGCAATCGTATCTGTAATGTTGATGTTGTCAGCAAATTTCAATCTATTTTAAAATTGTATGTGTTTTTATATGTTTATGTCAGTTAACCAATGCTGGTTCTAATCATTTTACTTGAGAGAGGCCACACTTGAAAGCGTGCTTTAAGAGAGGCAATTCCATTAGACCTTAAATGTTGTGTACTGTATAAACTACAAAGCGCACTTTTTAAAAGTGTACTTACTGTAGTTTGTTAAGAAACATAGTCATGAGAGTGTACTCCCTTTAAGTGCACTTAAATAATATATACATATATTTATTTATTACACGCCTCTGTGGAATACTTGATTCTGTTTGGTCAATCGTGCAATCCATATTCCCAGATTACAACCGCTGAGAAACACAAGCTCATCCAATATATATATATTACACGCCTCTGTGGTCACTAAAGTCAGCAGCGCTATATATATATATATATATATATTCTTGCTTGAAACATTTTTCTTCGTGGAAGTTTTGCATTTGGTGAGCTAATAAAATATTAAAACTTCAGTCAAATCAATATTTTGTGTACAGTTATTTAATTATGCCATCCAGTATCGTGGACTCGCTCTCTCTCGTTTCAAACAAACGCAGCGGCGGCCATTTTGTGAGTTTTGTTTTGTACACTGTTGGATTATAAGACACAAACAGGTACGGTTTTAAAAGAGTTTAATCTGAAATCAATACATCTTATCTCTTCAGAATTATTTTATGTGTTGAAATGCTGTGTAATAAGTGTTATGACTGTATACCGTATCTCTTAAATGTCCGTCTAGTTTGAACTCGCCACTGAAACTGCTCTCTCCGCGGAGCTTTGCGTTTAAAGACCTAATAAACTATTTCAACTGAGATCAAAATTTCGTGTCTACTATTTACTTATGTGGCAACACTCTAGAAAATGCTGGGTTGTTTCAACCCAAATTTGGGTAAAATATGGACAAATCAAGCCGTTGGGTTACATTTTTAAATTACTTTTTTAACCCAACGTTTGGGTTTGTCCACATTTGACCCAAAATTGGTTTACAACAACCCAGCATTTTTAGATTGAAATATCCGTGTAATAAGCGGGATAATGCACATCCAGCCGGTTGTTATCTCAGAATAACCCCCTTCAGACTAATACAAGACCCCGCGAATCACCGTCGAGAGTTTATTCTGAGATAACAACTGGCTGGATGTACATTATCCCTTCCAGCAATATAACCTTTTATGCAAAGTAGTTTGTGTTTTAAATATACTTTTAAGATTTGAAGTACACTACAAGCACACATTCAGTTCAGTTAAGCACACTTCTTTTTCCCATGGCTTTAGACTTACTACTACAGTATGGTGAAATGCTCAGGCAATGTAATATAAGCATGAATGTAAATAAGCTTTTCATTCCGCTATTTAAACAGCCTTGTAAAATCCAGACTAATTATATTTGTTTGGTTATATACAACTCTGAATTCAGGCGGCCACTAGTGGTTAAAATCTCTGACCTTAATGACCATGAAACTACATTAATGACTTTCGAGGGTTTCAGCTCAATTATACACATTCTGACCATTTACTAAACGGTTACACCAGTTTAAATCGAAACAGAAATGAACTCTATGGAGATATACATGCTCAGATGAATCTAAATTGGTCTTTCTTAAAATGCAGCAGCTTAGAGAGAGAGAGAGAGAGAGAGAGAGAGAGAGAGAGAGAGAGAGAGAGAGAGAGAGAGAGAGACAGAGAGAGAGAGGCGTTCCTGCTTTAATCCAAGGCCTGCACTGAATATACACCTTTCTTTTCATCATAATGCCCCATATACAAGTGTACTGAATCATATCATCTCTCCAGATCTAGTTTTCTCAGAACAAATTACTGAGACTGTCTCATCTAGATCCACTGAGATTAAAATTCACAAAACTGAATGGAATTAATGATGTTTTCCATGTACATCATGCAGAGATTAGACGTGTGTTTCTGTCAGGCGAAGCTGCAACCAGACAGAGGTTAAGTGTAAGGATTATCTCAACGCCCCGGATACATAATAACAGTAGATTGCACGCAACATAGGATTTTGCATTGTCATTATTTATAGGTTTGCCAGTTTTAGACATGTCAAGTGATTCATCAAGCACTGGTGTTGTACAGTGGTTCACTCTTAGAAAAGCAGCTTCAGTGGGGATCTATCGAACATTAGGGTTCTTGACTTCATTTTAAAAGGTTAGTTCACTCTGACATGAAAATTAAGTCATAATTTAAACACCCTGGTGGTGTTTTAATGCTGTATGCCCTTCTTTCTTTTTCGGACCACAAAATAATAATTAAAAAAAAAATCATATAATGGCATTGAATAGCGACAGAGATGTAAAAGATGTGTATCACAGAATGGTCCCATGTGACACATGCCGTAAATCCAACGCTACCTCACGACCAATTCGTACGAATTCGTACGAGTGATTAAAAGGTGGCTAATTCGTACTAATTCATACGACCTCACTCTTACGAATTCGTACGATTTGTCTAAACCCACGTGATGGGTAGGTTTAGGGGTGGGGTCAGGGGTAGGTCATTCGTACGAATTCATACGAATTTGGTAACTCGTAAAATATGTACGAATTTGCAAAAATCATACGAATTTGTACGAGTGAGGTCATATGAATTAGTACGAATTAGCCACCTCGTAAAATTCGTACGAATTGCAGTGAGATCGGGCTGGTATAACCCGTGTGTTCTGGGGGTTTACGATAGGGTTTGGTGAAAAACAAACCGATATTTTATGTATTATTCAATGAAAATCCTGACCTTGACAGCTGGTCTTCTACACGGCTGCGCAATCCGTTGTGTTTATCGCAACAAGAAGTTATTTGTCGTGTTCACTTCTGTCAGCTCTCATCAGTCCGGTCCGAGATGTTCAACTCAGGGAAGGAAGTCCACATACTTGTTTGGGATTTCTGGGCGTAGTATTTCATGATGCGTTTTTTTATTCATCTTGATTTCTCACTCAGATCCAGTTGCATTTCAGCACTTCCGGTTCCATCGTTTTTTGAATGGGTTTTTGGTTAAATGCCTGAGATGAGATCTGAAGTTACCACAAATCAAATACATCTGTAAACTCCTTTTGTGATTTTTTTTTAAAACTTTGACTTGTCTTGAAAAAAGCAGTCGCCAACAAGTGTCTAAATGGGACTACGGAGGTCATCGGGGACATGAAACGTCCTCAGCCGAACTGATAAACTCATCTACTCACCAGTCGCTTCACAGCCGTGTTGTGTTTATAATCAAGGCATGATCGTTCTGTGGTCACTATTCACTGACATTATACGTACGAGCACGAGTGAACTGCATTAGAACAACACCAGGGTGAGTAAATTATGACTGAATTTTCATTTTATGGTCACTGTAATGAACCTTTCATGTCAAATATTTTCTATATCAGGAGATATGTCTTAAAAGATTGCATAATACTTTCATGTTTAATGGGTTGTTTAATTTTTATATTAATAAAGTATGTTTACATGCTGCCTAATTCATTAAATGTAATTAGGATTAATAACATAATAATAATAACCCCTCAAAGGTTGTATATATGAAACGCCTGACGGAACCCATAAGGTTCATCAATTTAACGTGTTCACAATTTATGTTTTGCTAATAGATAATCTGACTACAATCTGGACCCCTTTGTTTTGATTTGATTATTGAGAATTTAAACGTTGTCATGTCAGTATTATATCTATAAATGGTTGTCTTGTCTAGAGAGAATGTTTTCTTCTGCGCTGATTGTATGTAATGAGTGCCTACTACTGAAGCTTTTATTGTGTTATATGTGTGTATAGTTAATATTTCATGCATTGGTGTATATTTAATGTGTCGTGGTAAAGTAAAAGAAAGGATGAGTCTCATTAAACAGGACACCCAAGGACACATACGCTGGTGCAGATGTGCAGGTGGGACGTTAAATGACTCCTGTCAAGTGTGTCTGGGAAGAGCACTTAAACTGAAGCTGAAGATTGAGAAGTCTAGTTAACAACGGGAGACCGACACAGACGTCACTCACAGAGGGGACGACGGGAACATCTTCACGACCTCATCACTGTTTGCCATGAGCACTTTAGTTCCCATCACTTTTATGAAGGGATATAACTTTATATATCACTTATGTGACTCTTAGTTTTAATCTTCCCTGCCTTTGTTATAATGAGAATAACCTAATTAATATTCATGAGACAATGCATTTTTTGATTTCAAAACTAGCATGTTGGTGCAAGTTATAAATAGTTGGGGGGGATTCAATTCAATTGCCAAATTATGACAATTTCAATAGTAAATATTTTCTTATTTTTAGCAAAAGGTGTATTTACATGTTACACATACTTTTTAGTGTGTTTTAGAGGTAGCATAATGTAATCTAATAACTGATATTGACTATATATTAATAAACTATTATCTGAACTGATCTGAGTTCACCGCTGGTATTTTCCCAAAAAACTGAATAGGTTCTTAATATTGAACTCTGGTATTCTTGCAAATTGTTGTGCACTATTACATAAATACAATTATACCTTTGCTACACCTTCCAGGTCCTTTACTTTCACAAATATGCACTGGTGCTGTTTAAGTGTACACCTATTTTCATGTCATATGGTAAAAGTTTGTGCATGTTTATTTTATTTCTTTTAGAATGCTTCTTTCAAAAATATTCTTTTGAGGCCTTTTATAAAATGCACTCATTATCCTGTCATCTTTAAATGCAACATAACTGCCAAGCTAAACTAGCAATAAAACAGGGAAAAAAGGGGGATTCACTCGAGTGCCAACCTCAGGACACGGTTTCTTCAAGGAAAAATATATATGCTACTTTTTAACACACAAATAGAGAGATACTCATGGACCCATACGCAATCTATGATTCATATCCCAGAATGCTTTAGTGCTATAAATACTACAGAAGTGGTGCTGTAGTGTCTGCAGGCAAAGAAGAAGCTCTGTACTGACCCGTATCAAACAATAGAGCCGAGGAGACACAAACACACACACACACATATGCTCACAGAGAGAACGAGAGAAGCTGTAAGCGGGTTTATTCCACAATTTTGAGCCAGAAAGCTACAAATACTAAGCTCACAGAGTTCTTGTGGACATAGACAATGGCTCTTCCTACAATAGCCAATAAATCCACAAACTCCACAATGGTTGGTGTGTATGTGGGCGGTAATTCTCTCCGAGTGCTCTGCTGTCAAAATCTGAGCTTTTGAGAGGATTGAAATGGAGATCAGTTTACACAAATGTGAAGAATGCACAATAAAATTCAAAATTAGGAAGAAATGCATTTTAGCCTTCAGAAAAAAAAATATTTTTAGAAATATATTTGTTCTGTATTTTAATAGAATCGTGCATTAATTGTTTAATTTATGTATTAGCAATTTTTTTTTACCTATGTTTGAAAACAGAGAGACAATATCGTAATCATGTTGAGATTTACTCTTTTTTTTTTACCTTATGATTGGGGTTCCAGTGACCCCATAAATACAAAAAAAAAATACAATAACATAAAATACAATAAATAATACAATAAAATACAAAAAAATAAAATAAACAAACCCTGATTATTTAAATAAATGAATTCATTAATTCATATTATATTTAAATTTAAAGACAGAGACAATACTGTCATCATATTGAGATTTACTCTTTTTTTAACCTTATGATTGGGGTTCCAGTGACACACACACAAACACATATACATATATATATATATATATATATATATATATTAATATCAAGAAATTTGAAAATGATTTTCCCCCTTAATTCTTGTAATACTTTTTTCTCTGACCTACTAAAAATCCAGGAGGCTAAAAGTATTGAGGCTTTAACATTTGTTTTAACCACATGCTTTTTACCAGAAAAGGTATTTTATATAATCATGTTTATCCTGTTTGAGGTCAATCTGACACCAGAAAGAAATGGCATTCCAGGAAAATACAATGAAGCGAACCAAAATAAACAAGTGTCAGAGAGTATCTCTACAGCGCTCGTCAAAATCTAAACCAAAACACAGGCTGAAAAGTCCTTGCACTTACAATAACCATGCTTTTATATTTGAGACCCCACACAGAAGCAATGCATATATTTATTTACTATTTTAAGGGAAGACATTATGGAAGCATGTTATCAAGTTGAAACATGTTCATAATAAGATCGGAAAGGTGAATAACCTGATACTTCAATGTGAAGTGTTTTAAGATATTATAAAGGCATTTAGTAAAATGCAGTGTTTTCACTGACCAACTTAATTGTATTTTGTAAATATAAACAAGTTTTGATTTTGATGGCTGCTAAACACTGAAGGTCGGATAGACGTGCAGATCATGTCTATATTGGGTCCGTCGGTCCATGACCAATTCTGGACATCTATTCGACGTCCAAACTGGGTCCACTTTTTGGACGTCCAACCATGACCCAACTTGGACGTCATATTGACGTTCAACATTTGACCTTTGAACTGGGTCATTTTTTTGGACGTCATTTGGACGTCTATGACAGGTGCAGGAAATGTACATAATTAATATGTAATATTTTGTATTTTCAAATATCAACATTGTTGTTATCAAAACATGATTAATACATATGAATACAGATTATGTATAATTATTTAAGATCATTTTCAAAAAACTCCCATGATTGTCTCGGCATCAGCTGATAGACACACACACAGCTGTAATGCTGGAGCTCAAACAGTAGAGCGTTTGCGCTTGCAACGCCAAGTTCATGGGTCCGATTCCCAGGGAAAGCAAGAACTGATAGGAATGTAAATGTGTAATGCAATGTAAGTCACTTTGGATAACAGCGTCTGCCGAATGCATAAATGTAAATAGAAAACATGTCCTCCACCCTTTAGAAACATGGACTACAGTTATAGAAGTTGTATAAAAACTAAACTTTGATGTTGAAAAGTGAATAAAATGAATAAAAGACGTCCACAAACGACCACATTTGGACTATAAATAGCCCTTACAGACCTCGTCTGGCGTTACAAAACAACCCCTTCAGTGGACCGAAATTGGACCTCCAAAAATTAAATAGAAAAGACGTCACTCCGACGTCACATTACACAGTGGGAAGCTCAAAAAAAGTTGGGACAGAGGCAAATAAAAGTGAAAAGATTATTGAATATCCAGTTTCAGTTTATTTTGATGGTCCCTTTTGAACATTCTGTTGACTATAAGTAACATTTGCACCTACATGTCTAATAACTCTCATTAGAGTCCAAGTAGAGTATCAGTAGACTGATAGGGTTCAGGTTAGTAGAATAAGTTGACTTGTAGTTGCAAAGTTACTTATAATCAGTTGAATATCTGATGAGGAGCATCAGAATAAAGAGTTAGCAGATATTAATCACACAGTCTACTTATACTCTAATGACTAATAGTTGACATGTAGTCATCAGAACGTTCAAAACGTTCATAAAGTGTTACCAAATATCAAAGTTAAACTCTTTAGGCATGTTTACCACTGTGTCACATCACCTTTCCTCATCATTACACCATGTAATTGTTTGGTAATCGAGGATACTGATTGCTGCTGTTTTGCATGTGAATGTTTTGTCCGATATAAGACTTCATCCTCTCAACAGTCCGTGGTCGTCGTTGTCTGGTTCTCCTTTTCATGATGGGTCATACATTTTCAAAAAGAGACAGATCTGCAGTCAGGCACATCCCTTAACAGTCTACAGTGTCTAGAAACCTTTTGTTATAGCATGTGCAGAATGAGGCCTTGCATTGTCTTGCTTCCCTGGATAGATGTCATCTTGATCTCTGTACAATCCCAGTGTACGCCTCCATGTCAGTGGGACCTTCGCACAAATGCAATTCACCCATGCCGTTTGCACCGAAACTCCTCCATATACCATGACAGATGTTTGCTTTTGCAGAACATCATGAGATCACAATGCCCGTTTTTCCCCAAAACAAGCTGAAACATGGACTCATGTCAAGTCAAGTCTTCATTTATATAGCACTTTTAACCATGTAGATTGTTCCAAAGCTGCTTTACAGTGATAATAGGAAATTAAAATAACATAAAATAACTCATCTGACCACAGCACACACTTCCACTGTGTTTTAGACCATCTTAGATGAGCTCGGGCCCAGAGAACTCGCCAGCACTGAACAGATGTATGGCTTTCTCCTTGTCTAACAGATATTTCAGTAGCATTTCTTGATGCAGCATCAGACTGTTAAGTGACAACGGTTTTCCAAAGTATTCCTGAGCACATGTGGATGTATTTAACACAGTAGCGTGACTGTTGCCGTCTGAAGGCAACACCGGTCACGGACATTCAATGGAGGTCTCCTGCCTTGCCCTACACAGACTGAGATTTATCTGGAATCTTTTCACAATGAATGCTCATGAAATGCGTCTCTACGTATTTATCATGCAATTTATATGCAAAAATGAGTTTTTATGTGCATACGCACTGTAAACGCCTTGGGTAGGATTAGTGGTGGGGGATATGTGCGTATTACACGCCATAAAGTGCGTATCATATGCACGTAAAAACTTAGTTTCGCAAATAAATTGCACGATAAATACAATGCGTGTCATAGACATGCATTTCATGAGATCAGGCTGGTAGGCTAGATGATAAAGACCTGTAAATACTTTGAAATGCTTAACAGTTCTCTCAAGATATTTGGCACAAAGTGGTGAGCCATGACCCATCTTTGTCTTTGGTGGACGCTCTTTTATACCCAAACACGATACCCTCACCTATGACTGTTTCATAAGAGTTTAACTTAGATATTCTATAATCTTTTCACTTTTATTTTGTCTCTGTCCCAACTTTTTTTGGAGCGTGTTGCAGCCATCAAAATCAAAATCTGTTTATATTTACAAAATACACCTAAGTTGGTCAATGAAAACATTGAAAATATTGTCTTGGTACTTTTGTCAGTTAAATAAAGGTTAAACAGAATAAAAATATGACATATTCTTGATTTTATTGCATTTTACAAAATGTACTAACTTTTCTGGAATCGGGGTTGGACATGTCAATTTATTCTACTAACCCTAACGCCTTATTTTACTAGCCCTAAGAGTCTACCGATGCTCACTTAATACTCCAATGACTGCTAGTTGACATGTAGGTGTGACTTTACTTATATTCAACAGAATGTCTAAAGGGGGCCATTGAAATATTGTGTAACTGACATTCCTAGTCACATAAAACAGGTGTTTTCTGCGGATGTTCCCGGTAGATTACAGATCTGCGTTTCCCTCAAGAATGTGAGTCTGAGGACTGAGTCATGAGTCCCCAAAGACATCAAACTCTTATGTTTTGAAGTAGAAACTTCCATCAGTGAGATTTCTTGGATGTCGATCAATGGGTATCAGATTTCAATGGTACAACCCTTATACATCCATATTGCAATAGAAAGCATCAATAGACTATTTCATTAATTTCTTTGAAATTTCAAGTGTGTTTCTTACTATGCGACACAGCTGTTGCTCAATATGATTACATACCGTGATGTCTGGAGCAAACTCTTAAATGCACCCAATAGTATTCATATCACATATGAGCCGCCATTCTTTTCATCCCAACTCTGCATTCATTTGTCTCTGTTTAATCAATAATCTTTTTTAAAGATGTGTTGAGTAGGGTTACAGCCTCTCTGCCTCTCTCCAATTCAATGTAATGAAGCACAATCACTTTGGACATATCCGCAACGGTGCTTGATTTACAATTAAAATCGATTTAGCATATTCGGAGCTCCAGTAGGTGTTCTGAATGAGGCCTGTCTTGCAGGATTCCTGACTGAGGTTACACATGAAACATGAAAGCATGCGTGGGCTGTCTCTACTCTCTGGTCACAGCCAGCAAGTTGCTATGGTTTTAACAAATGTAGTCAAAGGCAGGGTATTTTTCTTCTTTATCCGCACATAAAAGCTTCATTCCACACACAGGGCTGCAAAGATGAAATATCCTTTAAAGAGATAGTTCATCATACAATGATTAGTCGGTTTACTAATATAATTTGTACATACAAAATTAACTACTTTAAAAGAATGTACTTGAGTGTGAATTGACTGTGATGTTTTCAGGGAACTAAATGCATTTTATTTGCAATTAAATCTAAATGTATTTCGTTTAAATGTATATTAAATGCAGTTAAGAGTGTTTTTTTTTTACCAACTTAAGTAAGACTTAAGTATGTCTAATTGCACAATTGCTTTGATTGTCTTGATTTGTCTTAATTTATTACAGTAGATTTGTCATTGCACTTTATGTGTGCTTTTGTCAACACATTAAAAGAAGTGAAAATGTACGTATAATAACATTAAATTTGACATTATTACAAAATGCACTTAACAGTGTACAAAGTGTACTTAACAGTTCTGGGGCCAGTTGCATAAACATAGCTATTATGTTAAGACAGTGTCTTAAGAACTAGCATAGCAGTTAGTTAAGGGTAATCAGTCTTACTGTTCAGTATCAATTTAGACCAATGTACGTTTTTATGTAACTAACTTATTAACTAAGTTATGAACAGTCTTGAAGAAAACAATTGGATGACTAACTTGTAAGGCTAGACAACTCGCCCCTGAAAGTGTACTCTCTTTAAGTATGTTTAAGCGTGGCATGTAATTTTGTTATTTTATTATTATCTGCCTCAGTATGTTAAAGTGCATATACAATATACTATGGGCCCTATTTTAGCGATCTGAAACGCAAGTGTCAAAGCGCAAAGCTCAAGTAACTTTGTGGGCGGATCCCGGCGCTGTTGCTATTTTCCCGGCGGGATAAATGCCTCTTGCGCCTGGCACAAATCTAAAAGGGGTTGGTCTAAAGTAGCTTCATTATTCATAGGTGTGGTTTGGGCGTAACGTGAAATAAACCAATCAGAGCGTCATCTCACATTCCCTTTAAGAGCAGGCGCGCTTGTTCTAAAGCGGATTCCTATTATAACGGCGGATTTGCCAGGCGCGCGACAGGAGCGGTTCACAGCCGAGGAGAGCAACGTTCTCGTCAGGGCCGTAAAACACAGAGAAGTGACATTGGGGATGGAGAAACCCACCCAAATTAACTTCTGTTAAACAGGCGTATGATAATTTGGGTAAATGTGTAAGCTACATGTATGCTTTTACTGTATAATAAATTGTCTATCTATCTATCTATCTATCTATCTATCTATCTATTGTAATAATGTATGATTTGCAAAAATGAAAACTGCTGCTTAGATGAGAGAATCAACGTGTATGCGCGTTGTGCACACGCTACATTGATTATGGCCAAGCATGCGCCCTTAAAATAGCATTATGAACAACGCGCAATGCGCCACTGACTTTAGACTAGTTTTTTTTCTGGTCAGTGGCGCAATTGTTTTATAGATAAGCAAAATAGCACGAGGGAAAGTTTGCGCCAGAACACGCCTCCTTTTTGCGCTGAACCGCCCCGGGGAGCGCAAGTGTATTTCTTAGTTAACCGACGTGTGTCTGTGGAGGGAAAAGTCCGCTTTGCGCGGGTGCAAAATAGGAATGATACATGCGTCAGTGTACAAAGTCATTTGCGCCGAGTGCAAGATAGAGCCCTATATCTTCATGCAACCAATGCAATAATACCTCAATCCTACAGAAATCTCCTCTGTGTTCCATGGAAATACTAAAAAGCATATGCTAACAAAATGTTCATTTTATAGATGAACTATTTCATGAAATGTTTTCATCTAGCTCAAGTTCATCTTCACAACATATTGCAGGTGTGGAGAGTGTTGTCAAACTGTAAAGATGCATCCGTCATGTCCATGCTGGGATGTTAGGCTGCAGATGTTAAACTGAGAGGAGGAATAAGCGGAAGGGAAAACCGATCCATGCAGGAACATCACTCATATGCAACTATCATGCAATGTTTAGAAGCCACCCTCTGTTTCTGACAGGTTTCTGACAAATCACATGTGTTTACTTATTTCTCCATTGTGTATTGCGCTAGATCCATGCGATATCTAATGAAAACCACTCATCCTGTTTTATCCAGAAGACCAAGACTTATTCTCCACAGATGTACTGCAACAGGTTGTGCAAAAAAGCTCTCATGTGGTCTAAATGAGGCTGTTTTCTCCCAGCAGAGAGCATCTGTGGCCCTGTCAACATACACTGGCATCCATGATGAATTATACCAACCCGACGAAGCCCTCAGTGACAATCCCACTCGTGACTCACTGCGCTTTGTCTTGCCTGAATTCTGAGGCTGATAGCTTGGGATTCAAGAGATGGTTTCCACGAGGAACAGTCTCGCTTGCTCTCCCTCTCGCTCTGCCCTTCTTCTTCTTCTTCTTCTTCCTCGAGTGCAGATGAAGCAGAAAGTGAAGTGGACGACAGCAGGGATGAGAGGCTGCTCAAACAGAAACTTAAAAGCTTTACATGAATGTGGTCCAAAGAAAACTCTACCTGATTCTACACTGCTAAAAATGAATATGCTACTAAACATTATCAAGAAACAATTGCATGAGAAGCGAATGGACTTTAGATATAGGGCCAGATTTACTAACAGCTTGCAACAACGCAAACCCTCTTTTGCTGTTAAAAAACTATTGTCAGGATTTACAGGATTTAGGGCTTTATTGCATTGGCTTATGCATTTGTAGGAGTTTCTCTTTCAGACGCACAATTTATGGGAGGAGAGTATTTCAATCGATCATGCATGGTGATTTACTAAGGTTTGCGCTTGTGAATTTAATGGTATTTGCGCCATTATACCACCCCCCAAAAAAGCATGTCTTAAATGGGTCCTATTATGCTTTTCCACTTTTTTCAACTTTAGTTATTGTGTAATGTCAACACATTCTCATCCCAAAGCGTCATATACTGACGCTTTTGCCAAAGCACATGGCACCCTTTAGCGTCAATATAACACGCTTCGGTCATGGGTAGGTTTAGGTCTGGGGTAGTGTTAGGGTTAGACCACTAGGAGGCGCCATATATCTGCGTCTCATATTAACGCTAAAGGGTGCCATGTGCGTTGGATATAGAGGGAATGCATTAACGTCACTTCCCCGCCGGAACACGCCCCCCTCAGCGGGACTGAGTGGCAGAAGAGCTGCTGCGTGACTGGAGTTAATAGGGGAAACTGCGTTAACGCGAGTAAAACAAACTAGTATCAGTTTAAACTAAAAGTTGGACTCGATATAGTGTTCCTTACAACTTATGAAAGATCCAGTGATCCATGGATATTGACATGCAGCCAGGAATCGTGTTTCCTGACATTTATATGTGCCTGATTTCGACGCCGGGGAAATAAATGAAGACAATTTGCCTGTAAACGTTTTATAAATACAATATAGATAGGTCTAAATCCGAGTGATCACTTACATTAATGTTATACTGTATATCATCATATCGTCCAGCCTTAAAACTTGTATAGTTTTTTTGTCAGTGTTTATTTAAAAACATCCAATTATGCAGAATATAGTCTGTTCTGTAGCTTTTTGCAGTCTGTAAAAATATACAGTACCTCAGATATCTGGTCAAATCTAGTTGTACAGTCAATCGCAAAGCTCTTTCCCGTTTCAGATGTTTTTTGTGTGATTTTCACGGCATTCATGCTGAAAACAAATGCTGCCGCTCAGTCTTTTTGCCACTTGTGGGCGTAACCGCATTCACTCCGGCCGACGGTGACGTCATGCGCATATCCTCTATAGACGCTTTGGCAAAACCGTCAGTATATGACGCCTTGGGATGGGAACGGGCTGGTAATGTCGCTGTTTGAGCATAAAAAAAGCAACGCATTCTCACCCCAAGGCGTCACTAAAATGACAATTTTGACCATGCTTCAATATTCGACGCTTTAGGCACCCTTTAGCGTCAGTTACATGACGCGATCCTAGGGCGTCATCTTACTGACGCTTTACCTAAGCGTCAGTTAGATGACGCGGGTAGGTTTAGGTCTGGGGTAGGGTTAGGATTAGATAGCGTCATCTAACTGACGTTAAAGGTAAAGCGTCAGTAAGATGACGCCCTAGGATCGCGTCATGTAACTGACGCTAAAGGGTGCCTAAAGCGTCGAATATTGAAGCATGGTCAAAATGATTCCCAAGGCGTCAGTTTCATGACGCCTAGGGATGAGAATGGGCTGAAAAAAAGATCTGCAAGGTTAAAAAGCTCAAAGTCCACTCCAAAGGGAGATATTTTATTTAACAAAATCCCCTTTTCAAGAACTACGAATGGCTCGTTTGGATTACAACATTTTTCCGGATCTTATGAATTCAGAATGATACTCACTTAAAGGGATACTCCACTTTTTTTGGAAATAGGCTCATTTTACAACTCCCCCACAGTTAAACTGTTGAGTTTTACCGTTTTTGAATCCATTCAGCCGATCTCCGGTTCTGGTGGTACCACTTTTAGCATAGCTTAGCATACATCGTTGAAGTGGACAAGACCATTAGCATTTCTAAAAAAAAAAATGACCAAAAGAGTTTCGATATTTTTCCTAGTTACATCGTGCACTAAGACCGACGGAAAATGTAAAGTTGCGATTTTCTAGGCTGATATGGCTAGGAACTATACTCTCATTCCATATCATTACGCCTGCTGCTCTCATGGTACGGCAGTGAAGTTTCTTGATTATTACGCAGGAATGAGAGTATAGTTCCTTGCCATATAAGCCTAGAAAATCGCAACTTTACATTTTCCGTCGGTCTTAGTGCACGATGTAACTACAGAAGAGTCAAGTTTTAAATAGGAAAAATATCGAAACTCTTTGGTCATTTTTTTTTCTAGAAATGCTAATGGTCTTGTCCACTTCAATGATGTATGCTAAGCTATGCTAAAAGTGGTACCGCCAGAACCGGAGATCGGCTGAATGGATTCAAAAACGGTAAAACTCAACAGTTTAACTCTGGGGGAGTTGTAAAATGAGCCTATTTCCAAAAAAAGTGGAGTATCCCTTTAAATAATCCCCGCCCATGGCATACGCAGAAAGGGGACGAGACTGTAAGAAAAGACAGTGTTGTCGCTGTCAAAGAGGCACTGTTTTTCCCACAACATTTCTAAAACTAATTTCTTTGACCTTCCTAAGGCTGACGAACTTAGAAACCTATTTTAAACACAGTTGCTGAACATTATTACCCAAAAGTTTTGCTGTGTGCTGTACATTTTATGGAGAACAGCTTGTTCACTCTAAAATGTCCTTTAATCCTGTCTGTGCATACAAAACATTGTCAGGGTCAGAATAAATTGATGTCTTCCAGCTAACCAATCACAGCACATTTTGTATTTCAGAAGGAGGGGCTTCATCGAAACAGGAATTGTTCTGCGCGTTCAAGCCAGACTGGGGAGAGAGGTGCTGTAATAATGTAAAATATGTGAAAAATAATGCGTTTTTTGAACAATCAAGCATGAAAACTATTCTAGTACACCCTAAATACAAAATCAAGACTTCGTAAAAGGGCATAATAGGACCTCTTTAAACCAGACGATAATTTGCGTTGCTCTTGGTAGATTGCTTTTGTCATTATGGAAATGATTGTCTGTGTTTTTTAATTTGCGCCTCGTCAGTAGATCACAAGCTGAACTTTCCACTGCCATCGGCGCTTTTATGGGATTGAACTCTCACGCTAATATACACGTTTGGTAAATCTTGTTTTCTGAAAAATTTATCAAAATAAAGTGAGTTCATGCATGAAACACACACACACACTCATAATCTGTCAGTGGGGTAAGATTCCCCTTAATTAAAAGGTAAAATATTATTATTTCCCCACTGACAGATATTTTAAGGCATAATCTCGCTTCATTTTGATACTTTTTAAAAAAGAAATCAAGACGTACTATCTTAATTAATTTCCTTCTAAAGTAAAGGTATCTTGATTTGAGAATTTTAAAAAATATATATTTTAGAAAAAGTTATTTTAAGCTAAAAATTATTTTTAAGAAATTCATTTTTAGCAGTGTAACATTTAACAGGATGAGTTGAAACCCTGCGGAGGGGGGCTTGGTTTAATGGTGCTAGATTGTTGATTTCTATTTAGCAGAGTAAGTGTTCGCCTGAATATGAAGTAGCTATGAAAACTAATAGGTTTAATAATGTAGAGAATTTAAAAATTAGACATGGGGAACGGCTCAGACCTAGCTAGATTTAATAAGCACCCTGCAGCCCAGACTCTGCAAAGAAAATCATTTTTTATTAATTTCCTTACATGTCTCTGTAAGAGCATTCCCCCTTACTTTTAATCTTAACTGAAACAATAATGAACTGAAAAATGGATTTAAATAAACTGTCATCTATTAATTAAATGTTTTATTTATTTATAATTCATATAAGTCTTCTAAAGCTCTGTCTACTTATAAATATAATGTATCTAATTTTCCCTCTGCAATGAATTCGTTCACATCACCGACTCTGATATTCAGGGCTCAAAGAAAATCCAGAGTTTCCCACTGGTAGCTACAACATTATAGTGTCCTCATGTTGTAAATGCGATCATTTCGACATGACTTGAAGGCAGCACAGCACACTTCTTTTAGCGTCACAGTAAGCGGACTAGCCAGATATAATCCCTGAACAACAGGAGAGACTCTAAAGAGCTCCGATGTTGAGCAGATCGCCTTGGCATAAGTGCTGGCATGCCTGGAGAGAGACATAAATGTGGTAACCTCACTTCATCTTCACAAGATCCATGTTAAAAAACAGCCTTTCACTTATATCTAATGACTGCAGCCAACTGAATGGAAGGTTGTATACAAATCTTTCCTAAAACCTCTGCACTTGGCAGCATTAGGTGGAAAACACGTTTACATTCAGCAATATCCTTGTGAAAAAGAAGTGTGCTTAGCTTTACTGAATGTGCACTTGTACTGTACTTAAGTATATTTACCAAAAAACTGTACTATTAGGAAGATTATTGAAGATGTCCATGTTAAAAGAAGGCGGAGCCTCAGAGCCACACCTACCTATTACATCATCGCAACAGACCAATGGTACCTCCAAGTTGTTTTGAATTCCGGAAATGAACTTCGTTTTGGCCTGATTTTGTTTGAAATGACATCACACAAGTGGAAAATTGGAATTTCATCATTACAAATGTGTGTTTACAAATGAATAGTTTCAATAGAAATGGCTTTAGTATATATTTAGTTTACCATAAGTGCTTGTCAGTACATTTGGCAGTACAGCTTAACCATTTTTCAAGCAGATTTAATTATAAAATCACAAATAAAGATGTTCTGAAATCCTAATTAAGTCGAAAAAAGCACTCTTAAGTTCAGCTAACTGCATTCAATATACATTTTATATATAGTACATTTTACTTTAATTGTAAATAACATGCAATTAAGTTCACAATCAGTTCACATTTCCCATACTAAAAGTAAGGGTTCCAAACAACTCTGTTAAATTAGGCCTACAAATTAGTAACAATGCACATGTTCACCAGTTGGTTAAGATAGCATCAGTGGGGACACTAACATTGACTAAACAAATACTTATTTATTACTTTATTGCAGATTTTTCACAAATAAAAACTTGAGTGGTGCATCAGAAATCACATACTGTTTAAGTAGGTACTACATTTGAATTTGAACTGTTAAAAAAATAATGTTCTATAGAATATGAATATGGGTAGTATGAATGAAATTCGGATGTACTACATCCGCCATGTTGTTACTGTCATGTGACCTACCAGCTTCAGTTGTCATTGATAAATCCCCTCCCGTGGCCTCATGGGATAGTAAAGTGCCCGTCGAATGCACACTTCATAATCTCATTTTCGCCTCAAATACTATTTCGGCATACTGCTCTTTCGGCATACTGTTTTAGCAAACTATATAGTAGGGAAGCACGACATTAACACCCACAAACTCACCAAATGCATGTGTATTCCAGCAGTGTGTGTAACGCAGTCACTCCTGCTAGCCATTTTGGCGGGTAGAATTTGATATATAATATGTACATTTTTCAAAAGGCATCTGAAAAAATAATCTAAGTGCAATGTAGTGTTGTCAAAAATATTGATACTGAAATATCTGAAACACTTCCAATACTCATTTCCCACAGAACAGCTTTACGATACCAGCCTTTCTTTCTCTCGCTCATCTCTCCGGCAGTGACCGACACACGAAGCCTCCTCCCCTCACTCACTCGTTTCATTTGCTGCCGATTAATAATGTTGGTGTTACAGGGCTTAAATTTTGGAGTTGGATTGCGCATATTGCAAATAATTTTACTCATTTCCGCAGATTTTGAGCTCACACCCAAAGTGCGCACACATAAAGCCGCCTCTCATAACTAAATTGAGTTCTTTTTTAAGCTACATATTGTGCATAAACAGCCAAATAAACACAAAATAATGTCAAAATGCCAGTCTTGGCGAGTTTTTACATAAACACAGTCAGTTGTGTTTTAAGTGAATGTAAACAGTTGAGAAAGAAAACACATGTGTAACAGTATAATGGATCAGTGCATCAGGTCTTAAAGTGACAGCAGCCTAATAAACCTGCTGAGGTAATATAAAAAAAATATCCATATGGCAGTTTTTTTCCCCCATGATATCGATGTCAAAATTGTGTATGGCTAGTAACTTTGGAAAACCAGTAGGCAGTGGCTGGTGAGCAATAAAATACATGTCAAGCCCTGTAGGGAAGTATTACATTTTTCAACGGGTTTACGTTTATTTAATTGTGGTAGAGCCGCCAAAAGACGATTTATCTGGCGTGAGATGAACCTCAACAAACTGCGGCATGAAAATTTCCTGTAGAGATTAATTTTTAAAAAGTCAGCACTCCTGAAAGTCATAACTTACACACGGTCTATTGGTCACATGGGAACTGTCCGTACTCTTGCAGGAAAGAGGCTTGCGAAAATAACAACTTCCATAGCTATTTAGTACTCTTTTGTAAGGAGCTTTGATGTCCATGGCCACTGAAATATTGATCACTGAGAATTTGTGGTTGTACTAGCTTGAAAGACTTTCCATAAAGCAGCGCGTAAGCAAAAGAACACAACAGTCCTTCTGTATGTCTCCTCTCATCGGAGAGGTGAAGGGAAGATAACTGCTTTACAGAGCCGATCGCTGCTTTCAGCGTGATGGGTGAGCAAATATGTGAGCCAAAACATCTCTTTACTGTTCTCCAGCAATACATTATCCTCTTCAGTACATTGATCTGTCTCTTTTTCTCCGTCCGCGTTCCTCATTAGTCTCTCATATCATGGTCCCTTTAAAAGATTTTACACTTCAAGGACAGAAGAGCAAATTTCAACCAAGACCAAACAATAAAAGCCCCCAAAACAAACTAAACGTGAGCTTGAAATAGTGTGATACCAAGTGAAGCAGCGTATCAAATCTGTAAAAAATACAAACCCAATGGTACAGATCCTAATAACACACTGAATCAAATTGCTACATCATTCACACCTGAAGAGTAACAAGTTAATTCTGTCATATTCGGCCCAATCTGAATGGAATAATCCAATTTTCTACCGATGATAAAAGCTAAATGTGGCCATGTCGCATATATCTCACCCAGTCAGGTTTAGGGGATAATTAGAGAACATGGGAACACACATATCATCTTTCCCGAAAGGAAAGAAGAGAGGAGAAAGAGAGAGACTGTTAGCTAGCGTGTCAATTAAGCAAAAATGACAGATAAAGCATCCATGTAAATGCTAGTTTGGCATAAAAATAGACAAGGTACATATTAATGAGATCCAGAATACTGTTGGAGTCAGCAGCTGAATCGTGCAGACATTGATTATTCAAATGAACGCGCGGAGGGCGACAGATTTGTGATCTTGTCAAAGTGTAACGAGGAGAAGAACCGCAGCGGACAAAGTAGATGTCAGAATTACATGGAGAAATCAGCCCTACCTGACAAATCCTCCACACTGTTGCTTCATCAAGACGGTGTGCGTCAGATGAGAAGGCTTTTGAATTTCATGAAACGACATTCAATCCTTGTTAAGCCTTGTGTTGTGAACACAGATTAAAAGCCTTCGACAAAGTAAACACTCCGAAGTCACTTCAGGTGCGTTTCTCGTTATAACCCGCCTAATCATGACATATTCACATAACTACGGTAAAGTGCTGTAATGAATAACCTGAGCTGAGTGTTTGTTGTACAACCGATCCTTGTCAGGCTGTGAAACTTTTACCAACTCTCAGGAAGACTGTAAAACAACCTTAGACCCAGGTGCGCGCACACACACACACACACACACACAAACACATTGAGCTTATGGCTGTCGCAATAACCGCATTATTGCGGTACCGCGCTACTGACAGGCCAACCGCAGAGGAATGCAAGTAACCGCAGCAACCGCAAACCGCGTTTTCTTTTTCCATAAGGCCACCCTTCGTAGTTCGTACCATGTGTATTGAATGTTAAATAAGTTAATAATGATAACAAGACTGTTTATCATGGTGATTTGTACAGAGGCTTAGTGGATTTGGACTTAAGCCTAAACAGAC
Source organism: Rhinichthys osculus (assembly GCA_029959095.1). NCBI lineage: Eukaryota > Metazoa > Chordata > Actinopteri > Cypriniformes > Leuciscidae > Rhinichthys > Rhinichthys osculus. The sequence continues at coordinate 51,349,534 of JARWKJ010000006.1, forward strand.
AGTGAATGAGATCGCCTGAGCGCGTGCGATTACCTGCGTCTGTTTTTGAAGTCAAGTCATGTTCGTGAAAAGGTTGCTGTTTCCAAGGAAAGTGAAATATTTGTCGTATCATCTTTTTAACGTGTAAGGGTGTTTACCATGAATGGCGTCAGCGCTGGTCAGCATTAATGGTGTGTTCACAACGAACGCGAATAGAGCGTCAAATACGCGTCTATCGCGTCTAGTTAGACGCTTGAACATTCGCTCGAGTTAAAATTTTTCAACTTGCCCGAAAGACATTCGAGGCAAACGCGTCGCCCAATTCGCGTCATTCACAACGCCCGGCGCGAATGTGTCTATTCGCATCTTTGCATTGGCTTTGTATGTAATCTACTCGCGCAAATAATTAAATTCGCGTTCGGTGTGAATAGCGCGAGGAAGCCATGGGGATGAAAGCAGCGAGTCACGCATTGAATCAATGCCATTGGTCTCTATAGTGAAGCATTGCTGGCCAGCTGAGCCTTGAAAAGTGGAGCTCAAAGTTAAATAATAATTAACACCTTGTTTCATTACATCTATCATTTAAGGAATCAGCTTTTTTGAACGTTTTCGTTCAATGAACGGTTTAATGACTCACTCAAAGACAGTCCGTTGGCGTAACAATGTAACTGCGCGCAGAGTGACAGTCTTTCAATGCGCAGAGACGCTGTTTAGTTTCGGTTACATTGTTTTAGTCTATGCTGACCACATCATAACACGTATTTATATAGCAATAAATATAAATAAATAAATGGCGGTAATACCGCATATCGCGCTATTGAGCCACTCAACATTACCGCAAGGGAAATTCCTTCACCGCGACAGCCCTAATTGAGCTTCCTTGTTTTATGGGGACTTCCCATTGACATAATGATTTTTATACTGTACAAACTGTATATTCTCTCCCCTTACACTAACCTACCCCTAAAGTGCACTTTAACCATTTGTCAAAATACAATGAAAGTAATTCTGAAATGACATAGTAAGATGTATTTAAGATCTACTTATGCAGGGTTCAGCTCATTGGATTTAATGCAAATTGAAACTAATACATTTTTCATTTAATTGCAGTTAACACACAATTAAGTGTCTGAAGTCATTACATTCAGTTTGCATACAAATTTTTTAAGGTATATTATTTCTGTAATAAGTCAGAACTCTTTTTTTTAAATATGCTACTCTTTTTCACAAGGGAATAAACCATATACTGTGAATATTGTTGGCTCTGTGACAAATTTCTCATGTTCCTCTACTGTACTGAAAGTTGCTTTCCATAAGCGTCTCTTAAATCTTTAAATGTTAATGTAGAACCAATGGCAGTAACACTGTCATCATGAAGACTGCTTGTATATCACTTCCGCAATTGCAATGCAAGAAAACTTGTCTTTTATTTTTATAAGTCATCAAAATGAGGAACAAAAAGTGGCATTTTGTGACAAATAGGCTCTGCTCCAAACCGTAGTGAGCATAGTCAGCATTTAAAGGCATGATAGATGTGCTCCATGTGTGAATGTTGCTCCAGCCTTCTAACGGTGCGTGTCCACTGAACGGAGAGAGCCGAGCTGAGCAGGCATTGTCAATTCATTCCCATGGGATCCGCGCTACACGCTTGTGCAGGGAATTGAGGGATTGACAGCGGTTTGGAGAAAGATGTGCAACTTTATGCAAATGTCAGGCAGCCGACCGCTCTGAGATGCAGGTGATGCTGAAACACTGTCATGAGCTTTTTAAAATCTGCTGAAGTTGCTGCAGAATTTAGTGCGTCAATCATATTAGGTGCATCCCAATACACAAACTACAAAATGGCATAAATAGTGTGAGTAGTGTGTTCACACTGACAATACCAAAAAGATAAAGCACACTTCAAAACCCCTGACGATGTACTTAATTAACCCAAAAAAATGAAGTGTGGAATTTTGGACACTTTATGCACTCAACAAAATTAATTGACTAGATGGTAGATTAGATGCATAGTGCATAATTTGGGACACAACTTTTGCATACATATATTTCATATGCAGTTTGTATGCTTTCATTGTGACTGGGATAACAACAGTTAATTACATTTACACTGTAACTTAAGCCATTCAAACCAAAGTCTGCATATTTCCTACTGTAATTATGTCCAGGCTATATGATTATATTAGCAGTGTATTGAAAACAACTATAGATTATACACACTTGCAACAGACACACCCCGGAGAGGGGGCAATCTGGAGTTTTGGATACATTTTGAATAAGAAATGCACTTAATTAGATTGTATGTGCATTTGTAGTGTACCTCAAAACTTTCATGACTATACTTAAGTATACTTTTAAAAGTGCACTTTGTAATATTGTTAAACTTAGTTTAAAAATCCACTGTCATGTTTTATCGAAGTACACTCATTTTGATGTGTTGACTAACATACTAAAGCACATGTAAAGTACTTGATTTTAATTTGAACTGTAGTGTGTTATTTGATATATTTTAAATGTTGTAAATTGCAACTTCATCATTACAAATGTGCAATTACATATATACACTCTAAAAAATGCTGGGTTGTTTCACAGTGGACAAACCCAGCCGTTGGGTTAATTTTTTTTAAATTAAAATTTTAACCCAACGTTCGGGTTCGTCCATATTTGACCTAAAATTGGGTTAAAACAACCCAGTATTTTTTAGAGTGTATGTTTTAAAAATGACATATTTTAGTTTATCATAAATTTGGTCGTACTCTGACCAAATGTCAAAGACAATATAAGTAGTTATAAAATCGCATATAAAGATGCTTAAGCGGGTCAAAATACATTCTTTAGCATTTTATGCAACTAATTGCATTTAATATAAATGTAAACTATAATACAATTTTAATGCAATTGTAAATAACAATGCCTGAAAACATTCAATTTGCACCTAAAAGTGTATTATTTCAGTAATAAGCACTCTTCATAAAAGCATGCTAAAGTTTGCTTATTTGTCTCGAGGGAAAGCATGCTACCATGTTACTAAAACATGCATGTCCTTTAAAAAAAGAAAAGAAAACATTTGCATGTTTTAGTAGGCCAACAGTAGAGCGCTAAAGCAGAGCCCGGTCGAGCTGAAGGGTCCGGGAGCCCTAGTGTTCAGTTTGCCCTGTATGAGCAGAGACTATTTATATAGAGACATGCCACTTCATCAATCCTTAATACAACTATATAGGGAAAACCCGTAACGCCAAAGATGGCGGTTGTATGCGCATGCCCCGCCCCTCCCGCTGGAAAGCCAATCATCTGCTTTTAACAGTCAAGCCGGGAAACATTTAAGCCTATCGTCTGGTTCCACTGACGCATGCGCACCGTTGAGGTTTGCGACAGCGCAAAATACGTTACTATTTGAAAAGGCGGCAGATTTGATATGCAGTGTATGTGTGTGAGTTGTGTAATATCAGACATCAGAAGTCGATTTTTATCATATTTTACTGCTGTTTCTATACATGCAGTTTTTATGTCCCGGTGACCAGTGAAACTGCAGTTTTGACTCTCTGCCCATTCATTTAGATAGGAGCCAGTGCCCGGTTGCATAAAGCACCTTAAGTGTAATTTTCCCTTAAAGTCGCCCTTATGTTTCCCTTAAACCTAAGGGTGTTGCAGAAAAATACCCTTAAGTGTTACTTAACGGTTATTGAAACGTCATAAACACTTAGAATTTCCCTTAAATGCTGTTTTTTCACTTAAGTAATCGTTAAGTGTTGCATAAAACCCCTTAACGGTAATTTCCCTAAGTATAACTTAAGGTTTGGAAATCGTAACCTTAAGAGTAACGCTGACAAAAATAAGACGACATGGCTGAATTTATGAAACCAGCTGAAGATCATAGGGAATAGGGAGAACCCTTTGGATCAATTTAGCCATGAAAAAATTGTTGCAAGAATACCGATTTGATCGACGCGCAATATTTGACATCGCTATCAAACTAGTCGTCTGTCTGTCTGTCATTACACGCGACTCGCATGTAAACTATCACAACGTTAAGTCAGTGCGCAAACGGAGAGTGTGTGGCCGACCCGTGCAGAAAAAAATTCACAGGAGAACGAGCTGATTCTGTGTTTTAAAAGGAATCATGACAGAAGAAAACAGGTATGCTATGGAAATATACTCAGCTGTATTTCGAGACACAGAGCCAGAAGTGCATTCACAAAACCTAAACAAATTCCAAAGCAGGAGACGGTGAACAACACAAACTGCAGCCCCTTTCGGAGCTAACGCGGTGTTGCGTGATAGCGTCACTGGAATGACACGTGATATTCCGACATGTTAGTGTTTTGCGTATCTATGGCAACAACAGACTTTTATAACGTGAATCCAGGCTCGCTGTCGTGAAACACTTAAATGTTTCCCTTACCTAAGAGAACCGTTTAAGAGATTATATGCAACACCCTTAAGTGTTCTCTTAGGTAAGGTTAAATCGCCCCTTAAGTATCATACTTAAGGGAAAAACTTAAGGTGCTTTATGCAACCGGGCACTGGTCTTGTTAGTCCGAAATAGCTGCCCGGAGGCGTTGCCAAGATGGCGGCCGAGTGGCATGACTTGCCTAAAAGGACTTTGGTATGAGTCAAAGGCCCTGTTGGTCGGTTTCCTTTGGCTATCTCAGCCTAAAGCTCTGAAGGCTTTTGACAGTCTCGTGACCCGGTCCATAATCCAGCCCAGTTGGACAGATACACACTAGAGAAAATCATCATAGCAACAACAAAATAGCCCAGATATTGTTCATAGTGCTGCTAAGAATTATGAATGCCCTGCAAATTTCCACGACACCAGCCACTGACACTTCATAATTTGGACTCGTTGTATGTGACTAAGAAGTGTTGAAGCGCATAATGAGAACATGAAGAAACGAATGCTTTTATTTATATAAAGATGTGATAATTATCTGTTAGGTGACATACTTTAAAGCCCATGACAAATCCTTGAAGGAACATGACTAGTGCTTTAAAGTAGCTTAATTCGTTCTGTCTGTGTCTCCGGGCCCATGATGAGAATCTACAGGGCAGTAATTGCAGCGAGACGTCGATGAGCAAATGCAGATCGAGGTGTTCTTAGGCTTGTTTTCATCTCACCGTGATGGATTGTGACAAGAGACGATTCGGCATCTCTATCTGAAACCTCTTTGTCTACACCCACCCATCAATCTCCCGCGCTGGCTCGATGCCGCTGATGGTGTATGATTGCAATGGTCCTTTCTTATTCCACCTCCATTTCCTCACTCAAGCCGTGTCTATTTAACCCCTTTTCCAGATCTAGTCACAACAGAGTGCTTGCGTTTTGCAGGTATACATGTGTGACTCATTTGTGGGAGAGACAAATCACAAGGTTAAAATAAAAATGCTTGCACCACGGATGAAGACAGGCTTTCAGGAAAGGGTGTCGGCGTGTCGCTCAATTCCTTTGTGTCCCCGTGAACTTTTACCAATAAGTCCTTGTCAGCCTTTGTGAAAAAGAAGTATCTTGACCCACTTTTAGGGACTGTATGTAAGAATTTCCATGCATTAATCACTTTTTTAGTGCCAGTGTATGAACACCTTGTAATGTAACTCAACTTCTTAACTTCCCTAAGTTGTTTATGAAAGCCTGCCGTCTGATTCGGGATGTTTTTTGCCGGGAAAATCTAAAAAGTATGTGACATTTCAACGCTATCTCACGACCAATTCCTACGAGTGATTAAAAGGTGGCTAATTCGTACTAATTCATACGACCTCACTCGTACGAATTTGTACGATTTGTCTAAACCCACGTGATGGGTAGGTTTAGGGGCGGGTCAGGGGTAGGTCATTCGTACGAATTCATACGAATTTGGTAACTCGTAAAATATGTACGAATTAGCAAAAAACTTACGAATTTGTACGAATTGCCATGAGATCGGGCTCGACATTTACACGCGCTACTGTGAACCTCTCTTTCATTTAATGACACACAGATGCTTATACAATGTTCAGGATAAGAGCCATGCTGTACTGTAATGTCAATGTGTCATGTATTCATACCATTCATACATTGTCTCAAATATACTTTATAATCAAACTATCATATAAGTGTGATTTTAATGAGCTCATCTGTCGACATGATGCCGGTGAATTGCATGATGTAATTGAACTGATGTAAACATATCCACATCGTTACAATCAGATGTTTTCTCATTTTTGTTGTGTGTTTATTTTGTTATTGAGAGGAAAGTGCAACACATATTTACATATTTATCTTAACTTCGTTCTCAGCAGCTGTGGACGGTGTTGGGATGTTCATTAACAGTTTATCACCGCAAAGGCATTTCCAACTTGTTTTTACTTCTAAGCGAAGAACGAACAAGACCTCTGCCGTGAGTGTATCAGAGTATTGAATCACGTTCAGTCTCTTGAGCGTCACGTGTTCACGAGTACGAGTATGAAGTGCTGCTGCAGTTCACTGAACGGCCACCGGGGGCGCTAATAACAAGGGCTTCTGAATTATACTTATAGACCATTTAAAGTCCCCATGAATTCAAAATTGACCATACTTACTTTGTTTGCCTAAATTGATCGTTTTGTGGTGAACAATTCATCCATGCAAGTCAATCCACACAAAAAAAATTTTTGGCTTCGTAATCTTTAATCAAAATCTGAAATTTCCCCTCCCCTCTGCGTTGGAGGACCTTGCCTGATGACGTAGGTTTGATGGTTTGGGCGTCTGCTTAACATCCGTAACCACGCCCCTCCAACTGACAGTAGACAGGCTGAATGAAAACACCTACTTTTCTAGATCCAATCAGGTGCTAGTTGGGGAAAAAGCCACGCCCACCATTTTGCCTCATTTAGTATTCCGTTTCTCTCGGAAATACGTCACAACACTGGAGAAAAGTCGTTTGCAACTTCCGGTTCACGGGGACTTTAAGTAAGACTTAAAATCCAGCTTTTAATGTTGTTTATATGTCTATGTGGTGTTTTAATACGCTTTGAGACAAACCATGTGTAAGTTCATAAGTCGACAGCATTGCTGAGTATTTCCTCCTTAAAACTGCAGTGAACCAAAGACCGTCTCAAAAACACGGTTTGAAATCGCTGGTGTTTCTGACGTCACAAACGACCTTGAAACCAATCAGATCAACGTGTGATCGTCAACCAGTGGATCTCTGAGTGAGTGAGTGAGTGAGTGGAGACGGGGCTCATTTGCATATTCATAGAAGCGCACATACTAAATGAGGTAAGGGTGTCGAGTTACATATTTTTCGAGGAAAAACACTTAAATATGTAATTTTGGTGATCAAAGATGAGTTTTAAATGATACAGTTATTGACTACATGGGGACTTTAAGCACATCTTGATACGGACAAACTAGCACTAGCTTATATGTGAATAAGAAGCTATTTGAATTTAGAAGATTGAGTTGTTCATGGATATCCCATTTTCCCCTTCATTGGTGCAAACTGTAAAACTGCTTCTAAAACTTGTAAGATTCGAGTCTGCATCATATTAGCTATATCTCTGATTTACTGTATCTACCACTAACAACAAGCCGCACAAATGCAATGTTTATATCCAAGTTTAAAAGGCCAAATGTTGCTAAATACACAGATATGTGCTGTTAGTTGCACTACTCTCTGCAAGCTCCAACTGTGAGGTTATTAGGCTGAATTTGTAGCAATCACTCTTTTAAGATAATCTGTAGATTACAAGTATGAAGCGTTTTCCTGATAGTTGCTCGTATATAGAGCTATATTAAATTCTGACTCAAAAGGCCAGTTTTATCATCATAGATAAGAAGCATTATCCTCCTCATCTGTAATTGATCACATTATCATTAATCACTGCTTCTCTAAGAGACTTAACATGGATTTTGGCATTTAAGCTGCTAACAACAACATTATAGTTATTTATAATTTATTTTTGCACACCATTCAATTAAAAGCTTGTTAATGTTCTCTGGCAAGTTGTGATTAAACTATTAATCAGTGCCTGATGTGGACATGATTACAAGCCTCCACCACCTTGACATTGTGCTCTTCAGGGACACAGATAATGAGTGTTGACCTGAAACGTCGACAGCTGTTTACGTTGTGTTTGTTTAGAATGATACAGAGGAAAACAAGCCATCAAGATTTCAATGCATAATTATGAACTGTAATATATACTCCCGGAACTAATTGCCTAGATAACATATCTTATCATAAGCTCATTGAAGGCAATGATCTGTCAGGGATCAACATGTGAGGTCTACAATCAATGATATAACAAAAATACATCAATGCAACAAAAAATATGAGCAATATATTGTCACAGCATTTATTAACCTTTGTTATTGTTAGTTAATAAAAATATTAATGTTAGTTAAAGTGCATTAACTAATGTAAACAGAACAAACTTTTGACCTTAATCTTTTGAAGATGAAAAATTCTGTATTGCTCTTCATTAGTTCATGTTAACTAACGTAGATAACTAATGTCAAGAAATGAAACCTTATTGTAAAGTGTTGTTACCGATATTTTTAAAAGGTACTTAAATCAAAACTTTTTAATCTTGAAAAAATGTTTCTGTAAAAAAATAATGAGTATGATGTGTAGATTAAATTAGAGATGTATGGAAGTTTGTTTCCCCCACTAAAAAAAAAAGTTAATTGCAACTTTTTAACTCGGAATGCTGATTTGCATTAGTGAGAATTTTTCTTCAAAATTGCACTTGATAACTCGCAAATGCGGTCTAATATCTTATAATTGAGACAGAATTGCATTTTTTATCAGAATTATGAGTGTATATCTTCCAATTCTGACTTTAACATTTGAAATCGCGAGATTATTCTAAAAAAAAAAAAAGAGTCAGAATTGCAAAATGTAAACTTGCAATTGCGACATAAGAACAGAATTGTGAGATAAAACGTCACAATTACCTTTGAACTTTTTTTATTGCATAGCGGAAACAAGCTTCCATAGAGATAAGAGTTCTTTATTGTCATTGTAACAAAATTACAATGACATTCTGTATGGCTTAATCCAGTCAGCAGTTTATTAGGATGAAAGCAAGAAAATTCAATAAATGAAATCCATAGAGCTTAAGTAAACAAGTACATAGATAATCCAAGTAAATAAACACACACACACACATGCGTGCGCACGCACACACACACACACACACACACACACACACACACACACACACACACACACATTTACCTTTAATCAAACAATACATAATGAATGTTTTGCAAAATGTTGAATGCACTTCCTGGCTGTTCGCTCTGGCTGGGCTCTTGCTTCTGATAATAACACAGATTTCCTCATATCCCTCATCCTCCTGTTTACACACTGCCCTGCAAGGATTTATAAAATGACAGAGTTGTTTGCTTAGACATGTCTGCTTCGTATTGCACTATTGTGTGCTACACATGCTGTACTGGTTTTGCAATTGTTAAATGACAAATCCCCATTTAGAGCACATATTTCTGTAGCAAAAAAATATATATAAAAAATTGCACAAGCATAAAAGATATATTCATGTGCTCAGATTTGCCATTTGAACATGTTCTTTATCATAACTCGGGTAGAGTGAGCTCTGACAGACACATGCACCACACAGATGTGATGGTTGAGTTGATGTGTGTAATACTGAAACAATAGCACAACCTTCTGATACAGATGCAAAATACCACCAATGCAATTAGTATTTGTCCTCTCTCAAAGTCACTGGATACAGTTAATCTCTTGAGATTCTGCAAATTATGTCCTCGTTCTGCTTGTCTGCATGCATATTTATGCCCATCCAGGAATACTATCCCACTAAAACAGTCCTAGCCACATATAAACACTATACGCTGTACTCTGCTAATGTTTCCATTGAAGGCCTTAATATATTTTGCTCTCCTCCAAAACCTAGTAAGCAGCAGTTTATATAATCATAAACGGCCAGTGGGAAGGTTCCTCGAAAAATACTTAAAGGGGTCATATAATGGTACATGCACTTTTACAAGTTGATTGTACTGAAATGTGTGTTGGCAGTGTCTGTACACAACCATCATAAAATGATAAAAATCCATCCAGTGTTTTTGATTTAATCTCCTTATATGTTTTCCCCTGCCTCAAATCAAGCCGTTCGAGCGTGTGACGTCACACGCTCGGAAGCCCCTCCCACGATTGTTGATTGACAGGAGCGTTTCAACACAGACCCGCCCTCGCTCGTGAGCCAGCTGTCAATCATAGTCCGCGCGGACCGGCGCGGTCATTGTTGATATGCTGGAGCACTGTCTATGAGCAGAATGGTGTCTAAGCGATTGTGGTGTTCTGTTCTTGGGTGTAATAACGAACACAGTCATTTTAATGTTCCTAAATCCGAACCGCTGAAGACGCAGTGGCTGAGTTTGTTTTCGAAGGGAATATTCCCCACGAGCAACGTCAATGCTCTCATATTTGCGCGAATCATTTCACACACCAGACTGCTTTATAAACGAGGGTCAGTAAAGCTGGTTTTGCTAAGAAGCTGCTCCTGAATAAAGGATCGGAACCAGATAGGCTATTCGTGTTCCTGCTGAACCTTCAGAAGAACTAAAGTGAGTGTAACGTTTTATTAATCTTTATATTAATATTTATATTAATCTTTGCAAATCGCTAGCTGCACACTTCACGATGAATGCGCCGGTTTACACTCAGGGTACATTACGGCATGTTTTCTATGTACAACGTTCTCAATATAATTCATAATCCCACGTTTATAATGAACAACGCGTTATGGTTATTGTGTTATTGTGTTACAAACGGTGTACGCACAGAACAGAGAGGCGGAGTCAGCAAAGCTCATTATCATTTAAAGTCATATGCACTGAAACGGCGTGCTGAAAACAGAGCTGTTTTTGACCAAGTAAAATAAGTGTTTTCTTACAATACAAATGAGAATTTTTAATTAAAGTATATTACAAACTTTTAATTTAGACCCTAAAGAATCATATTAGCTTGTACAAAAATGTCATTATATGACCCCTTTAATTATAGCTCAAATTCAGAGTTACGTGATTCCTTGGAGAAAACAATCCCAGAATGCAGCTCAGGGAAAAATCCAACCAATGCTCATTGAAAAAAGCGAGCCTGTTGTGGGACATTTGTGCAAAATATAACATGCATTGATTTCAAAGTGAAAGTTCCAGTTAGTGGCGCAAAAAGCTGTTCAGTTTTATGTGAAACAGATGAAGGTGAATCGGGAAATGTTTCACTACGTTGCTTGTTGTAAGTATCGCGGCGGTTTGGAAATTAAATGTATGGTGAATGGCGCTAAAAGGATAATTCCTTTTAAACGAGCCAACAAACATGTCTGTACGATGTTCTGGTGCTGAGATATGGCTTATTATGTTGTTCAGGTGGTTGCTAGGGTGTTCTTAGGCGGTTGCTATGATGTTTGGGTGGTTGCTATGCAGTTGCTAGGGTGTTCTGGGTGCTTTTTTAATGGTGTTGCTAGGCAGTTGCTAGGGTATTTTGGGTGGTTGCTTGGGCATTTTTTTGGAGCGGTTGCTAGGGTGTTCAGGGTGGCTGCTATGGTGTTACTAGGTGGACTGTTCATCCATTCAAGTTTACTACACCAGAAAAGCCAAACACATGAAGCTGGATATGGGATGAAAACGTCAAAATGTATTTGTTTACAAATTATGCACTATCGATAAAAGTGCTTTAAAAGCCCACTGAAGTGCCTTGAAACGCGCAGCTTTGTATAATGCGTTGACGTAATTTGCACTGAAGCAGGAAGGGAAGGCGGGACATATTGAATGGCTCCTCCCCCTTTCCAAATAGCCAATAGCGTTTAGTTTCCCTCAGACTGCAAGTCAAACTTGACGGCACCATGGAAGCGAATCCGAGCGCTGACGAAACGTTGGATTTAATAGTAGAGATGTATGGCAAGCCGTTTTAACTTTTATTCATTTCCAGGATATGAATACTTGATATCAACAATTCAATTTTCACTTGCCATAAAAGTTAAAACGGCTTGCCATAAGAGATGTGAATAAATTCTAGCCATTTCATTCTTAACCAACAGTTGGAAAAGTGACTAAAACTCGAGCGTTTGAGCAACCGAACACACTTCTCCAACCCATATTGCTCCTTGACGTGACAACGCTCGCTTCGGCCCGGGGGGCGGAGCTTCAGATTCAAGAGAGCTTTTAATTGGACAGAGGATGTTATGAGAAGCTGAACTCCGCGGTGACGTCATAAAAATCCCTGATCCATTTTAGTGGAAGTGAGAGACTATCAATTTTTAATGCTTATATCTCCTAAATGCGAATGTTGTCATTGTTTTGGAGCACACCAGCTTATTCATAACCTTAAGGCTAACATATTCACACTAAAAGCTAAAATAATTACATTTTGATTTCAGGGGGCCTTTAATGTCGTACGTCATTGCTTCCAGATGCCAAAAGAAATCAACAAGCGCTGCTAATATACACTTCTGATGCGATGTACAACTACCAAAAATCCATCCTAACTTTTATCTCCATACTGAAATCTCACATGGCCAGACAGTGATTCATCTTTTTTTCTAAATCGTTAAAATATTCGTGTCCGTGCTGTGAGTACAGAGACTGTAGTGTACACCATACGCTTTTTAATGCTCAGCTACAGCGGTTTGGCAGCGGCTGAAGAGATAATATTCTCAAGTGAAACGAGAATTATAGGAATCGATTGATATAATTGCATAATATGCTCCCTTAGAAGGTCGCTACCTATTTAGGAAGTGTTCATCGGATCAGATCTACAGTCCACACACACACTGCTTTACAGTTTCCATACAAAGGCCATATGTACGTCCCCCTGTGTAAAGAGCATGTCTCAGTGTTTTGACCTTGGACGTGTCCTCAGGCCTTTCATATCTTTTGCGTGTTGAATTGAGTCATGCCAGTGAAAACAGCTCTGCATGTGCTTTATGTTCTCGCAGTCAAAACATACAGAATATGCTCAGACGGCAGCCGTGAGGAAGACAGACGCAACATACGAGTGTGACGTACGTAGAGGACCCTGTAGATATAGGGATGAAGAAGTGGACAAACAAGGAAACACTGGGCGATCCCGGGACCCGTCAGCTTGCATCGCTGAGATATCAAAGCGCTGGCATGATCTGAATGCTAATGCTCCAGCCTGTCACTCACTACAGCAATCTCCAGCTTTTGCCATCGCTACTATTACACACACACACATTGAGCAGCACAGCCTGACAGGTTTGCTGCCAACCGGCTGTGGGGCCAAGCTTCACACAAAAAAATAATAAATAAAATAAAATGTTTAAATCTGTCAGTCATCAGAGAGAGGAGAAGAGCTAGGATGTTTTGCTCACGTCAAGCCCACAAAGCTTCCTCTAACAATGGGCATGATTAATATTTATACCTGTCCAGGTGCCTTCACAAAAAGCTTCAGCGAAGGGTCTGAAGGGCTTCAGAGGAACTTCAGAAGAGATAACCGAAGCCCTCACCCGAAGAGAGGAACCGTAAAGAAGTGCTGATGTTTGTTGGCAAGCTGACTGGCATATGTTAATGTCCTGTTTACTTGTTACAACCCTGATGCTTTGCAAAGAAGAACCATGTCAGACAACTGTTTTTCAGCACTATGGTTTTGCACAAGCATAAAAATGTTTGACATATAAAACATGTATAACTTGGGGGAACAAAGTATGTTTAGGGTCATTTAAAATCAAATCAAATTTTAAAAATACATTTAAAAACACTTGATTTATATGGAGTTGGTCGACTCACGGGGACAGACGAGTTCATAAGTCGGGTACTTTGTCTTGCCGAAAAAAAGTAAGCATGGGTGTCTTTGAATAGGTTAGCACTGATACCACACCAGTAAGTGCCAGTTTACAACACTGTGAACACACACAATACCCTCATGTTGGCCAGTATGACATACGTTCACAATTACAGTAACACTTTAAAGTAACTTTGCAACTACATGTCAATGTATCAAACCTGAAGCCTAACAGTCTACTGATACTGTAATGAGAGTTAGTTGACATGCCGTTGCAAATTAATTAGAGTTAATTGACACGTAGTTGCAAAGTTACTTACTGGATAGTTAGTAGAATGTCTAAAGTGGACTATTGAAAAAGTGTTACCACAAGTACCCTTTAGCATGTACTTATAAGTGCACATATACTTGCATTATACACTTAAGTGTGGACTGAAGTAATGTTTTTGGACTCTTAATTGCGTGTTAACTGCTTAATGTAGTTAGCTGAACTTTAGAGTGCTTTTTTGATCCACTTAAGTAGGATTTAAGTGCTTCTTTAAATGTATTTGAATAATTCTATTGTCTTTGTAATATGGTTAAAGAGTGCTGATTAAAGTGTACGAATGTAATAAGCATTTATTGTCAACTTAATTATCAATATAAATGTATTTAAATGTCATTTTCGATTGTACACTTGTATGCATTTACTGTAAATATATTTATAACTACACATTTGTAATTTGTAATAAATACTGTAACAAATGTATACATATTAATGCATTAACTAAAATCAAGTGTTATCGTAATTTCTACATTTGAAATATATGAACAAAAACATTTGCAAAATATGCGTGTGACAAAAGCATGCAAAAGTTTATTAAAACATAATGATTTAATATGTACTGCAATAAAAAATATTTTAATGTGACATTACACTCATAGTGTGTTAAGAAACAGTCTTGCAAGTCTACTCTCTTTAAGTGCACTTCATCAAGTCATCAATATTGTGTCTGCAAGTACAGTTTTTAAAATATACTTTTACGATTTGACATACACAACAAGTGCGTATTCAATGCAATTAAGCACGCTTTGTTTTCACCAGGGTGCACGTTATTAATCCATACATCTTTACATTTGTAAAGTTCCTCCTTGTGTATAGGAGCAAACGCTGATTTCAGATTATCTCATGCATCACTGAGTTCAGTTATTGCCTATATAAAAAAATGCTTTTTCTACAAGAGATAAGGCCAGAATCATTAGACTGCCGTTACTAAATGGCCCACCAAAGGTCCCTAAATATCTCTAAAATGCTCTGTTTATCTGTGAAAATGTGTGTGATTGAAGAGGGTCACCTTTGCATACACAGAATGTCTCAGCGTGAATGTGTAAGTCTTTTCCAACCCACGTTCCAAAAACAGAAATGAACGTGTCAGTTTTCACTCCCACGCTCCCCCTGTGTGCCGTGTTAAGAATAGCCTCGTGCGCTCTGGCCAGATGGACGGTCTCGTCCACACCTTATGTGACACGCTGTCAACACCGAATTAGCCTCAGAAAGAGGTGGGAGTATCAGGCACAAATCCAACAGAGGAGAGAAACAATTAGCTCTCAGCCTGAGGGGCATTACATAATGACTTTATTATAAAGGATTTGAAACGTTAGGAAACAACGCTCATGAATAAACTGAGGTTAAAGGTTGGCGTAATCATCAAATGTCAAGTTAATATGCATATACTGTGTCTTATGAGGGGTCTCCCTGCTTATTAGTAAATCATTGTGATTGTCTAGGTCGAAATTATTTTCTTTGAATTAGTTCTGTTTCAGAACATTAAATCCTTTAAATCCATCCAAGTTATCCATCCATGTTATTACTGATCTCCAGTGTTGGGCAAGTTACTTTTAAAAAGTATTTAGTTACAGTTACTAGTTACTTCTTCCAAAAAGTAACTAAATTAGTTACTCAGTTTCAAGTAATTAGTTACAGTTACTAGTTACTTCTTCCAAAAAGTAACTAAATTAGTTACTCAGTTACAAGTAATTAGTTACAGTTACTAGTTACTTCTTCCAAAAAGTAACTAAATTAGTTACTCAGTTACAAATTTTAAAAGTAACTAGTTACTTAAGAAAGTAACTATTGCGTTACTTTCAAGTAAAATTAAATTTTAAATGCTCAAATGTGACCCCACCTCTACCCTGCCCGACTTTGCGTTATGATGGGTCGTTCGCAATTCATGAGCGTTAGTGATGAGCTTTTGATGGGTCGTTCGCGAATGAGGCGACTCTAAGAGCCGGCTCTTTTAGGTGAACGTCGGGAGCTGGCTCGCATATCTGAAGAGCCGACTCTATTTTTACAAATTTAGCCTATAGAAATTAAATAATTATGTAATAAAAAATTAAATATTATAGTCAAAGTCATTTAAAGAGCCGTTTGTGAGCCAAAAGAGCCGGCTCTTTTCAGTGAGCTGAGTCAAAAGAGCCGAATGCCCATCACTAGGCTACTATGCGTGCTTTCGAACACCCGCCCAACTCTACCTCTGATTGGCTTACAATGACATCTTACTCTACCTCAGCCAATCGTCAGCATTTATGCGCTTGTCTCGTGCTCTGCCCACTAACTAAGAAGGACAGTAAAAAAAAGTATTTGCCTCTCGCTCAGAGATCTAGTTGGTCTGATGAAAAAAAACCCAGCTTCATCAGTTATAGTAACGCGCCACATTTTTTGGCAGTAACGGTAACGGCGTTATTAAGATGAGAAGAGTAGTCAATTCGATTACTCGTTACTGGAAAAAGTAATGCCGTTATTCCCATCACTGCTGATCTCTGATGTTACTTTAAAACGGTTTATAGACCAGAGACATTAAAAAAATAACAGTCTCTCCAGGCTCCAGCTAATTGGCTGTAATTAGCCCTAGCCAAGCCATGCTATTATACAATGACAACTGCCATCTAGGATCATTAGAAGAGGCTAAATAAACTAGTGGTGTACAACGGCAAGAGTTAAGTTTGGCATTCCACTTGGCTTCTGTCAAAAACAACTCTATCAAGTTGGAACTGGAGGGGTGATGGAGACTTATTTGGTTTCTCTTTCGCACCAGCTTGAAGGGAATCTATTTGGCAGCTCCGCGCTCCTAAAGCCTCACATCCCTGGGCGGCGCAGGCCATAAAATCATAATGAGATTAGGAGAGATGAAAAGTGAGCTGTGGTGGTGAAGGCCGTAGAGCAAGGCGGGAATTCAATCAGAGGAATCGGGACACACCTGCTCGTCTGGACTCATATTCTCTGCGCTCATCGCTTGCGTAAGAGTGAGCTGTCTATTTCCCATGTGGATCTCGTGCCGATCAGAACATGCCTGGTGAACCTCAGCCCGGACTGTCTGTCTGGAGGATCCCGTTAAAGGAGTAGTTCACTTCAGAATTAAAATGTCCTGATAATACTCTCCCCCACTTCATCCAAGATATTCATGTCTTTCTTTCTTCAGTCGAAAAGACATTTTTGCAAAGGTTTTTGAGGAAAACATTCCATTACTTCAAAGGGTCGAAGGTCCAAATGTGAGTTTCAGTGCAGCTTCAAAGTCTCGACACGATCCCAGCCGAGGAATAAGAGTCTTATCTTGACAAACCATCGGCCATTTTCTAAATTAAAATATAGATATACACTTTTAACCACAAATGCACGTCCACGACTTACATAATCACGTCGAAAGGTCATGCGTGTTACGGTTCAAAAATCTTCAAAACTTCAAAATTGTCCAACATTGTTGTTTTACCTTTTACTTGTTTTTTTTGTTTGTTTTTTTGTAGAGGGCGTTTGACTTATTCTTTGCACGTTTGCTTTGTAAACACTAGGTCGGTTCTTCCGCCTACCTTTCAACATGATTATGTAATGTGTGGCGCTGGCGCATCACAGCTAGTTTATCTTTTTTAGAAAATGGCGGATGGTTTGTCTAGATAAGATTCTTATTCCTCGGCTGGGATCGTGTCGAGACTTTGAAGCTGCACTGAAACTCACATTTGGACCTTCGACTCGTTGGACCCCATTGAAGTCACTATGTGGAGAAACATCCTGGAATGTTTTCTTCAAAAATGTCTTTTCCACTGAAGAAAGACATTCATGAACATCTTGGATGACGTAGAGGTGAGTAAATTATCTGAAAATTTTAATCCTGAAGTGCAATAATCCTTCAAACATATTTGCAGAATCAGCGGCAATGAAAACGTTATATTCCACGGTTTCAAGCTTATTGAAATGATATCACACCTTGGAGCGATGAGGAAGATTGTCCTTTCGTTTGGCTCTCACCTGTGTTCTGCCTTGCTAATTAGCACTCTGGCATGACCGAGACATCTGTGTCCGGCAGAATCTGTGGATGATTTAAACTATTAGAGGATTTGCTGGACTGTGTCGCCATCTTGAAGACAAATGAGGAGCCCGGTGGAGACACCATTAGCTGAAGCCGTAGAAGATGATACAGTTATGACTGCAGAGTTCAGCTTTGGTGCTTTAAGAGGGAGAGCAAGTCTGTCTCAAGACAGCTGCAGGTGTGTGTGTGTGTGTGTCTGCATCTGTGCTAATTCTCACGGGGATAAAGCCAGCGTCATCAGCAAAGCTAAGTCTCTGACTTTCCTAGTTAATGCTGCTTTTCTAAGTCTGTTCATTCTACAGTTTCATAAAAAACTGCTAAGATTGTATGTTTTTTTCTTCGTATTGGGGCAGAAACATTGAAGGTTTCACCTTTTTTATCACATCTACCCTCAAAGGATGCATATTTGTATCTTTTTATGGCCATATATATGGTATATATGATTTTGTCTAAGGTAATTTAAACTCATTGGAAAAACATGTCTTTACCTACATTTTTGCAAAACTCAAAAAACATATCAATACATGCAATTCACTAGCCCGACGTCGTTATACTCCGATTCTAGTCAGAATGTGAGTTTGATACCGAACCAGGAAAGAAAATGCTTTTGCACTCAATTGGATAGACCTATTTAATCAGAGCCACGGAGTAAGTGACCTACTGTATGTTGAATCCCGTAGGAAGGACGGCAAAAACATCTTTCAAATCTGCAAATGCCTTGATCGAGGTTCTCTGCTCCTCTTTTAAAATGAATGCGCTGTCTACATCTTCTATAACAGACGCGATGGCTGAATCTACACATCTAAAAGCGGCAGTAAACGAATTCAACCCAAGCACTCTTTGGTGACGTGATGATTACGTTAGGGTTGATCATCTGTCCATCATCGTATAAAGCCCGACCTGACAATTCGATTGGTCCGAACAGCTTTGGTTCAGGCATACTTGCTTCACAACGGATCAAGTCCAGACCGAACTTCCCATCCTCAAACGCTATGGGCGGGGCTAAGTTCGGCTGGCATCCAGGCTAACAACTCACAGCAGTTTCCAGCTGAAATAAATACTAGTTGCAGTAAAACACCAACAACTTTTATTGCTTTCACTCAAATTATGTTTACATGGGCAGATTATCTATTATTATTGACTTATTTTTGCGCAGTTCCTTAGACAAGACTATGTATGTTATAAGCTCAAAACACTTTTGCCATCGTGCATGATTTGTAATCCAATACATTTTGGTGTTTGCATCACATGAGCAGCTCCAGCCCGTTCTCATCCTTTGGCGTCATACATGTGACGCTTTGTACATTTTGTCGAAATCTTACGCACATGGCATCGTTTAGCATCAATATGAGACACAGATCCCAAGGCGTCATAACCGTAACCCTACCCCAGACCAAAACCCACCCATAACAGTGCGTGTTATATTGACGCTAAAGGGTGCCATGTGCGTAAGATTTCAACGAAATGTCATATGGCGTCACCTATATGACGCCAAAGGACGAGAAGGCGTTGGCAGCTCCATATGTGCGTCTTTTCTGATGTAGTAAACTTGCTCTGCAGCTCACCTGGTACAGCTAAAATGAAATGGTTTCGTCAGCAAATCTCATTTTTTGTCAGGTTTAGGGTCGTGTTTAGTGTATAGCTGGTACTTTGTTCCCAAACGCATTCATCCGAGTTTTATCCGAACATGCTTTTAGCGCAAATTGAAGATGATTTTAGTGCAACTCATTGGAAGTGTAGCAAAACATGCAAGAAGCAATGCAGAAACATTGACACAGGCATATCTAATGAGTCTGGTTTGGTCCTACCCCTAAAAGGAACAAGTTTTGCACATTTATACATTTGCTACACCCTGAGCACTAGCACTCAGCTAAGCACCAACTGCACTGGCTAAGGAAGTATACATACATCATTCCCCAGCTCGGCGTGACTCAACAAACCCCAAGGTTTAGTAGACCATGTGGGAACTCCAGCAACTGCTCTCTGTCACACATTACCCTTTCCCCGTTCCCAGATGGTGTGAGAAAAACGCTAATAAGCCCATTTGGTGCCCTTTTGATCAGAGTTGCCAAAAAGGCTCCCGCTCTCCTGCTCTCTCTCTCTTTCCCTTGCACTCCACAACACATTATTTATATCTGCTCTTGGTTCTCCAAGAAAGCTACGGTGTTACACCTTCCCGTAGGGCAACAGTATTAATGCTGCATCAGCGCCAATGTGTAGATTTGAAAATGCAGTTTGTTGACGGAGATAAAACGCTGTGGTTCCTACAATGACAGAATGTTAACAACACTGTGGTTAGTTTTGTTCCATGCCTTCAGACACCCCTGAAGTAATAAGTGTAGTTTGCTATCAGATATTGCTGTTTTTTTATATCTTTAACAGGACATGATGTCCCCCCCAGTCAAATCGATACGGTTGAAATCGACATTTCACCCTAAAACAAATGAGGCGACGTGTTGTTTTCAGTGTTTTCAGAGAAATAGCTTTAGGAAATGGGGGCCGCGTTGGCTCCTTATCAAATGAAGTGTTGGAGAGACACCTGTCAGGAAAGGTGGAGAACACAAATCAAAGACTCAACCTTCGCTGTCGTTGCAACCAAACCGTCAATGTGTCATTGCCAGCCCATCTCCGTAAATGAACACCGCAGTGCCATTTTTCAGAGGCAGGCGGATGGAAGTGTGTGAGGACATGCGTGGCTCATCAAACACACGAGAGCCACGTCTCGGGTCTGTGCTACCGTGAAGACTGGCTGCTTTTTCTTCCACACAGCGTGACTGGAAGAAGAAAAACGTACAAACTGAAGTGCAGTAAACGTCACGGATGCTAAAGCATAAAGAGAGACACTGGTTCTGCTCGAGTTTCCTCCGGGAGTCTAAAGTCGCAGTTACACTTCCAGGCCACTGGGGGCGCACAATCTACTTTTTATTTTCAGAAACATAAAAAACTAAATGTTAGGTTTGCCATCATGGTACGTGTGTAACAATAAGATTAACACTAGTCAAACTAACTAACTAAGAATGAAAAATTCTTCTGAAGAATTTATAAAACATGATGGCCTAATTAAGTCAATTGTATCGTATTTCTTCTCTTTAAATCCAATTATTGTCAAAAGTTATGGATTTTAAACTCAGGTTTATACATTTTCAAAAATTAAACAAAGCAATCCATTGTCTTGACTATTCGATCTTCGAATATATAATATATAATAAATAATATACAGTATATAATATATAATATTATAATATAGTAATATATAATATTATATATAATATAGAATATAGAATATATAATATTTGAGTTTGAATTGTTTAGATTTCTCTTTAGTTACTAAGTTTTTAAAGGCAGCAAGTGAACTTTAATTTCTAAGTTTAAACCAACTGGAAATGTTTTACAGTGTAGTTATTGTTAATTTCAACGTTTATTAACACGTTAGATAAATCATAAGTTGAATTGGTTGATATTATTGAATCAAACCCAAGTTAACATGAACTAACAATAAACAGCTGTATTGTTATTAGTGCTGTCAAATCTAACATAAAGGTTTATATACAATTTGTGTGTGTGTGTGTGTGTGTGTGTGTGTGTGTGTGTGTGTGTGTGTGTGTGTGTGTGCGTGTGAGTGTGAGTGTGTGAAAGGATAAATGTTATTAAATGTTAATAGGAGATGCTCAGTATTTATGATCATTCTCCAAATCTCAGTCCAATTAGAGAGTGGAAAAGAAACGTAAAACTGTCAATCTATTTATTAGTCTCTCACCAATGTAACTTGATCCTCTGAAGTCAGATTGCAGACATGTTTCAGCTTTATCCAGCTGACAGGAAAATCAGCCAATCAAAATATATTTATTAATATTTTATATTAATACATATGAATATTTATTAATATTAATAAATATTAACATTTATTAATATTAATAAATATTAACATTTATTAATATTATTATTAATATGCATAATAATATGCATTTTATTATGCATATTTAAAATGCATAATAAAAGTATGCATTTTTATTTTACTTACCCTGTAACTACGTGGAACAAGAGGGTAACAAGCACCACTACATGAAACAAGAGTATCTTTCCCCAATATTTAAGCAAATGTTGCAATAGTTTTCGTTTTCAGTGCAATTTTGTTAAAAAGATTACATTATAAATGCATAGATATTATAAACTGGTTCACCATTATTTCAAAAAGGTATGCAGTGTATGTTCTCGCTAAATTGCTCCCAAATGTAAAATTGTTGTTTCATATTTAGTAGAATAAGTTCCCCTTAGTTCTATAATACTTACAGTATAAATAATTCTCCTGGTTGTTACCCCTTTATTCCCCAAACTTAAAATATTGTTCCCTTATACTTATATTGTAAGTACGTTATAGGTACACTATAATTACCAAAAGTTAAGCTGTAAAATCGCTTTAATTACGCAGTACTTTCCGGGCTGTAATCTAAAGCGTTACCACATGTTTCAAACAAGATAGGACGGCTTTATCCAGCTGACAGGAAAATCAGCCAATCATGCGGACGCACTTTCAGCATAGGACTTAAAAGTGTTACTTTTCATGTTATGATTCGCTTATGTTTTTGTGTATTCCTTATTTGTAAGTTGCTTTTGATAAAAGCATTTGCTTAATGAATGAATGCAAATGTCTCATATCCAGTAGCTGCACTGTTTATTGTAGAAGAGCATGTCGTTTTAAAACGTATCTGTTTCATAACATAGCTCGTAGAGAAGTAGAGAAGATAAAAGAACAAGTCTCGCTTCATTTCCTGAAAGAGTGATATTTAATAAAACATCCCATAGTCACAATTCAAATCCAATGGAAGTCTATTTTGTCTTGTTCACACAGGACTTGCAGGCATGCATATACCTGGCAGCTCTGACCCATATATCTGCAAAACGACAAGCCATTCAATTATTCTCCCTGATGAGTTTCCATGCCTGGGGAATTAATGTCTCTCGGCTTCTCTTCACACTCAATTCTTGCACATAAATAGAGGTCTGAATGAACCTGCCATTAGATGACAAAGCTATAATGGGTGCAGGAATCCCGGAGAAAAAGACCTAAACATTGCATAATGTTTTTTTATGAGATTTCCCTGTTCAAATGCATGTCAAAGTTATCACGCATAATAGCAACTTCAAATCCATGCCTGTGCTTGGCTGTGATAAAACAAGAAGCCACAAGATAAAGCATTTACAAAGTTTCTCATTCGTCAAGCTCTCTTATAGGACGACCCAGAGGGAATCTGAGGACTTTTGTTAACCTTAGCTTCAACATTCGTTTCAATTCGTCCACACTGTGGCATTAATATAGTATATATTAATAGCATAATGCTACTTTATAAACTATTGTCAATTGGAAATTCTTTCTTCACATACAAATTGTTAACTTGAAATGTTAAAAAGTGTAGAAATTAACATGTAATGCTTTAAAAATTTCTAAAATATTTTTTAGTTCATTGTTAATTTTTTGATATCTAATGACTATATAGGCAAGTTTGGTGCCCAGCTCCATTTAATGCATTATTAAATGGAGCTGGGCACCAAACTTGCCTATATAGTATATACTGTAACAAACAACGTTGCCATTTCTCTGTAACTGTTTGTAAAATGTAATAGCAATTTGCCAAAAGTGAAAGTTTATTTTTTGATGGTCCACTTTAGATATTCTACTGACTGTAAGTAACTTTAGTTTAGGGAATAAGTTGACCTGTACTTGTAAAGTTACTTTTAGTCAGTAGAATGTCAAAAGTGGACTGTCAAAATAAAGTGTTACCAAAAGTAAATCTTCTTTATTCCCTCCAGTGTATATAAATATAACATTGGGAAAGTGCAAAACTTTGTGAACGACAGATGTTAAAATTCTGCAGAAAGTGTGGATCTGCAGGCTCGGATTCAGTGAAGAGCTGCTTATAGGTCAATCATTAGCCGCTTTCCGACCGGAGGGACTTTTGCAGTTCCTAGAACCTAACGTTCCTATAACCCTTTTTTTCGCGTGTTCCGACCGGACTAAGTTGGGGATTTTTTAGTTCCTCAGACCGTAGTTCCTATAACTCTTTCAGTACCTAGTCTAGAGCGAGGACTTTTTTAGTTCCCTTTCCCTAGGTCTACGTTGATTGGTTCAACTTATAAGTCACGCCCACTGTCAACACATTTTCTTCACTGTCTGTTGCAATTAGCCTATGTATGCTATGCTAACTCATAACTTAAGACAAACATAACGCATTCAACCAGCTAATTGCTAATGCTTGCTAAACTTACCCGTCGTTTTGTTTGTCTCCTGCGCTCTGCTCTTCTATCTTCTTCCATCATATTATTTAAGATCATATTACGCTGGAGCCTTCATCTTCTGTGTTTCTCTGTACAGAACTCAAGATCTTTAAACGCCGCCGTTCGTACTCGTTATTAAGGTCCCGGCAAGGCAGAACAGGAACATTCGGATAGCCTCCTCCACGCTGGTTTGTTGTTGTTGTATGTGGCGCCGCCGCCGTGCTTGCGTCACTCCCTTACCCCTCCTACCAGTTCCTATGGCCACTTGGCCAGTGCGAACGCAAACAGCAAAACCGAGTTTGGGGGAGAGTAGTTCTTAGAACTGTTTAGAAGTGGACAGTTCCTATAACTAAGTTCCTGTAACTACTTGGTCGGAAAGCGGCTATTATTAATTTACAGTGAAGAACTAATTTTTATGCTCAAAATATTATTTGCATAATCGTGTTATGTATGCATTTATATAATTTATCATCGTGATAATGCAAACATGTAAATGTCACTCTATGCACAGGCAAACAGACACGATGTTATCAGTTGCTATGTGCGGTTACCCATGATGCACCTGGCTGAGGTTGCATAGACATTGTGGGCCTTGTGGACTGGATTTACTCTATATTTGACCCACTTATGGACGACATAGACGGTTTCCCAGCTCACAGTTCCTTGGCCAATCCGTCACAGAGCAAAAGTGCCGTGAGCCGACAGAAGAGGACTGACTGTCACATTTAAATTCCTGGAAATAAAAAAATATTATGTATATTCTGCTACTATGAAGCTGCCGACATTGAAGTTCAAAAATAATATAAAAAGTGAAGAGAAAGGAAAAAACCCTGCCTTTTCTTGCAGATCATATCTAATATACAGGGACAACTGGGGACATTAAAATGATGCTGTGCCCCAGTGATAAATCCTTGTCTGACAAGAGAGATTAACATACTGACCTGAGAAATATGATATTCTATTCATTGGATTTGATAATCTCCATCATCCAACTGATCTCAGCAGCGAATGATCTAATCAAACACACCTTCATCAGAACCTCAGATTTGCTCAGAGATCATGTTGTACTGTACTGTGAAATACAGACTTGGCTCCTGTTCAGTTTTGAACTGCATTTATAATTTGAATAGGACTACACACACACACACACATTTGCAAGTCTGTAAGTCAAAGGCCCGGTTTCACAGACAGGGTTTCGATTAAGCCAGGATTAGGCCTTAATTCTATTAGGTTATTTAAGTATAGCTTTTATAAAGGTGCCTTAGAAAAAGCATTACTGGTGTGAATCTTGAGATAAATTTTAACATATTTTAAGATATATCAGTGCAAGTTGCTTTCAGTTAAAACAGCTCAAATATGCCTTTTAATCTGGGACTTGCTTAAGTCTTTTCTGTGAAACGGGAGGAAGAAGTATTAAAGATATCTTAATATCCTTGGATTCTTAGCAACGTTTTATTTTGGTATCTTCATTTTTAAGGCCCTATATATATATATATACATAACTCCAGAGATATGGGGATCTCAAAAAGTAATCTGTTAAAATGTACACGTTTTCAGTGGTTAATCACCACACAGTTGACACTTTTCTCTTTTAAAGATGAATGTCTAAAGAACAAATAGTGTTGAAATCTGGTTTCCCCTTATCAAAAACACATGCATATAACATGTGCCATAAATATTATTTTTCTCAAGTTTGTGTGCCTGAAATTCTCGAAGTATTAAAGATATCTAAATATCTTTTTAGTTCTTAATAAATTCTCTTTCTTAATCTCAATTTTAAAGGCTGGTTCAATCCCAGAGATATGCGGATCCCATTGAGACTGTTGAATTTTAACCATTCCCAATGATTGAAAACCAAATATGGGTTATTTTGCATTCGGCTGATACTTATTGTATTTTAAATAATAATCTCTGAAGAACAAATGATATTGAAAGATGAAATACTGTATGTACTGTTTCCCTCTTTCAAAAAAAAAAAAAAAAAAAGTATATAAAATACCCCAGGGACAAAAAAATGTTATGTTTCCAAAGGTTACGTGCCTGTAACCCAAGAGGTATGAAAGATCATCTCAATGTCCTTTCAGAATCTTTATTTATTTATTTATTTATTTTGGCATCTTCATTTTTAAGGCCATGTGGGTCACTGATACTGATATTGTATTTAAAAAATAATCTCTGAAGAACAAATACTATTAAAAGTGGAAATATTTATTGTTTCGCTCTATAAAAAAATAGCATATAAAATACCTACTAAAGGGACCATGTTCAAAAATAAAAATATACAGACTTTCTAGTTCGATTGAGATACGTATCTCGTGAGCACTTGAAAGTCTGTATATATATATATATATATATATTTTTTTTTTTGCAAAGGTCTCTTTAGGGGCTCCGTAAATACCTCTCCAAGGGACAAAAAATAAAAAATTTCCAAAGTTTACATGCCTGTATCCCAAGAGGTGTGAAAGATTATCTCAATATCCTTTCAGATTATTATTTTTTATTTTTTGTATCTTCATTTTTAAGGCTTTAAACCCATTTGCAATGGTCAAAAACCAAATAATAACTTCACTTACAGCTAATGCGTATTGTATTGAAAGAGAAATCTTCCTTTTCTAGTTCAAATCTAGATTTACTGAAATATGAATTTCTTTTAATTTCAGATCATCGCACTTCCTTAAATTCAAACTCAAACTTCAATTAAGGAATTGAATTGAAAGCCACACACCCTGAAGTCTCTTTAACCCTATAAAGGCTCTGAAGGAGCTTCACTCTGGGCTTCTGAAACTTAATACGATCTAGGAAAATCAGCACTGCAATTCCATCACACAGACAGCTTGAAATGCCCTCGAAATTAATCGAACATGAAGTGGGGGTCAGTAATATAAAATGTGCCGGATGTTATCATGTTTGATCCTAATCTGGTCTCTGCTTACACACCGGGAGCAGCGCAGGGTCCAGACAGGCAGAGATGGATTAGTGCGGCTTATCAAACCCACACAAAGATTTGCCAGCAATTTCCCCCCCAGTACTGTACTGTCTCTGAGACTTCCAGCATGAAAAGTGTTCACCGGAGGACTCTGGACACACATCAGATGCTATTTAGTTTTCCCATAGTATTCATGGTTTGGCCATTGCAATCTGATAATGGAGTCAATCTTTATGGAAAAATAAGAGCTTAATTGCATTGAATGTGTGTAAATGACTTGATTCAGGGGCGGAAACATATAGGCCCACCCTTTCAAATCCATGGAAATCCATTCAAATACACACAAATATAAACCATTCTTCAGTAATTCTTTTAAATGTGATTTGTGATGCATTCGAACTCTATCCTAATATTACACAGAGCTGCCAACTCTCGCATTCAGTGCGACTCTGAAACAAATACATTGCGGTGCGAAAAGGACACAGATATGCTATGTCTCAGCTTTAGTTATGTCTATATTATTATGAAATACAAGCAATAAATGTGGTTTTGTGACTGATGGTTATGCAATATTTGCATTTAATATTTGTAAGTTTTCTGGACTGCCCCTAGGCCACATCTACTGTATTAGCAATGTGAAAACATTGCATTTAGTTCACACTTATGTTCTTTTAAAGTATATTATTGGCATAACAAGTACTCTTATTAAGGTGAACTTTTTTTTCTTTCTTCTTTTTTGAATGTCCGTCTAATCAAACAGATTTATTACTACGCAGAGCTCTGCTTGATTCTGATTGGTCAATCATTTTCTGCAGTCAAAAATGTTCATAAAATGGACACTAAACTGTGACTGACCATTGTGTCACTGTGTTTCGGTTTCATTTTCCTGTTACCGTTTTGTTATCATTCCTTGTTAGTTGCTATGGTTTCTATTTGAGTTACGCACCTGTTCCACGTTATGTTGATTTGTCCCTGTGTGTATTTAAGCCTTTAGTTCCTTCTGTTCATGGTTTTGTTGTCATTAGTTTATGTGGTTGTTGGATAGATTTCCTGTGTTTTCCTGAGTTTCTAAATATTGTATTTAAAGATAGTTTCTGCTTAAGTCTTCGTCGTCTTGAGTTTACCACAGCCAAACCACAATCACGACTTTTTTCTTTTTATATAGACAGACAAACAGATAGATAGATAGATAGATAGATCATCATACATCAGTCATTGTCATATTATGTAAATATTTTCCATTTCCATCTATTTAGGATACTTTCATATTTTTGTTTCTTCATTCTTGTCATTATGTATTATTTTAATAGATAGATAGATAGATAGATAGATAGATAGATAGATCGATAGATAGATAGATCGAGAGATAGATACTTTATTCATCCGCAAGGGGAATTCAAGTTTCCAGTAGCAACAAACAAAACAAGATAAGCTGCCCAATATACATAAATAATACATATATATTTTTTTTTTTACTCGCTTCTACTCAAGATGTGTGTGAGCATCACAGTAAAAGAGCACACACAAATCTTATTCAAATATGGAATTGTATTGGAATGGTAAAGAGTGTTGGCACATGCCTCCACTCAAGGATACAATATGATGAACAAGTCTAAGAATGTTCCACATTTGGTTGAAATACCATCATTGGCCTAGAAAGATAACACTCTGGGAGTCAAGACTATAAAGGGGAAAGGATGCCCTCCCTTCACTGTCACACTGTACGACTGCTGGCCTTTTCTTGCAAGAACATAAACCTCATCAAAGACAATTGGAAATGTTTGTCTCTTATTCAGTGATAGAAATGTGTTTGCCACCACACCTCCCTGAAGGTTCTGATGATGGAGGCGACGGTGAAGCGACTCAAGTTTGTCTGTACTCGTTGCCCAGCCTCCCTCATAGTCATACCATGGACAAGGACATGGCCAACTAAAGTGGCTTGAATTTCATCCGAGACTGCTTGTCTTCTTGCCCTTGCCCTTCCTCCTCCTCCTTCCTCCTCTTCCTCTTCCTCTTCCTCCACCTATTCCTCTTCAGTAGTCTTTATGAGGGAGCTTCTGTCAAAAATGATTTATGACCTAAAATATGATTTTTATGACAGGTTATGATTTATGATTATGAATATGATTATGAAATATTTATGACAGGATGTGTAGTAGGGAGGGGGGTTTTATGACCACCAGATGGTATGTGAACTTTTGACCCCGACCATGTGTTTCCGGAGTTTATGGCTGTGTGTTTGTGTGTGTGTTTATGACGGGGCAATTTGCTTGGTGTGACTGAGAGGAATGTTTTTTCAGGTGGCTGTTTGGAATGGAGCAGTCTGTTTGATTGTGTCGCAGCCCTGTATAAATAGCTGTGCATATTTCTGTGAACCAGACGCGTGTGGTGAAGCACATCGATATGGATTGTTTAAACACCACTAAAACCCCCGAGCGTAAGATGGATGAAGAGATAGTGGCAGACCTGATGATGGCCCCAAGAAAATGTCAGGGTCATATCAGTTTGACAAAGTTTCTCCATGATAATTCGACCATTGTGAGAGGAGAATTTTTGATGAATAGTAATCGGGTATTCGGTTACATTTTTCATAAACACTTTCGCGCTGTTACGCTCTACACGACCGAAAACCCTGATGTTTTTATACCGGGAGAAGACCCATGCCTGGTATTTCCTGAAAAAGACTGGACATTATTTTACACCCGCATCTGGACCGATTTGAATGATGGCGGAAGCGAGCCATTGTACATTGGCGAGTGGGACGGGGAAGGTACGAATCTCCGGTACCGGGTGGTTGGGGATCATACTACCAAGAAAGAGGACGAATGTGTCTACATATTCAGCTGTAGAGATAAGACAAAGCTTTGCGATCGTTCAGGAGCGGTTCCACAAAATGAGCATCAAGATCTATACGCTATGCAATTTTTGTTCAAATGGAGTGACACGTGCCTGCTGGGTCTCCTTTTTTCATCGATAAACAAGATGTTCAAGTGGTGCGACATGTACAGCGGATACAATAAAATTAAAGTACAGCTGTTCCATCCTGAGAGATGCGCGCGCAGCTCAACATACACTCTCCCGTCCCCGCCCATTTACTACAGCCATTATAAACCAAGGTAAGTCTGGTCCCTCCTTACAGTTCCTCTATATAAGCCATGTCTCAAGACGCTGATTCCGAATATGCCTGTGATTGTGGTTTCTCTTTATACCCCGATCTTGCTGATCCTGATGACAATGCCACTGATAACGTTCTAACAGACGCCCCAGACGCATCCGACTCTCAGAAAGACTGGCTGGATAAATTCTGCAAGGACCTCGGATGCCGCAACCTGACATTCCTGACTGACGTGGCTGGCGGTAGCTCTACTAAACCCGATTTCGACGCTACTGATGGATGCTTCAGTGCTATTGGATTCAAAATCGTAAAAGCGACAATCGTACTGCTGCTACAACATATCATCGACGAGAAGCTGAAGGAGGAGTGCGAGGGCTGCGCAACGGATCATCCAAGCCAGCGACAACATTCCTGCCTGTATGAACCCCCCACATACTTCTTCGAAACCCACTTTGATGAACTGTCCAACCAGTTGCTTAAACCTAACCTACAACTCATCATAGCATTTGTCCTAAACAGGTCTGGATTAAAATCACATCCTCAGGCGATTCGAGGAATAGTCGGGTCTATTCTATATGAATTAAGAGACGAGCCATTCATCGGTACTAAACTACAAGAAATCAGGGACAAACTTCTGGACAAAACCTGCAAGGATTTCGTCTACGACGTTGTCGATCTGTGGACCGGATTCTCAGTCGTGAATGGACAGTGACCAAGTCCCCTGGCTGACCATGGCTGAGGCATTTAGCCGTAAGAGTTTCATCGAATACATGTTTAAAGAGCATTACAGAAAACAACTAATTTCATTGCTGCAAAAAGTCATTGAGTACGACAGACAATCGGACGCCGATGATAGCGATGATGATGATGATGATGATGATGATCTCGACACCAGCCGCGTAAGAAAACTCAAGACACAAATGAGAATTTTAAGAGGTGTACCTAGTTCATGGGAAAATTTAACAAATATATGCATCAATGGTATGACAGCCCCATGGGTACTGATAAAAGATGCTTTGGATGTGATGCTTGAATGTAGCGATGAGTTTGCAACCCCCGATTTGTTATGTATGTGTACATATGTAACAGATGTATGCCTGCTATTGATTTCAAAACGAAAAGACAATGACGAGGATGACACTACCCAAATTATTGAAATGTTTGTCAATTACATCCTAAACCGTAATATGATGGCATGTAGAAATTTTCTCTTCTGGGTAAGCTAATAGTTATGTTATTAATACTTTTTTACTATCGCCAAATACCATCATAAAATGTGTGATCATTGTCGCTGTATGGACTAACAGCCTGCCATTTTATTAATTTTCTACTTTGAGCATGCAACCCATTATGTAGCCAGTTTGGGGTATGCAATATTAATTTTGTGTGTTGTTTTGTTTGTTTTTTTAATAAAAGATTGAAACATATAGTCTGTATGAGTTATTCTTTTACAGAGCTTGACACGTCAACATGTCAGAGCTTATGAAAAATGCTTATTATACACCATCCAATCCAGGGTCTTTAGGGGGTAAAAAGCGTTTAAAAGACGCCATCTTAAAGGATAGTGGACTTAGACTAAGTGATAAAGAGGTTTCCGATTGGTTGTCTGGAGAGGACGCCTATACATTACACAGAACAGCTCCTATAAAATACAAACGCAATAGAGTTGTGGTGTATGCGATAGATGCTCAATTCCAAGCCGATCTTGTGGACATGACAGCCTATTCCAAGGAAAATGATAATAATAAATATTTGCTGACGTGCATCGATGTATTTAGCAAGTACGCATGGGTCCGTGCACTGAAGAATAAGACTGGTATTGAAGTAACTAAAGCGTTTGTGTCTATACTTGAAGAGGGTCGTGTTCCACAGAAATTGCAGACGGATCAGGGCAAGGAGTTTTTTAACAAACATTTTCAAGATGTTATGAAAAAGCATAAAATCAATCATTTCGCTACCGCTACCGATTTGAAAGCAAGCGTTGTGGAGCGTTTTAACAGAACATTAAAAAGTCGTATGTGGCGATTTTTAACGGCTACAAATTCCCGACGATACATTGATGTTTTACAAGATATCCTGCAGGGATACAACTCCAGTTATCACAGGAGTATTAGAATGAGACCGGTGGACGTTGATAAAATAAACGAGGCACAGGTTTATCAAAATTTGTACGGCGAAATAAAGAAGAACAAGAAATGTGAATTTAAGTTCAAAGTAGGTGATGTTGTGAGGATCTCCAAAGTGCGAGGTCCGTTCACCAAAGGCTATGAACAGAACTATACAGAGGAATTTTTCACCATATCAGCATGTATTCCGCGTCAACCCCCCGTCTACAGACTATCGGATTATGACGGCGAAACTATCGGCGGTGTTTTTTATGAAAAGGAGTTACAAAAAATAATTGTAAGTAAAAACAAATCTTTTAAGGTGGAAAAGATTTTAGGTCAGAAAAAACAGGGTCGATCTACACTAGTATTAGTGAAATGGTTAGGATGGCCTGCGAAATTCAATAGCTACATTGATAAAAAAGCTCTGGTGGACTTACAAAGACCTTAAAAACATGTGAACGTGTGTCGGATGAGATCATACGTGTGAAGGATTACCATGGAGGATCACGGTTTCTATGTTACACTACCATGCAACGCCTCTTTGGCGGTGTATCCTGAAAATCGTATATCCAGCTATACAACCAGGCTAGCAAAAACTATAAACTTGAAAGGACAATGGGAAGTCGGACTCGCTGAAATCGAATATCCTAGAAGCTGGTACTCCTTTAATGACAAAGAAGGATATTTCACCCTAAACATTGAGCCGGATGGTGATACGATTAAAAAAAACAAAGCGATAAAATTAAACATAGCCGGAGGGTACTACCCAAATATTCACGCCATCATCCGCCTTATAAATCAACTTATCCTAAATCATGGGGTATTGACTCACGATGAAATAAAAAACAAAGTGTTTCTGCGAGCACATCCCAACGTTTCACTATACTTCCGAGGGAGACTCGGCATTATTTTAGGAGTATCGAGGGGGGGCTATCTCGGGCAATCAAACGACGATAAAGAAGCAGATTTGACGAAAACCGTTATGATGTACGCTCCTCATCAAGCCGATATCAGCGCGGGGTTCTATACGTTCTACGTCTACACCGACATTATTCAATATCAGTCAGTCGGGGATTCGTATGTACCCCTTTTGAGATGCGTACATATATCGGGTGAAGACAATGAAACAGTCAGTGTTAGATATGACAGCCCCCATTACGCGTCAATCAATAAGGACCACATCACCGACATCGCCATAGAGCTAAAGGACGATCAAAATCGTGAAATACCATTTTCTTACGGCAAAGTCATCGTAAAACTACACTTTAAGCCGACGAATCATACAATTCTTTAAAAATGAGCTATTATTATAACCCCCGTGAGACGAATGCTGCTGAATATGTTGACTACTACCAAAATCAGGCCGGTGGAGGTCTACCCGGATATTCAGGTGGGGGAGTTATGTATGGGGCGGGGCTGGGAGGTCTTTTCAGGGGGCTGTTTAGGATGGCCATACCACTACTAAAAAGAGGATTTAGTATCGCGAAACCCCACCTAAAATCTGCTGCTAAAAATATAGTATCCGACGTTGTCTCAAATGCGCTGTCGAGATCGTATGTCGATAATACTAGAACTCAAGACGGCTCCGGTCTGATGGTCATGGCTCGCAAGAGAATGTCTAAACCACCGGGTGTGAGGAGGCGTGGTCGTCAGCTAAAGAAGAAAACAAAGCGGGGTCCTAAGAGACGCTCAGTCATACGACGAAAGCGTAAGAAGTCTGTGAGTCGGAAAGCCTCTGTTAAGAGAGCCATAAAATCCATATTCTAACATGGCGTTACTGCACCGCATGTCGGGTGAATGCATTAAGTCTGAGTTAGACTTATTTACGGTTCCACTAACACAAACGGTTATTGAGAAAAACGGCTATTTAGAAGTACTGCCTTTATCGGCTATATCGGACTCGGCCCCTTTGGAGTTTTTCATAGCGGGGAACGGCGAAGATTATGTGGATCTAAATAATACATTATTATATCTCAAACTTAAAATCACGAGACCTAACGGAGCAGACATTGCAGACCCTGCGAGGGTTGCTCTGATAAACTACCCCGGAGCCACTATATTCTCACAAGTTGATGTGAGCCTCGGCGATCGACTGATATCCCAGAGCTCGAGCACGTACCCTTACCGGTGCATTATAGAGAGCCTGATCAACTACAGTAAAGATGCGCTGGAATCGCTATTCTCAGCCGGTCTGTTTTTCAAAGACACCGCTGGTCATATGGATGTGAATGACCCCGTGGGTCGTAATGGGGGTTTGACGAAGCGATCGCTCTACACGAGTGGTAGTAAGGTGGTGGAGTTGTTGGCCCCTATTCATAGTGATATCTTCTTTCAAGAAAAATTAATGTTAAACGGGGTTGACATCAAAATACGCATGACCCGAGGTAAAGACGAATTCTGTCTGATGAGGTGTGATGACGTGGCGTACAAATTAAATATTGTGACGGCCTCCCTATACGTCAAGAAAGTCTCTGTATCACCTCCTGTGAGACTGGGGCATGCCCAGGCGTTGTTATCGACTACTGCCAAGTACCCCATAGACCGGGTATGCCTAAAAAATTTCTCCATACCTGCCGGGGCTCGTGTATCAAATCAAGAAAATCTATTTTTAGGAACGCTACCAAAATCTATCGTCCTAGCTATGGTCGATAACGACGCATTCACAGGGTCCTACGATAAAAACCCCTTTGCGTTCAAACATTACGATTTGGAGTTCCTAGCGGTCTACGTTGATGGACAACAATTCCCGGCCAAGCCTCTACAACCGAATTTTGAAGCCGGATTGGCAGTTCGTGAATTTTATCAGCTTGCAATGACGACCGGAAGACATCTTAAGAATCAGGCCCTGTCTATCGACAGGAATGATTTCCTCAATGGGTACACACTTTACGCCTTCAACCTCACGCCTGATGAAGACTGCGGTCAGCATATATCCCTCGTCAAGTCCGGAAATATCAGACTCGAAGCCCGGTTCAGACAACCGCTGCCACACACTATTAACCTGATCATTTACGCAGTGTTTGACAGTATCGTTGAAGTGTCTAACCGTAGACAGGTCCTGGTCGATTACTACTGAAATGAATACGGTACAGCTCGTAGGAATCATGGATAAAATCACATGCAACACTCATTTTCTAGGAGTTCTCCCGAGCGATCAACTCCCTAAAAAAGCGTTAAGGATCTTTCCATCGATGTGTATAATTAATACACACCCTTCCCACCTACCGGGTGAACACTGGCTTGCTATTTATTTGACTCAAGATGGTACAGCTTGTTTTTTCGACAGTTTTGGTAACCCTCCCACCAGCGACCGGTTTCCACCTGCCATCAGCAACTTCTTAGGAGCCAACGATGTCGATGTATTATATTCAGACAGACGTGTTCAGGACTTTTCATCAGATACTTGTGGACAGCACTGTGTGTTTTTCCTATATCATCTAGTCAAGGGTCGTGACTATCGCGATGTGATGAAACTGTATAGTCATGATTATACTAAAAATGATAAAATGGTATCGGTCTTTGTACACAGATTAACCCCGTATGGTTGTAATGATAAAATGCTTTCGTGTATTCATTGTGTGCAAACCTGTAATACTTCGATGAATCATGATTGAGTAATCAATATATTTGTATCAGCACAATAAAAAATTCTTTAAATTTGATAAATTGCAATCTTTTTATTTCGGTTCATTCATATGGCATACATACACATCGATTCATGCTTCAGATATTACATACACCTGAAATATAGTCGTCTTAAAATTCTAACCATTGCCGACGTTCGATAGTCGGTGATTTAAACATGGTGACTTCTGAGTGCGGAGCTGAAGAGCTTGAATATCTTCGAGTCTTTTTAGAAGGCTGAATATGGATGGGTGTAGACGCAGCAGGTTTACTCTTTAACGAATTAATCAGACGTCTAACATGATGATTCGGCACCGTAGAAAAAGGAATGTTTAATTCAGCAAACGCCTGTAGAAACTCCGACCAACCTATAGGTCTTCGATCATTCCGAACGTTATGTGGAGCCGTAGCATTTTTTTAGCAAATCAACCATGTGGGACCCTTGTATGGCTTTACCCCTGAACACAAACTCCCCCATATCGGTCCAAGAGCTTATTCCTTTAGCTTTAGACATTTTGTCTAATATGTATCTGCTGTTTTTCACACTTCTCGACGGCACATTCTTCAGAACTTCACCCACAATAGCTTCACCAGTTGTGTCGTCGTCGTCGACATTAGAGGCTCCGAGTTCGTTTTTATCACCCCGATCGGGATGGGGTAATGCCAATGTTATCACACTGTTCTCATGATCGCCTTGTTTAACAATGGTTAAAAACCTGGTTAGGATATTTGTGTAACGCTTGGCTTTTTCATGTTGATCCAAATCAGCTCTGAGTAAAATATCTCTTATGGATGCATCCAGATCATTCTCTACGACCTGTTGAATATTCTCACGACCATTTCCAGATTTCAACTTCTCCAGCTGATGCTGTGGTACTAAATACATTTTCTCTGCATACTCCATCATCAGCCCTGTCTAGCCGCTATTAAACTTGAGATGAAGGGGACGGCGACGCTTAGGAGTGGAAGTAGAAACCCTCCTCTTTGGTTAAAGATACGCTTCTTGGCCAATATACCAAATTTTTTATTGGCAACAAATTTAATGTCAGCTTTTCTCTTTTTCAGCTTTTGGTACTGACGGGGGGTGACCGGAATCGTACCATAGAGGATGTTAAATGCCACTTCACAGAGTGTTAGAATGAATTCGTTGGACGCCGTTTGTAGAATAAGACGTCTGCGTT
The DNA here is from genome assembly GCA_029959095.1 of Rhinichthys osculus. Classification (NCBI taxonomy): domain Eukaryota; kingdom Metazoa; phylum Chordata; class Actinopteri; order Cypriniformes; family Leuciscidae; genus Rhinichthys; species Rhinichthys osculus. The sequence goes on from JARWKJ010000006.1 coordinate 51,386,822, forward strand.
TAGGCGGCGCTTTATGTAGTCGTTTTAACAGCGGCAGATGCTTATAAAGTCTTGCAGACATGACGATTTATCACGTTCTTCTTCTTTTTTTCTGGAGATAAACCACTTGACGATCGGAAAGCAATCCTGTTCTGAGTCGGTATTGCTCTGGAGTTTTCGCTTTATAGTCTATCATTAAATAGCCAAAAGGCTGACTGGTCGCATCATGATAACACTCCATAAAGTACTTTCCGTTCCCGGGGTACATTTGTCGACCTAACACAGCCACTTGATTGACATCCCGAGGATTTTTAAACAGAATCAAATAATTTGTGTTTAAGCTGATGGTTCGGCTGGATTTACCCTGAACAAATAAATTTTGCACTATATATATAACACTGAGGTTGCGATGATGTACATACTGAGTAAAGGCCCGTTCAATCTCAACACTCCCACTGGCTTGACGCATCATATCGTCAACAATCAGTAGGTTGGTTTTGTTGACGGGTAGTAAATCATCATCATTCAGACTCTCGGGTATTCCTTCCACAAATTTAATATCATACATTTTAAGCAAAGCATCGTACAGAGGTTGCCAGCAATCATACAGAAAAACAATGTTTTCAATTTTTTTAGAAATCAAACTCAAACCATTTTCCAGCAGAAGTTTTACAAAATAAGACTTTCCAGAATTGGAGGGTCCGCTTAATACACAACTAAATGGATGCTGAAGCCTGAAATCAAAATCAGAGGCATCCCGGGACCCTCTATGCATCATCGGATCAGTAGCCATAAGGGAGAGTGGTGAAATCGGACAAAAGTCTACGCTTATTATACACCACCTTAAACCTTTTAACGACTGATTTGTTGTGCAATGTGAGAGTCTTTTTATTCCTCACAATGTTTTCGGTGTGTGCCAGGAGGCATTGTGTGCCATCATTCGATGTCACATACCTGTCGACCAGACCAATCAGACTGTCTAAGCATATAGATTGTGAATTTCTAGCATTCAACGTTATACCTTTAGCCTTCATGCATACTTTGCCTTTAGCTGTGCGATAGCCGTACGATTTAGGTCCGCTAGAGCAAAACTCTGTGATATGGTCCCCAGCGTCTATTTCATTCGTCAGTTCCCCCAAATGATCCCCGAGCGGAGGGTCCCAGTCCCCCTCCCTAGACACGAAAATAACGCTATCGGTGTCGGAATAAAGCAGTCTGTCGCCGAGTTTATCCATCAGGTCGTACAACTCCAACCGAGCATGAGCTGTTGTAAACGCACCTACAAACACGTTAACATCTTTAGTACTACGAACACTACCTTTGGGGTCACGATACTGAACAAGAGCCACATCGTCTGAGACGAATGTAAAGCATGACAATGTGTCGGTTTTACCAAAAACGATTCTGGTGAATTCTTCAGGATCTTTCACCATAATGGTAATCGGCAGATCCTCGCGCAACGAGAAGCGGCCCCAGAGACTATTCAGCAATAATTTGTTGATGGCCCTCTGAGCAGGGTTGTACTCAATCTTGTCGGGGTCGAGACGTACCCCCTCTTTTTCAAAATACTCATGAATGTATGCCTCTTTGTCAGATTCCGTAACGACGTACGACGGATACCCCGACGCCTGCTGTTTTAAACGTAAAAACGTCTTTACATACTCACGAAACAGCGTATCAGACTGTTGCGGGAAGTGCCACACTTCGTCTATCCTGGCCACCACATACCCCTTCTCGATGGCTTTTAAAAGCTCGATAGAGACCCAGCACCCTGACAACGCCCTCTCAGCATCTGTATGGCTACATGTTGTCAGCTGGTTTTGCTCATGTGCACAGGTTCGGCATAACGGGAACATGAGTTTACCTCCACATCTGTAAGGAAGAACCGGATGTAGTAATTTACGCGGCGGGTATACTGTAGCCTTGATGAGCCCATAATAATTTTCTATCGGTTCGAAATCTTTGAAAATGATTTGCGGGTGTTCGATCGGATAGCTCTTCCTCGCCTGACAGAATGGATACAAGCTGGTAAAATCTACGTAACTTATTTTCTCGCCATCTGTTGTTTTGTGATAGAGCTTATAAGCATTCGTGCGCCCCCCAAACAACGCTTCTCGTGGTTTCAGTCTCTCGGGTTTCGAATAAGTACTCATAAATTCTATCACAGAGGGGTCTGTCTTTTTCATTCTAGACCACTCGCATTCCCAAAGTACCTCAATTCGCAAGCCATATGCATTCTGTAGAATGTCTACCTTATCGTCAAACTGTCGTCTGAGAACTCCATAAGGCACCATTGACAAGGGATGTGTCCGATACGGTTCAAACTGACATTCGTGACCATGATGCATGCATCCGTTAAATTCTAACCCATGTCGCCCCCCATCCTGTTCGTAGTACCCATCTAAAAAGTAGCGACCTACCGATACCTCACCATGATTGACGGCATGGTGAATGTCTACGTTTCGCGTCTTTTTCACATATTCGAGCCATTCGATCGAAGCATTTGAGTAGGTCTTACTCTGCTGCACATATGCATTATTATGAGTCAGAGCCAATGTAGCTCGATCCAAATAATGTGTTTTGAACACCCCCATGCAGCAAGCAGCCAGCGTCGTGAACCCAAAAGGGTCGAGTTCGGTACATTTTATGAACGCGGCGCGGTATTTCATACACGCTTCTCGTAATAAGACAACGTCGTTTACCCCGTACTCACGCAACTCTTTCCTGAAGTTAAACTCTTTACCTGCAGTCATACTGTACCAAGCATCAAACAGGCCTTGCTCCTTATCGGACATGTTGTTGCGATTGTAGTACTTTTTATCAGGGTAGGGACCGATATAGTTTACATTTTCCACCCTGTTGAAAAGATGTGGAAAGTACCCTTTTTCAGCAGTGTTCAAGCTTAACGCTGCAGGCATCTTGGACAATGCCATAGGGATAAAAGAATGACTATCTATATAGCGTTGTGCAAAAACGTCGTCGTACATGAAAATTAATTTACACCCATTCATTATGAGGTCGACCTTAAGCCCTGCTTTGCAAAAATACTCCAGAATGAGAAATGAGTCAAATTTTGATGCGTAATGGCCTATGAAGCAGTAACCTTTGTATCGAGGTTGTCTGAAATGGTTGATTAGCATCGCTATGCATTCGGTCCCCTCCGCGATAAATTTCTCACCGTCAAAAGTGATCGCGCATACAAAATTAGCGACGTGTCGGTCATTTTCGTATCGGGTTTCAAAATCGTAGAAGATATATTTCTCTACTAGCTCCTTGGGAGGTAGAGGTAGTATAAAGCATTTGTGAATCCCCATTTCCGGTAGATCTTCGCCGCAATGAACGCAGCGTGATGGTGCGCATTTATGTTGTTCTCTTTTACCTGACCCTATGACGTCGTATCGTCTGTTACATAGTCTGCAATATTTGACTATATCACACGTAGACCTGTCCGGACCTATGGGGTATTTTTTTTGTATTTTATGCTTGTCGTAGCAGTAGCTCGATTTACAGAACCGCAGGCAATCGGGACAACGTACCGGGTTTTTAGGAGCCTTGTGGCATTCATCATCGTGACATACATTACATACGTGTGCACACTGGTGGTGTCTTTGATTACTGTATCCAACATAGCAGAATTCACACACGTAGTCGGCTCCTATGAATGCTGTAAGGTTGGTGATCATATAGTAATGAGAATCGTACAGATAAAGACATATCGTTTTTGGATGTGGTTCGTTGTGATTTTTGTACGTTTCTAACTTACCGGCGTTCGTCCTGTAAAAAACAACGATTTTAATACCGAGTAGTTTTTCAAACACTTCTAGGTCACCGAGCCCTATCTCCCGATCGATTGAGAACCCTGCATTGATGCTGATGGCGGCTGCCTGTCTTTCTAGCATGTTCTCGGGTAATTCAGGATCAAGAAAATGTGCCAGACAAATAGATAGGCATAATTTATTTGAAATATTAGCGGGGCAGAATAAATTCATCTTTTTTTTTTTAATCACCTGGTCAAGTGCCAAATCCACAAGTTTACGACGACGACCGCCTCCGCGCCTGTTCATTGCCACATTAGCCTCGATTTCGACCGCTTCATCCGACAATAACTGATCGTCGCTCTGCAAAATTTTTACAATTTGATCAAGAAGCGTATTAACATCGTAATTATCTCGATCCGTTAAAACAACGTTAACGGGGTATTTCAGTGCGGTTGCCGACATAGTCATATTGATAACGCTAGATTCCCCACCAATCTCTCTAGCAAACGCTACAATCTCGCTAAGAGCATCGTGCAGGTATATGTTATAATCAGCCAAATCTGGAGAGTTAATAACCCTCAGATTCATACTACGTCGCAATTCAATACTATTGAAATGTGGTCGCGGTAAAATACGATACCCGTTTACATCCCCACCCTCACGAATCAGCGAATCGATGTCGGTCTGATTTAATATTGAAGCGGCAGAAGGGGTCGAATTGTCACTAATCGACGGTCTACCTGGGTTATCTGGACGTCGGACTGTGCTACAAGACGAAGACATATCACTACCAACATTACCTGCATCAGGCGGAGGCTCAGTGCTACCGTCACCTGTAGGGGGGGCATTGGTAATCAATGGGGATTCAATTTCGGCATTACCTGCGGGGAAAAAAGCATTGCTAGATACCGATTCATTTTCATTTTTTAAGACACCCCCATCTTGTACAATTTGGAAATAACATTCGTTTAATATCTCATTCAACTGCTCAGAAAGATTAATATCTTGAGATTGTTGACTATCTATTTCTAAATCCTCTAAATTAGAAGGCTGTGGCATTAACTCTGCATTAAAAGAGTTTAATTCTGGATACGCATTTATCATTAGTTGTAAATCATCACACATACTACGGGCACTGGCCATATGCATTTCATACATTTGTTGTACCTGGTCTGAGAGATTTTGGTCTGGTCGACCGCAATGTGCATCGGCTGTGGTATTTTTATTTTTATTTTTTTCATCTTGATCCATTTTTTAATTTTTATTTAGAAGCAATCTTACTATACCCACAAATTATACAATAGCAAAAAACCCTGAGAATTCACAATTTCAAAATCAATCACACAAATTCAAAATTCCCGTTGAGAATAGAGAAGTTGAAAAACATCACTAATATGCAGTAACATACATGTATATAGCCTATCTTCGACGTACATCGTAGCTCATGACACCAAGAAGATTGACAATTAATCGGCGTTCTCTAAGTTGATCGTTTAATATGAGAATCACTCGATCGTTATTGGCAACCCCCGAGGCTTCCAACCTGTGAATAGAATTTTCAAGACGCTGGTGCTGGTCATTTAAAATAACCTGTAATTCACGAATCTGAATGTCTTGAACGTCCATACGCTCATTAATCACCCTGAAATGGTCGTCTATTCGTCGGCATAATGCTGTATAGCATGCATCTAGCTGGTTGTGGTACTCGGCGTGTAGCGTGACCGTTCTATTGCGTATCTCTTCACCCTGTGCAATAAGCCTGTTAATGAGTGTGTGTATCAGAGCCCTATCGCAACACAGCTGATCAGTCTGTGCAGACGTCGAGTGAATCGCTTCTTCGCCTTCTTCTTCTTCTTCTTCTTCTTCAGTTTCAGCCAGTTCGTGAAAAGGATACGGTGTTTGTCTAGCTCTCACGGTAGCCTCATCGTAATCACCATCATCATTTGTCCAAGAGCCCTGATCCCATCGTTCCTGCTGCGTTTCGGACCATGCAGCCAAATCGTCTGTACTGGTCACATGTTCATCTGCTTAGAATGAGAAACAGGATGTCAGATTAACTATTGGCATACGTATGAATAGAATAATCAGAATTAATAAACATGATAACACTATTAATAATAATTTTAGATTTACCAATATTTTGCCGAGGGCTGGGAGTTGCAGACAAATTTCGGCGCTTTCGGGAGGGTTCGCGGAAACTCGGCCCGGGTTGATCGTCCGTATCCGTCGTAAGGTCAATCACATCTGCAGCTCTAACCAACAGATCGTCAGAACTCGTCGAGGCTGCGGAAAAAGGGGTAACGAGTCTGGTCGGATAACTGATTGCTGGGGGTTGTTCTTCAGGGTCGTCCTGCGTTAAATCCACAACTCCTGACAGCTGTAACAATTCTGTGAAAAGATGAAAAAAGTATTAGAATATTTTGTTATATGTCAAAACAATTACAATCTGTGATCTATCACGAGATGCGACGCCTTACCGGATGTTGACACATCTGCTACGTATGGAGTATCTGCCGAATCATCTATCTCCTCATCTGTGTGGAATGAGAAATAGGGAAAAAACTCAGATTAAAACATTGGCAGACGTATAACTCATCGGTGTATGAATATAATAACCAGCATTAATAAACCATAATAATGATATTAATAATAAAATATAGATTTACCAATATTTAGCATAGGCTCGGGTGAAGTTGATAACCTTTGTCGTTTTCGGAGTGGTTCGCTAGTACCTGGCTGAACGTCTGAGTGCGTCGTCAGGTCAATCACATCACCACATCGCAACAATTGTTCGTCCGAACACGCCTCAGAAATGGGGCTAAAGATTCTGGCCGGATGACTGATAGCTGGGGAACGGTCATTGGAGTCATTATGCAATAATCCACCAAATCCTGGCTGTGTAATCAGATGTAGCAAATCTGTGAAAAGATTACAAGCGTTAGAATATTTTGATAAATGACGAAACAAATACAAATGCGTTAGCTGTCTGTAGGGTAGCTCACCCGAGGATGACGTGGTTATGTCCGATAGAGCGGCTGCATGATAATGATGGGGTACTGGAAACAGGAGACTTGTAAATCATTTATACATTTGTAAATATTTATAAAATTGTATAAAGATTAGAAATATATACTTACAGAGGTCGATGGATTGAAAAGCACGCAGCTCACTGCTTGTTTCTAGAAAATAAAAGACCTGTTAAAATGAAACATTCAATCAGCAAAATCTCTTTTATAATATACGAATATCATATATTAACCCAGAATATCGTTAGCCATATTAACCTTGCTATATTAGTATTACCATAGCCTATATAAAATTTGTTCGGCATGAAACATATCAAAATAAAATAAAAATAAAATCAGACTGACTCACGATGCATCTTGTAACCAAATGTTGATATAGTCTTCTAAACAATAAATATATTTACATGTCAAATATTACATTAAAATCACCCTCAAGAAATAACAAACAAAAATAGTTTTATATATGCATTTCAAAATAGCATATCTATAATAAAAAGTAAAAATGCTACAGTGTTTTTAAAAATAGACACTAGTGTTACTTTGAAATAACAATAAACGCACGCTACCGTTACAGAGATAGATCACCCAAAAACAGCCTATATATATATATATATATATATATACTGCCACGAGAACAAATGCTACCTGTTGGCACCCTCTGGTGGGTCAAAGTATAACGTCACAATGTCTCGCAAAATATGGCTAGTAAAACAACCAAACTAGAAATCTCTGCAATACAATCAAACTACGGTTTTAAAGTGTTTTAAAAATAGACATCAAATTAAATATAAAACATTGAGAAATCGCCACACTAGTATTACTTTGAAATAACATTAAACGAGCGCCCCCGTTACAGAGATAGAACACCCAAAAGCAGCCTATATATATATATATATATACATATTTATACCGCCACAAGAACAAATGCTCCCTGTTGGCGCCCCCAGGCGGGCCAAAGTATAACGCCACAATGTTTCGCAAAATATAGCTAGTAAAAACAACCAAGCCAGAAATCTCTGCAATACAATCAAACTACGGTTTTAAAGTGTTTTTAAAATAGACACCAAATTAAATATAAAACATTGAGAAATCGCCACACTAGTATTACTTTGAAATAACAATAAACGTGCGCTACCGTTACAGAGATAGATCACCCGAAAGCAGCCTTTATATAACTGAAGAAGACCAGACAAATGTTTTCATGTAGATGCCCCTCTGGTGACCAACAAATATTAATACACGAGTTTTTTATTTTACAGAGAACATGTCTGGAAAGATATCTACATATGAAATGTTATGCTTAAAAATATGTCCGCGTAGAACCGTCAAAATAAAATTCTATACAATATATAAATGTAAACGGTTAAAACAATGACAGGCATCTACCATGACAGCCGCGCTCAAAACCTGTGGAACCTATCTTTTTAAATTATATCAATCGGCTGAATAGACACGGCATTCATTCTGGCATAGACATTGATAATATTGATAATAATTAAGACATAACTCAACACCCCTAACGTCTACATAATTACAGTACACCGATTAGAGGATTTTAAAATCATACCAGGTTCAAATTAAATATTACCACCATCATCGCGTGAAAATAAATAAATACGGCTCTTACCTTGACACTCGGACATGACGGCTGGATCCTGAGGAATCAGTAAAAACACGAACGGCTGCTGCTGTAAAATCCACAAACACTGTGATCCCCCACCGAAAAATCGGAGTCTTTAAGCATACTCACACACAGCGGGTGTTCTAGGGGAGGGTCTGAGTCCGGTGGTTATTTTATTATCTCAGCAGCGAGTTCGCACAACGAAGTTCCAACAAACAAAATTAGTTAAATAATGGGTCAGATTGTATTTGTTTTATTTATTTCCAAACGTATAAAATAGTTTTTATTATTTAGAAAGCGCCTCATGCTAACTTCGGCACATGGTAGTAGCCGTAATAATAGAAGGCCTACGATATGGCTAGTATAAATATTTTAATGGTATAATTCCTTTAAAAAAAAAAAAAAAAAAAAAAAAAAAGATCGGTGGTTTAGTTACATTACGTATTTACCTCTATAAACTATAAATGTGACTGCTTAATACATAATATTAGTTCGATATTAGGTCTATAGCATTTTATTTTGGGCATCTATACAAAAACCGAATGAAATCATGCTTAAATACAATCTAATAATCAGTATTCCCCCCATTATAAAAACTGCCAGCTGTAAATGTTTTAAATATTGACGCAAATACATATTATAAGTCAGCTAATGTTTCAAATATATTGTCTTGGATGATCGGACTAAACCTAGAATTAATATTTCAGGCTGTTGAACCGCGGGGGTATTCAAAATGCCCCACAATAGATTTACAAATTATAACCGTATCGAATTAATATAAATCTCTGATTGTTATACTATATACTATCCGATGTGGGTTAATTTATTTATTTTACCATTAGTGAAAAGCATACTAAATTGTAGAATACCATAAAATAAATAATATTAATATTTGGGAACGATGAACACACAGACTATTCACTAATATTTAGATAGAATAAGGACATTTGTTTAATATTACTGGCTGTGGCTTTATTTCGGGCATAACAGATCAAATACATGTTTATTCTGAGCCAGACAGATACCAAATTGTCGACGCTTTGATCCTTAGATAACTGCAAGGTTATTGCTCTTTCAAATAATTCTAACACCGGTTCAGACATCGTGTCTGGAGAAAACAACAGGGGTATCTACTATCTTTTAATAACCCTAACACCTCTCTCAGACCTGGTGGCGCAGCCCCGGAAAAGTTATGATTCGCGGTCGTTGTAAAACTCCATGACATCCGCCTTATCAAATCGCCCCCGGTTCAGACATCGTGTCTGGAGAAAACAACAGGGGTGATCTACTATCTTTTAATAACCCTAACACCTCTCTCAGACCTGATGGCGCACCCCCGGAAAAGTTATGATTCGCGGTCGTTGTAAAACTCCATGACATCCGCCTTATCAAATCGCTTTGATCAGAGCATTGTCTTTGATCGGGAGACATTTGGTGTTGGACTCCGCCTGTTTGCGAAACTCTGTTTTAGCCAATCTAGCAGTTCATTCCAGCAGCGCTGGAGAGCGTATCGCAGACGGAATATCTCGCCTAGGGCTTTGACCCGTGACATACACACTCGTTTCGTGGTAGACTGGATTATACTTCAGGATTCAGTTTACAGACCGGCAGGACTACGCCTCCGCTTGAAAGGGTAAAAATCTTTTAAAATCTTATAAAAATGCGTAGGCTATTATCCACTATCTTACATATTTTTATTTTAAAACAGTAATTTAGCTTAACAGTAATAAACAGTATATTGTGGATAATTTAACATAGCCAATTATTTAATTTAATCACTATTTATGTGATTATTTATATGTAATGCTTTTTATTTCTGAAAAAAGCTATTTTGCAGCATTTCATCTGCTCAGAAAAATTAAGAACCCGCAGCATTATTCAGACTCATAAAGGATAGCTAATTAAGCGCAGCACATGTTAAACCTTACTTTAAATGTGTAATAAAATTAATCACTATTTATGTGCTTTATTCAAGCACAATGCTATTTCTTTAAACTCGTTTTTGTGACATTTCATCTGCTCAGAAAGACTTAAGAATCCGCAACAATATTCAGACGCATAAAGGATAGCTAATTAAGTTCAGCACATGTTAAACCTTACTTTAAATGTGTAATAAAATTAATCACTATTTATGTGCTTTATTCAAGCACAATGCTATTTCTTTAAACTCATTTTTGTGACATTTCATCTGATCAGAAAGGTTTAAGAGTCTGTGACTAACCAGATAGACGCATAAATACCTCCTCATTAATTTCCAGAGTTGTTTTAAAACTTTGCTTTAAAATATATAATGAAGTTTTATTTTATAAGCTTTTATTTGTCATCAATGCTATTTCTTTAAACTCATTTTGTTTCATTCTCCTCAGCAGGCAATATGGATGATGCAGTGCCGGCTGAAAATCCGTGTCAGACCTCTTCATGTTCATAATTTCGGTGTTCTGTGAACATTATCCTGATATAATAAAAACTTTCCCCTGAAAACATTCCTCTCAGTCACACCAAGCAAATTGCCCCGTCATAAACAGCCACCTGAAAAAACATTCCTCTCAGTCACACCAAGCAAATTGCCCCGTCATAAACACACACACAAACACACAGCCATAAACTCCGGAAACACATGGTCGGGGTCAAAAGTTCACATACCATCTGGTGGTCATAAAACCCCCATCCCTGCTACACATCCTGTCATAAATATGTCATAATCATATTCATAATCATAAATCATAACCTGTCATAAAAATCATATTTTAGGTCATAAATCATTTTTGACAGAAGCTCCCTCATAAAGACTACTCTCTTCCTCCTCCTCCTATTCCTCCTCCTCCTCCTCTTCCTCCTCCTCCTATTCCTCTTCCTCCTCCTCCTCCTCCTCTTCCTCCCCCTCCTCGGCCTATTGCTTAATTTCTCTGTGGATCCATTGTTCCAAAACTCAGTAAACTGATTTTTATCTTTTATAAAAGATTGTATAACCTTTTATCTATTGAAGGATCTGACTGATGTGTGTTCAATTTTGACTCTTAGTGTTTTCACCTGGGTAATTGAGTGCTAACTGAGCTGAAACTGAGCTGACTTGAGTGAACAATTTTGAATGCTAGTGCTTTCTAAATGACCACGTGGTGTAGGCAATGAGAAATGAAGGGATTTGTGTGTAGAGTTTTGCTGTGTCAGTTCAGCAAATCTGACTAATGTGTCAAAACAGGGGAATAGTGTTCATAGTTCAGTGAAATGGGTGTGCTTTTGATAAATGGCATTATGGTTTTGAAATTTTAGTTCAAAAGCCTGGTTATAGTGTTTAAGTAATCGAGAAAAACTGTAATATTATTTAATGGAGTGAGCTTGACTCAAGTGAAATCAAGATTCAAGCAGGAAAACCTGTTCTAGTAGAGCCTGGAAACAACATCAAGACTTTGTAAAAGGACATATAATAGGTTTTCTTTAATTCATCTGGTTTCATCAGTCATGTTATGTCAATATTTTCCAATTCCATCTCTTTAGGATGCTTTCATATTTTTGTTTCTTCATTCTTCTTATTATGTATTCTTTTAATATCAGAAACTGTCACACGTTTATCAACATTAAAAACTTAATTTAGTTCTTTGAAATTCAACACAGACAAATCATGTAAAAATGTTTAGAAGGAGGATGATAAGGGAGAGACATTTTTGGACCACACAACAGGCAATTATGACTACAAAAGGATGATTTGTGAATACATTATATTCCCTCGTTCTTCTCTTCAAACATAACGGAAATGTTTTTTTTATATGCAGATAAAAAAAAAAGTAAAGAAAATGATCTAAGAAAACGTCTGCCAAACTGTACAATCTACAGCCGCGCTGTTCTGGCCAAGTCTCTGTCAGAAACACACCTAACAGGATCTCTTTGATGCATTCACCATCACACCAGATCTCATTCGCATTTCTTCCCAGAGATCACGTCATTGAGGAACAGAAATCAGACAGTCTTCAGGCAGTATTTGAGGAACAGATGGGACAGATGCTGCAATCATTTTCAGAGCACGTGAAAACCTGTGAACTTCGACATTGATTGATTGGTCTGATAGAAGCCTTTTTGAGAGGACAGACTGGATATAGAAAATGTAAATGTACTTTGAAGAATAAAGCAATGGATGCTTTTCACAGAGTTCACTCAAGTATTTCCGCTTTAATTTATCTAAACTAGCAAACAAGTCAATACAGCTGCTGTCTACGGCATCAAAAAGCATCATCCTTAGCATTATTGATGACATTTTAATTGCGAAAAGGGATGTGAGAGGAATCTCTTCAATCTGAAAGATCGGTGTGTGGTTTTATTTTAAACCCATTTGGCACCCTGCTAATGTTTTATATAGCCTATATATAAAATGTCTGAAACAGTTCGATCAAGGAATCAGTCTCTCTAAACCCCGCCTCTCTGAGAGCTGCTCTGCTCTGATTGGTCAGATGGCCAAGGCTGCTGTGATTGGTCAGAAATCAAACGCTCATTACCATATCTGAATCTCAGCTCTTGACACACAGTGATACGAACAGTAACGATGGCGTGGGTTTTACCGTATCAATCTCCTCAAAGGGGATTTGCTTTGTCAGCAGAAAACAGCGTCTTCTCGACACGAACAACACGAACCAAACTCTTCAGTCTCAGATACACTACAGTGTTTGAGGGCGGGGCTAAGAGACGCTGTTCAGCCCAATGAGCAGTCATTATGCAAATTACTTACAAACATACACAGGTTCAGCAGAAAGTGAGACTGTAATTAAAGCCCGTTCTCATCCCAAGGCGTGATACATGTGACACTTTTGACATTTCGTCTAAATCCGACGCACATGCAGGGCCGTCGCCAGAACATAACGAATGGGGGGGCACTTTTTATGATCTACAAAACACAGTCACAAAAACAATAACATCCCCTATTTAGTCTAATATAACTGAAATAGACCAAATTCTATATTTAAACAACACCAAAACACAAAATATTAATGTAGCGCCTCTCTAGCGTGTTGAACTATAATGAGAGGTGGCTATCCTGAGTTCTTTAAAAAATCTAAACAATCAAATAAGTGAGGTTTCACTAATAAACTAATCAGTGTTTAACTTGTGTGTGTGTGTAATTGCTAACTAAATATGAAATACTCTTTCCCTGTAAATCACTATTTAAGCAGTAATATTTATACACTTTAACCGAAAATAGAATGTATTGGAATTATTATCCGGTAAACACTTTCACATTTTAACCAAAAAAAATACTCTTTTCCTTAATTAACTTAAAATATCAAAAGAGTCAGTGACCACAACTGTTATGTAGAAAAAAGTATAACAGATTTACTCAGAAAAAGTAGAAAGAGTTAGAAAGAGTAATTAAATGTGTCTTATCAAAATCACCTCATATCACTAATGCATCCAAATTCACATTCAACACATAAGGGCCCAAGAAAATAAAATAGCCGGCAAAACCCTAGTGGAATTTGAAATACCCTTCAAATGTTCAACTGATGCAGGCCTGAATGTAGCTCGGGTACGTTGTAGCCTCAAATCAAATGGCTGCTTCACCACACAGGCCAAACAAAAATGGTACCTTTACTCGATGTGAACGTAATCTCACGCGTACCGGATCAAAGTGTCGGCAGCAGAAGACAGGACGAGAGGATCCGCGATGAAGAGAAGAGTCACATGGTTGACGATCTGGGCAAAGTCCACCACTCGGTAACGCTATCCGGCTCCGTCAGGGTCTTTGATCATCGTCGATCTCACAGCTCCACACAGGCTTAACTAATCGAGGTCGCTGATCGCTAGCTTATAGAAAAGTCCATGCACAAACACTAACCACTATATCAGCGGCTAACTTAAACTAATTTCTGTCTTCGTGTGCAGAGTAGGTCACTCACACAGACAGAATTATCACCCTTCAAGTTTCGTATAAGAGTCCTGGTTGAACACTTTTACTAAACTGGTGAATTTCATTAACATTAACCGTGTTTCTCTTTCCGCAAACCACACGCGTTTTTTCTCTCACTTCCTCGACGCTCCTTCTTTTTTTACTTCCTTCCCCTTTGACCTCAAATGTGATTGGCTCATTCACAAAACATTCAGAAATAAAATAAATTCACAAAACATTTCACACTCTTCCACCTACTCTTATAGGCATCTTTAAAGTATTTTCACATATATTGTTATACAACAAATATTTAACATTTTAAATGCTGTATACAGTAAACCATGAACATAACCCAATATGCATTTCTCTCATTGAGCAAAATCATAACTTCATTGCTGGTCAATGAATCTTAACTTTTTAACCTTACATTCTATTTATTAAACTATGAAATTATTTATTCAAACTCGTATATCTTATTCTAATGAATATATTTCAACATGGTTACACCCTCCCCCTTTTAAATGTCTGATTGTCCTCATCAGACACTAATAAACTAACAAAGGAGTCCTAAGGGCATAATAACTAATGTGTCTAGTGTTTCCCTATTTTAATGACTATCCCTCTGTGTACTATAGTCAAAGGCTCATCTCTTGATCTACCAGGCTCATCATAGGTAAGTCTAATAGTTGGCTTGGCAGTTCTCTTAGGTCTAGGCTCAAAACTGGGCTGCACTCTATCCTCCTGGACCTCAGTTACTACTTCTTGGTCAGACTCCATTCCAGCTTCACTAGTTTCTTCCGGAGCTACTTCTGGATCATACTCCTCATCCTCGGGTTCCGGTTCAGAGTTGTGGCCAACCTTTTCTGGGTATGAATCATTTTCATGTTCTGTTTCAGGGTCATCTTCTAAGTCAATTACTGGCCTGGCAGTATTTAGCACCCTCGGGACAGGCTCTCTCCGAGTGACACGGTGAGTGACATAATACTCCATGTCAGAGGATGAATCAGAAAACTCCTGTAACTCTTGAGTCTCTGGTGTTGAGTCTCTTTGACTTCTCTTACAAGTGTCTGCTCTGGTCTTGGGTTTCTCAGGCGGATCAGAATCCTGGTCAGTGCGGGGCATTCTCACCAGCTGTCCAATCGGAAGAAGGTGGTCCCTGTGTATATTCTTTGTTCCTAGCCTTCCATCCTCCCGTTTGATCTTGAACACAGGTAGGTTTGGCATCTTTCCAATGACAACATACGGATCAGGACTCCACTTGCTTTCCAGTTTGTGCTTGCCTCTCAGGCCTAGATTCCGGAGCAGTACTCTATCGCC
The DNA here is from genome assembly GCA_029959095.1 of Rhinichthys osculus. NCBI lineage: Eukaryota > Metazoa > Chordata > Actinopteri > Cypriniformes > Leuciscidae > Rhinichthys > Rhinichthys osculus. The sequence goes on from JARWKJ010000006.1 coordinate 51,402,395, forward strand.
GATCTCTATGGACTGAAAGGTAACTCGGCGATCATACAACCTCTTGTTTCTCTGGTGCCGTTTGTCTGCAGCATCAGAGGCTAACTTGTAGGCTTGCTTCAAGTCTTCCTTCAGCTTGGTGACATATCGGGTGTGAGACGCGTCTTCTATGCCATCTGGGGACGTTCCAAAGGACAAGTCAACAGGAAGTCTCGCCTCTCTGCCAAACATTAGATGGTAAGGCGAGTACCCGGTGACATCACACTTGGTGCTGTTGTATGCATGGACCAAGTGAGGCACATGTTGACTCCATGTACGCTTCTTCTCCCGGCCTAACGTACCAAGCATAGAGAGCAGAGTTCGGTTGAACCTTTCTGGCTGCGGGTCTCCTTGCGGATGGTACGGTGTTGTCCGCGACTTGCGTATCCCCATCAAGGTCAACAGTTCTCGGATCAAACGGCTCTCAAAATCTCTTCCTTGGTCCGAATGGATCCTTGAAGGCAGTCCATAATGTATGAAATATTTCTCAATCAGGACCTTTGCAACAACATGAGCCTTCTGGCTTTTAGTGGGGAAAGCCTGGGCGTATCTCGTGAAATGATCCGTGATCACTAACACGTTACTTATGCCTTTGGAGTCAGGCTCCATGGAAAGAAAGTCCATGCACACTAAATCCATAGGCCCATGGCTTACGATCTGGTGCAATGGAGCAGCTCTCTGTATAGGGGTCTTGTAAGTGACACACTCCCCACAGTTCTTGATGTACTCTTCCACTTGCATCGACATCCTAGGCCAAAAGAATCTACTTCGGAGCAGGTCAACAGTTCTTTCTTGTCCAAGGTGCCCGAGGTCATCATGCATGGCCTGCATAACCATCTCACGGAACTCTCTTGGCAGGATGAGTTGACTGACCACATCTCCAGATGGTCTCTTACTGAACCGGTACAGCAATCCATCTTTCATTGACAGCTTCCCAGCTTCTCTTTTCAATCTGGACAACTCAGTACTCATGTTCCCCTCCTCTGGCCAGCGCCCATGCTTGATGGCTTGGATGGCCGGTCCAATGGCTTCATCCTCTTCCTGAGCCTTCCTGAGACTCAGAATGGACATGAGTTCCAGGGACTTCAACTCCATGTGTGTGGGAAACGCATACAGGTCAGGAACACAGTGGGGAGATGCTCCAAGCTGAGCAACACAGACTGGTATACTGCGTGCAGACTCTGAGATGCAGACTCTCTGGCAGATAGTTTTCACTCCAGACTGAGGTATAGTCACCCAGCCATTGTCGTCCTCCTCTGACATGTTCCTTGACAACAGATCGGCATCAATATTCTGTCGGCCTGGGCGATACTGTACATCAAACTCGTACGTCGATAGGGCAGCTAGCCAGCGATGCCCCACCGCATTGAGCTTGGCTGTGGACAGCACGTACGTAAGTGGGTTGTTGTCAGTACGTACGGTGAATCTTGCCCCATACAAATAGTCGTGGAATTTGTCGACTACTGCCCATTTGAGTGACAAAAATTCCAGCTGATGTATGGGGTAGTTTCTCTCTGCAGAGCTGACTTTTCTGCTAGCAAAGGCAACTGGTCTCAAGCCTTCAGGGTGTTCTTGGTAAAGAACAGCACCAAGACCCTTCAAGCTTGCATCCACGTGCAGGATGTATGGATGTTGTGGATTAGCAAACGCCAGGACGGGCGCATGTGTCAGACAGTGAATTATGTGATGAAACGCATCTGTACAGGATTTGTCCCATCTTTCTCCGAAAGGCTCCGATTCTTTCAAGTAGACTTTGTTCACATCTTGGGCATACTTCTTTCTCTTCTGAGTTGGAGCATATCCCTTTGTGAGTTCAGTCAGTGGTCTAACAATTTCAGAATAGTTCTGAATGAATCGGCGGTAATAGCCGCAAAATCCTAGGAAAGATTGTAACGTCTTCAGGTTTGTTGGCATGGGCCAAGTAGCGACGGCCTCAATCTTGTTTGGATCTGGGGCAACTCCATCTGCAGACACGATGTGCCCCAGGTACTTGACCCTTGGCAGACAGATCTGGCACTTGTCCACTGAGAGTTTCAGCCCAACTTCACCAAGACGATCTAGGACCTTGAGCAGTCTCTCCTCGTGCTCCTCGAGAGTTTTTCCAAACACTATCACGTCGTCTAAGTACACCAGCACTTGTAAGAGATTCATGTCACCGACAGCCTTTTCCATTAACCTTTGAAAGGTTGCTGGTGCCCCAGTAATGCCTTGAGGCATTCGTTCGAACTGAAAAAATCCTAACGGGCAAATGAATGCCGTCTTCTCTTTGTCCTCTTCGGACATAGCTATCTGGTAGTAGCCTGAACGCAAATCCAGTACAGAGAACCACTGACTCCCTGTCAAGGCATTCAGCGCATCTTCAATGCATGGTGTTGTGTACTGGTCAGGTATAGTTCGGCTATTCAACAGTCGGTAATCTATGCACATCCTAATAGCCCCAGTCTTCTTTCGGACAACGACTATTGGGGATGCGTAGGGGCTTCGCGATTCTGTTATGATCCCTGCCTGCAAAAGTTCTTGTAAATGCTTTCTCACATCTTCGATATCTGCAGGGGCTAGCCGGCGTGATCGTTGACGGAAAGGCCGGGAATCAGAAAGTCGGATTCTGTGCTCTACTCCTCTTGCTAATCCCACGTCCCACTCGTGCATTGAGAAGACATGAGACTTCTGAGCCAGCTTCTTACACAATCTGTTCTTCCATTGTTCTGAGATAGGAGAGTCTCCAAAGTTGATCATGCTCTCATCAAAGTCAGCGGAAACGGTCTCTTTAGCGGGAATCGTCGCAACTGAATCAATGTGGTACACACATCCAATCACTGTTCCCACAGGTATGGAAGTCTCTCTTGAAGATTCATTTTTGAGCAGTATTCTCAAACTGTTGACATCCAATGCCCCACTGGGCACAACCATGGGATGAAAAATCACGTCAGCAGGTAAGACAGCTGCTGGTGAGGAGTCTATCATCAGGATTTCTTGAGCAACAGGCTTATGCAACTCGACGTTGCACACAACCTGAGTGTCATCATCTGGGGGTAAAACCAAGGGGCCTGGACCCATCCATCGGACACGGCCAGCCTCCTCCTCTAGCACTGGGACTGCAACACCCTTTAGAGCAGGTTGATCTTCCTCGACACGAACACGAAGACCTAGTGTTCGGGTGACATCAATGCCATTATCTTTGCATTGATTCACCAACCATCTAACATGGCTCGCATTGGTGCCCACAATGACAGAGGTCTTATCTTCAGTCCTGGGGTTAGGACATATTAGAGCTAGGACAGTTACAGTCTGACTGGTTCCTACCACCTCAGCTGGATACTCCACATCAACTACCACGTAGCCACGGTAAGGGTAGCTAGCTCCAGACTCACTTAAACCCCACAGGGAAAGACCAGATACTGGCTGAATGGGAATATCAGACAAGTACTTCTGGTACCAGGGTTCAAAAATGATCGTCACCTGAGAGCCACTATCTAATAGAGCAGTGCAGGCTTGTCCATTAACCTTCAGCGGCACCAGGCTAGGCGGCCCAACTAACCCATCCGGAATAGGCACACCCTCAGGCATGTCAGCTGTACTTTTCTCAACAGTACAGTTAACTGCATTAGCGGTGGCATCACTTGACGGCTGGTTGTTCTTGGACAGCTTCAGAGCTTGGATAAGTCTCTTGATAACTTTAGCCTGGTTTTCTGGGCTTTGGCACTTCCTTGCAAAATGCCCACTCTCGCCACATCGATAACAGAAATGTTCCTCCGATACTTTGAATGATCGTTGTGGGGAGCTGGCTACTGTTTTTGAGGCATTCACAGCTGAAACAGCAGCTTGAGGTTCAGCTACTTTATTTGTTACTTTCTGTTGCAAGCGCTTCATTTGTTTTTTCAAAGCTGCTATCTCACTGTCCGAGCTGCACTCACTGTACACTACATTTGGGGGAATTTTCTCACTGCTAACGGACGTGTCGTGGGCTGGCTTTGACACGACAGCAGCAACCAAGGCCTTAAGTTCTTTGATCTCAGACTTCAAGTTCTGAATTTCAGTCTGTTTCACATCAGCATTCTGCCTTATATTTCCACCTTGCATGACAGGAGTAATCTTCTTTCGTGAGGCCTCATATTCCTCTTCTGTGCGTATCTCCTTTAACAGCTGGAGAAAGGTGGGGGGCTTTGCTCTCCTCTCTCTCAGACGAAGGTTAACTAACATCAGATCAGAGGCTACCGCACCACGCAACAACTGGTCGAGTCTTGCTTTATCTGCACATCCAAGAGGGAGACCATCTCTCTGCACCACCCTATTCAACGACTGTTCTAGACGTCTGAGGAAGTCAGACAGCTTCTCACCTGGTTGTTGCTGCAGTAAACGAAATGCAAAATATAACTCTTCTCCTGACTCTGCTGTCCCAAAAGCATGCTCCAGTGCCTCTAAGCAGTCTTCGGGGTTCACATCAGGATCACTGGCTCGTGCTGCTTTTACAATGTCAAGCGCCGGGCCTCTGAGACTTTCCATCAGTCTCCGCCTCTTCTCTTTGTGAGAGCATTCACACTCTTCCACCATGAGCCGTGCTTGACCCAACCAGTGGTCGAACTGCTCTTCTCCAGCTGGGGTGGGCAACAACCCAGAGAAAGTTCGTAGGCGGCGATAGCTTCCATGCTCACTTGAGGACTTGGACGTTTTGTCAAGTAAATCACTCACAGCTCGCAGAATAGCCTCTGTTGACTTCGCAGCAGCCTCATCTTCAGGGAACAGTGTGCGAAGATCTTCAACATGTTTACCTGAAGCTTGTTGCGTTCCGGACTTATAAACTTGTGTACTGGCTTGTGTAGCTGCATCTGCTATGATAACAGGCCACGGCCCTCCACCGTCAATAGGAAGCACTTCAAAGGGAACGATTTCTCCTTTTACGACTTCCTTACATTCACACAAGACCAAGTATCGGTTTAGTTGGTTGTTGAAAGTTCGGCCTCTGACTCGCACACGTCCCAAACACTTCACTGTTTGCATTGTCTCTTCAATTGCACTTGGGTCTACATCTTCTTGAATGAGCACCATGACTGCATGAGCCTCGTCTAATGCCTCGCCACGGCACCATCCCTTTAAATCTGATACTAGCTCTTTCATACGTTCCATATTAGCTTATCTGTTAGCACTAGTTATAACTTCAGAATGCTAATTTTCAGTGTAAAATGTACAAAAATAAACAAGAAACCCACACTAAATATCCCAGCGGTGCCTCCAATTTATGTAGCGCCTCTCTAGCGTGTTGAACTATAATGAGAGGTGGCTATCCTGAGTTCTTTAAAAAATCTAAACAATCAAATAAGTGAGGTTTCACTAATAAACTAATCAGTGTTTAACTTGTGTGTGTGTGTAATTGCTAACTAAATATGAAATACTCTTTCCCTGTAAATCACTATTTAAGCAGTAATATTTATACACTTTAACCGAAAATAGAATGTATTGGAATTATTATCCGGTAAACACTTTCACATTTTAACCAAAAAAAATACTCTTTTCCTTAATTAACTTAAAATATCAAAAGAGTCAGTGACCACAACTGTTATGTAGAAAAAAGTATAACAGATTTACTCAGAAAAAGTAGAAAGAGTTAGAAAGAGTAATTAAATGTGTCTTATCAAAATCACCTCATATCACTAATGCATCCAAATTCACATTCAACACATAAGGGCCCAAGAAAATAAAATAGCCGGCAAAACCCTAGTGGAATTTGAAATACCCTTCAAATGTTCAACTGATGCAGGCCTGAATGTAGCTCGGGTACGTTGTAGCCTCAAATCAAATGGCTGCTTCACCACACAGGCCAAACAAAAATGGTACCTTTACTCGATGTGAACGTAATCTCATGCGTACCGGATCAAAGTGTCGGCAGCAGAAGACAGGACGAGAGGATCCGCGATGAAGAGAAGAGTCACATGGTTGACGATCTGGGCAAAGTCCACCACTCGGTAACGCTATCCGGCTCCGTCAGGGTCTTTGATCATCGTCGATCTCACAGCTCCACACAGGCTTAACTAATCGAGGTCGCTGATCGCTAGCTTATAGAAAAGTCCATGCACAAACACTAACCACTATATCAGCGGCTAACTTAAACTAATTTCTGTCTTCGTGTGCAGAGTAGGTCACTCACACAGACAGAATTATCACCCTTCAAGTTTCGTATAAGAGTCCTGGTTGAACACTTTTACTAAACTGGTGAATTTCATTAACATTAACCGTGTTTCTCTTTCCGCAAACCACACGCGTTTTTTCTCTCACTTCCTCGACGCTCCTTCTTTTTTTACTTCCTTCCCCTTTGACCTCAAATGTGATTGGCTCATTCACAAAACATTCAGAAATAAAATAAATTCACAAAACATTTCACACTCTTCCACCTACTCTTATAGGCATCTTTAAAGTATTTTCACATATATTGTTATACAACAAATATTTAACATTTTAAATGCTGTATACAGTAAACCATGAACATAACCCAATATGCATTTCTCTCATTGAGCAAAATCATAACTTCATTGCTGGTCAATGAATCTTAACTTTTTAACCTTACATTCTATTTATTAAACTATGAAATTATTTATTCAAACTCGTATATCTTATTCTAATGAATATATTTCAACATGGTTACATTAAGTTTCTGATCATAGGCGGAGGGTGAACCAACACCATGAGATATGCGCTTCCCCTTTAAAAACATTTACTATAGGCTATGCAGGATTTGACATGTCAGAAAGCTCGCAAAGAGTGCCTATTTTATTATCTTTAAAAAGCGGTTATACAACTTCATCGCGATCTCACAAAGTTCCTAGGCTATCAGTAAAGCTGATAAACAATAATGCCTTATTTGCATAGCCTAACTGCTTATTATAACGAGAGGATTTGCACGTGCGTAGAACTGATCCACTAATCGCTCAAAACACCGGAGTTTAGCCAATATTCTTTTATTACGGAGAAAACTGATCCTAGACCAGCATTTATTAACAGCTTTTCCCTCTAAAAGCAATCAGAAGTATATGGAAGCTTGTTTTCGCCACGGAATAAAAAAAATTAAAAGATAATTGCGACTTTTTATCTCACAATTCTCACATTTCTCTCAATTCAGAGTTTTTCTCACAATTCTGACTTTATAACACGCAAATGTGACTGTATATCACTCAACTCTGATTTTATAACTTGCCATTTTGATTTTTTATATCACGCAATTCTGAGAAAAATTACCTTTTTTTGATAAAAAAGTAAAAAATAGGCTGTTTTTAGCAGGCAAATGAATGAGAAAATTCGACAAGCCCGCTTGGCCAGGGGAAGGTAAGCCTTGCGCAGAGCCTTACACGCTCCGACTAATTTTCATATTTCTGAAGACAATGTGTTATTTAGTTACAGAGATTAGTGCACCTGTGTGCTAAATGCTGCTGACGACATTTCATTATGGAGTACGTGAATACGTTTTTTTGCTCTCAATAGTAAGTTTGCTCAATTACCATATGATTAGGGGGGCACGTTGTGTCATCTGGGGGGGCACGGCCCCCTAACGCCCCCCCCCCCCTTACCGTCGGGCCTGCGCACATGGCATCCTTTAGCGTCAATATGAGACGCAGATCCCAAGGCGTCATAACCGTACCCTACCCCAGACCTAAACCTACCCATAACAGTGCGTGTTATATTGACGCTAAAGGATGCCATGTGCGTAAGATTTCGACGAAATGTCATATGGCGTCACCTATATGACGCCAAAGGATGAGAATGTGTTAGTAATTACTGACAACTCGTTTCAGTTCAGAACCGCTTCATTCTTTTAGCAGACAATAACTTTATTTATCTGACTTTGGTCTTTGAAACTTTGCAGACCTTTTACATTCACAAACAGGTTTTACACTCCTTGAAAGGTAATATTCAAAAGAAGCATAATAGGAACCCTTTAAACAAGTTTGTTTTCACATTTAGATACTGTTATTGCTCATTGATGAGTTTTGTATGCTGTGTGTTGATATCAGTGCATACAGTGGACAACTCATGATTGCAGTTTTTGCCCGTAGCTTGGGCAAAACTTGGCTCATTGTGTCAAAACTCTACACACAAGCAAATAAGACACAACACTGGGAAATAAACCATTCACATCTATGTCAAATTGAAACTCTGCTATCAAAACCTAACAATCCTTTGTCAAAATGTCACTCTGATGACAAAATGATACCACCTTCCATACTATGCATACACTTTCAGATCAGCAGCAATCACTTGTCTACTTTATATAAAACACTGCAGTCTTTTTTTTTTTCACTGTTTTTATTCAGTTCCACAGAGGGTATGCTTTCACAACAACCAAAAAATGAAATACCGAATTCAAAATCATTACATTACAGTTGTATATTTCACAGTAAATTCAGTTAAATCAAAAATAAAACAAACAATACACTACTGTAAACACAGAAAAACCAACGCTATCTCACGACCAATTTGTACGAATTCGTACAAGTGATTAAAAAGTGGCTAATTCATACTAATTCATACGATCTCACTCGTACGAATTCGTACGATTTGTCTAAACCCATGTGATGGGTAGGTTTAGGGGCGGGGTCAGGGGTAGGTCATTCGTACGAATTCATACGAATTTGGTAACTCGTAAAATATGTCCGAATTAGCAAAAATCGTACGAATTTGTACGAGTGAGGTCGTATGAATTAGTACGAATTAGCCACCTCGTAAAATTCGTACGAATTTCCGTGAGATCGGGCTGGAAAAACACACTTGTGCGCAAGTGGGCTTGTGGATCCTGCCGTCTGTTAGGGTCTGGCCACAGGATCTCGTCAACATCACAAACAATGTCTTCTCTCGCTAAGCATCGGGGAAAATATCCCCTTGTGTCCCGAATCCATCCCTGGATTGACCTCACCTCAATGTCTCCGCAGGCCTGTTCCATCGCCTGCAGAAGAGTAGTACGGGTATGTGGTTGGCGGTCATATACGCGCCATCTCCAAACGGGGAAAAAAATCCTCTATAGGATTTAGAAATGGCGAGTAAGGGGGAAAGTACACAACTTCAAATTGATCATGGTTGGTGAACCAGTTCTGGACCAGAGCAGCCCGATGGAAACTAACATTATCCCAGACAACAACAAACCTGGGCTGGGCTGCTCTGGTCCATCCTGTACAACAGCATCATGAAGTGCATCTAGACATGTGATTATGTGTTGCGCATTATATGGACCCAGTTTGGCATGATGGTGGAGTAGCCCTCGAAGACTTATGGCAGCACACAGTGTGATATTTCCCCCGCACTGCCCCGGGACGTGCACAATTGCCCTTTGGCCAATTATATTACGTCCCCGTCGTCTGTTTTTGCTAAGGTTGAATCCAGCCTCGTCAATGTAAACACATTCATGCGGCTGGGCAGCTTCATCCATGTCCAAGATTCTCTGTAACAAAAAATACATATTGTGGATGGCTTTACTCAAAGCACACACCTACACACCTACACATACAGAACCGACCCACCCCACCACACAGGTACCTGTGTAGCTCTCTGAATGTATCTATGTGGTACTAATCCAGTGGTACATATTCATCTGTTACTGGACTGCACACATTCTGTATTGTAAATGTAAAGGACTGAAACACTTACCTGTACATATTCATGTCAAAGTTCTTTGACCCTGACACTGTTCCTCTCAAATGGGACCCTGTACAATTGCTTCATGGTCATGTTGTGTTTTACCAAGATGCGTTTTGATAGTGGTAATGCTTACTCGATTTATGTTGTTGAATACTTGCCTATCTGCAAGTATTTGTTGCTGTAGCTGGTGGAGACGGATTGCATTGTTTGCTGAACAGGCGTTGACGTCACCCCCAGTAGGTCTTCTAGCCATTCTGTAGAAAAATGCTACCACAATTTGTTCTCGTTTGCTTCTTTTTTTTACAGTACTGTGTATACTCTAGATAGAGTCTGAGTAGAGTAGAGAGTTGAAGACATACCTGTTTTCCAGTCGGAATGTCCTTATGGATGAAACTGTGAAACGGCTTAGATTAGGGTGGACTCTCTGCGCAGCTTCCCTCATAGTCAGGCCATGGTCCACCAAAGTTGCTCTTATGTCATCCGAAATAATGGTCCTTGCGTGGCCTCTTCGACCACGTCCTCCTCTCTCTCTCTGTCTTCCTCTTCCTCAGCCTCTAGCTATCCCTGCCTCCATGCTTGCTGGCTGGTTGGTGTTCAGGTGTGTGTCAAGTATTTTCAGGTGTGTGTCTACGTCTTTTCAATTAACCAATGTTTGTTGTATTTTGAATAGATGTGTTTTCCCAATTGTACCCTGAGATTTCATTTTTGAACTAAGTGTCTTATGTATGAAATAGTGTGTAGTGTCTAGGAACAAGTGTGTTTCAGAAAGGAGCCAGTGTGTTACAGAATTGCAACTAAAGTGCAAAGCAGCGTTTTTGTTTAAGGTATGGTTACTCTTTGTTTAAGGTATAGTAACAACTTCAAGTTATGTTACTTTGGTTTAAGCATGTGTCTGTAGTGTTCAAGCAACCAGTGTTGTGCCTGAACGCGTTCAATGAATGATAGTTCATGAACTCGTTCATATTTTGGGCGAACGTGAACTGAACGTACTGAATTACTGCCTGATGAGCGTTACTGTGAACTCATTCATTCTGGTGTCTGTGAACGCACGCTCTCTCAGTTTAACTTTGTTCAATGGGGTGCCAGATTTCTAAAAAGCCTTCCAGGCGAAAACCCGGCTAAAGCATGCATAAACAGGCCAGAAAAGTAGCGAAAAAAACACCCAATCTGGCAACACCAACCACCAGTGTCGCACCGCGGCCGCCGCATGCGTCATCAAGACAAAAAGCAGCATGTAGTCGACAAAGCGGTGAGCGAGGAGGCGTCGTATGATCATTTAAACGAGTTTTATGACAAGGTCGGTGAGGATGGGACAAATCTTACATTTTTGTGCAAACTTTGCCCGTCGATAAAATAATTGCTGTCTGTGGTTGTAAATGGGCTGTGGCAATAAATACATTTTAAAAAGCTCGCAGCAACATATGGAAAAAAAGAACTATGAACTAGTTCATTTTTTGAAGTATGAACTATGAACTGAACTAGTTCATTTTAAAATTTGTGAACTGAACTTTGAACTAGTTCATGTAGAAAATGAACTTTCCCAACACTGCAAGCAACGGTCAAAAACTGTAAAGCTCACCAGAGACAACAACTCACTCACAACAATGCAAACAACCCTGCCCACTTAATTGCTTATAAAATATTATATTATTTCTTATCTGTAACATACAATACTGCCCAGTGTATTGTCAATTGCAAATTATCATCAGAAGTGAGCAATGTTCTAACTGCACTCGATCATTTCTTGATTAATCTCTGTAAGCCGTTTTGCTGCCAATCCTCTTACAATTCTCCCTCTCAATTCTGGCCTGCGATAACATTTTCCTTGGGCTGTAGGGGGTTTCTCCGGGTCCACAGGTCCACACTTTGATCATAAGGACGAGGGATTTAAAATCAGTGTTAAGGAACAGGAGGACAAGACCCAGGCTCTGCTGTCACGTTGTGAATTTCACAGTTCGCTCCCCGTAGACACGCGCTTTGATCTACCTGCGCCCTGCAGCCTTTGCTGGAAGTCTTCAGCCTTTCTCCCACAGACCCGAGACAAACACAAAGGAACAGGCATGAGTGACCATTAGCCAGAAGCAAAGAGAGCAGGAGGAGAATAATTCTGATCAAAACAACTCAAACAATACACTGCACAGTACATCTGTAGCCATTGGGAAACCTTGAACTCCTTAATATGCTGCCGTTTCTCTGGTGGAATGATTCTCTTTACCTTGCTGAGGGGAAAAGGTGGCAGTGCTAATTACTAATGTAGATAATAGCATATCAAGGTAAGGATGGTTTATGGTAATGTACTAATCGGATGTGAACAACTCAGGTCTGTAATATCTGGAGAAAGCTAGCCGATAGCATTCCCATTCATCCTAACATTGACTATATAAGTTAAATATGGAGTTAATGTTAATTATTGGGTCAAAGACAGATTCAGTTGACATGTTCTGCCATTATTCAGCAGAATTCAGTGGAATCGTTTTGCATTTTTCATTTAGCCATTTATCAATGCTTTTATCCAAAGCAACATTCAAACAAGCAGCATCACTAGTGTTGTATCATACAAAAGACAACAATATTCATAGCATCACTTGCCATGTTTGAAGAGTACGCTACAGTACACAGGAGCTATGTGTGAAATGTGTTAAAATGAGCTGAAAGTACTTGATTAGTAAGCCTGACACAACTTTATGAAAGTACACAACAGCAGATATGAATGTTTGGCAAGTGCATATTGTAAATACAGTGCTCTTGTGTTCGGATGGATGGATGGAATGATAGAATGTTGGATGGATGGATGGATGGATGGATGGATAGAATAAACAAAAGAATGGTGGGTGGATGGATGGAATGTTGGATGGATTGAATGATAGAATGGTGGGTGGATGGATGGATGGATAGATAGATTAAACAATAGAATGGTGGATTGATGGATGGATGGATGGATGGAACGATGGATGGATGGATGGATGGATGGAACAATGAATGGATGGGACGATGGATGGATGGAACGATGGATGGATGGATGGGTGGATGGATGGAACGATGGATGGATGGATGGAGCGATGGATGGATGGAACGATGTATGACGGATGGATGGAACGATGGATGGATGGATGGATGGAACGATGGATGGATGGACGGAGCGATGGATGGATGGAACGATGTATGACGGATGGATGGATGGATAGAACGATGAATGGATGGAACGATGGACGGAGCGATGGATGGATGGATGGATGGATGGATGGATGGATGGAACGATGGATGGATGGACGGAGCGATGGATGGATGGAACGATGTATGACGGATGGATGGATGGATGGAACGATGAATGGATGGAACGATGGACGGAGCGATGGATGGATGGATGGAGCGATGGATGGATGGATGGATGGATGGCTGGATGGATGATTGAATGATAGATTGATGAATAGATGAGACTATAGAATGACGGCTGGATGGTTGAAAAATAACACTGTTCGTGCTATATTCTTAATATACTCCAGCTCCATAAATTGCAGCTATATACAAAATCTCAGTAATTTTGAAATATTACTGTACTTGTCAAATCACATTAGAGAACTATACGTTCTGAAGTTAACAATCGAATGAATTACCATCACTTATCCCCAGGTGTGATACTTCACCTTTTGAACAGAAGGTCATGATGTACAATATTACCCACACTGCACCTCTATGACCTGCAAACACTTTCTCTTGTGCTTCCCGAGACCAAACCCGGTGATCTACGACTGACTCTGTGATCTGCAGTGGTTTAAACGGAGAACGAATCATGAGTGTTTCAGTGCTGAAGCATCACCATGTTCCTTTACTATAGGCCAAATTGTACAAAAATGCAAGGCAGAATTTAAAAAAGCAATGCTAATTTGCTACAATGGTAATTACCATTATTGATATTAGCTCCTATAAATGAGCTTCTTTATTGGATTTCCCTGGCAAGTGCTAATGAAATGATCATTATTTTGCAGCAGTATAATATAGAATGCGTAATACATATTAATTATGCATACTTTTTTTTCTTTTTTTTTTTTGGCAAAGGTCAGTTTATGGTAACAAGCTCTAGATTTAACAAGCTCAAGCCACTACAACACACAATTACACAGAGGTCATTTCATATCTAATCTAACTCACAAATACCAAGACAGTTGTATTTGCATTCTGCTTCAAAACTATGTATATGAATGTGACATTTGTGATGCTGAGACGACCAGCGTCAGTACAACTGAGTCTGGAAGCTTTGGAAGCCACAAAACAAATATATATGTTGCACACAAATATTTCTGAGAAAGCATTAAACCGTGCTAACCCTACATCAGAACAGCTCTGGTTAATAGTGAGGACTCAGATTCCTCTATTGATTCCAGATTCGTTCAGTCATTTGCTCAGTGATCCTTCCTGTGAATGTCTAAGGCAGATTCACAACTGGCATTTACACTCTAAAAAGAAATTTAAGAGTTTAATTTAATTTGATTTAGAGTCTAGATCAAAGGATTCAGCGATTGAATCATTCACTTAAATGATTGATTGAGTCGTTATTCTTTATTAACTTACAAATCTACCAAGAGACTATGAAAATAGTGTTTTTCAAAAGAGACCCACTACTTTCCTCCATGTTTCTGCAGGGCTCGCCAAACTATTGGAACTCTTAAATGCATTAAGAGTTTTAGTAACATCCTCAAGCAGTGCTGGGAAAACTGTTTAAGTTGTGAGTTACAACGTGCATTAAAGCACTGCGTTTCCCAATGCTTTACTGAGGTCTAGTTCTAATAGTGTTCGGTCATCAGTGTTTTTACCCATTCGTAAATTGTACAACCCTATAAAACTTTAGCCTTGCTACGCTCGTTTATTGCAATGCCTCGTGCTAGTTTCCTTGACAGAGTTCAAGATAAATCTTTTCATTAGTACTGTAGCTTTCAGTTTGCTAAGTTTCAAATGATTATTAACCCTGGGGTCGAGCACAAACTATGCAAAAGCGGCAGACCTTCCAGCGCACAGTGTCCGAAGTCACTCACTCGTTCTCATTCACTCCTTCAAGTGAACTATAGTGGAGTAATGTAGGGAATCGTGAATAAGGGGATATCTGGGGCGATTCCGGACACAGCCTAAGATCAGTCCTGGTCAAGCTTTGACCACTGCAAAGGATATTACAGAGGACCAAACTCACCGAAGATTTCTTTTTTTGGTAACACTTTAGAATACGGTTCCTTCGTTAATGAATAACTACACAGGAACAAATGAGTAACACAATATTAACAATCTAGTAACTACTATTAACTAACAAGAAATTCTGATTAACGAATTAGTAAGTAATAGCGCACAGATGAAAGTGGTAGTTCACTATTAACTAATTGATAACTACAATTATTTAATGCTTCCCAGATAACTACTGAAAAAGATTAATAATTCACGCAAAACTAATCAATAACTAATGCAGGACAAATGACTAGCACTACATTAACATTAATAACTGCTACTATAAACAAATACACAAGGTTTATCAATATGTAATAGCATAGCAGACTTATGATTTGGGAAATAATTAGCCTATGCTCTCTCCTAGAGAACTATTTATCAACTGAATAATTTTAAAGAAATGGCTTTTAAAATGCAGTTGTCGGGACCTTACTTGTCCTGTAGTGATTCAATGCCAGTCCAGAGGAATAGTCACGGTGACGGCTGGAACATATTGAGTTATCAGCCATCCAAATATCATATACAGTGATTGTATTATTTAACCTACCTCGCAAAAAAATATGTTTTTATTTATGTCTCCTAGCTCATATACGTGTGTGCAAATATCTTGTGAAGGATTAGATTCTACACTTTAGGATTGGCTTTTCATGTAAGAATCATGGTAACTAACTAGTAATGACTCAAGTGTTACTACATAGTTCTAAAGGAATTACTAATTATTTGGATCTGTATTCTAAAGTGAAGATCATGGTAACTAACCAGTAATGACTCAAGTGTTACTACATACTTCTATGGTAATTACTATCTAAAACTTCACCAAAAACCTCAAAGCTTAAAATAATTAGTAATTCCTTGTAGAAGTATGTAGTAACACTTGAGTAACTACTAGTTAGTTACCATGATCTTCACTTTAGAATACGGATCCAAATAATTAGTAATTCCTTTAGAAGTATGTAGTAACACTTGAGTCATTACTAGTTAGTTACCATGATTCTTACAATAGTTCTCTGGGAAGCATTAACAAAAGTAGTTATTGATTAGTTAATAGTGAACTACCACTTTCATCTGTGCGCTATTACTTACTAATTTGTTAATCAGAATTTCTTTTTAGTTAATAGTAGTGACTAGATTGTTAATATTGTGTTACTCATTTGTTCCTGTGTAGTTATTCATTAACGAAGGAACCATATTCTAAAGTGTTACCCTTTTTTTTGTTGTTTTATTCTCTGAAAGTCTCAGTTTAATTCTGAACTGTACCTGTGATTGCCAACCTGAATTATGTTTGATGCCTCATTTCAAAAACTATAAGACTCTGCCTGTGAATGCTTACCTGAGTTGTGTTTGAGGCATGAAACGTAGGGGTGTAACGATACCCTCAAGTCACGATTTGATACACTCACGATACAATATGATTGCGATACTCCAAGACATATGGTTAACAAAAAATGAAATGTTGATTAAAATGCAAAATTAAGCATTACATTTTGTGTGTAAATGAATAGGCTTGGGCTTGGTGCTGGAAACCCAAAGCACAGGACAATAGAGAAACCAGAATAACAATATTCATGATTCTGAAGCTGAAAACTGAATTATTTTAGACGAATATCCTTGTTCTCTGTCATTGACTAGATATATTTGCAATAATGTTGGCCACTTTGTGCTGGTAACATCAGACATTTGGCATTATCAGAACCCACAAATATTCCCCCATTGAATTATTATACATTGCATTCTATTATATATAGTAGTTTAATGTAGAACTCTTAAAAACTTGATTTTTTTACTCACACAGTAATTTTCCTTTTGGGTAAACTATACACAACACATATTATCATTATCCACGATACTCATTGTTGCATTTTTGTATTGTGATATATTGTGACACGATATATTGTTACAACCCTAATAAAAAGCCTTAATACTCACCTATGAATAATCTGAGTTGTATCATGTTGTGCCCGTTCGGGTGAAAGCCTTCCTTCAGTTCTGCATTGTTTCTCTCCGTTCCAGTCATCTTGCTTGTCCTACGATGATTTCAATAAAACTCCTGCAACTGGATTCGCATTAACTACCTCTCGCTATTACCATTACACCCCGACGCTGTCAGAAAATCATCTGCACATACTGTACCTTTAGAGGTACAGCTCGTCACCGCGGCAGTTCCTTTAAAAGGACAAATGTGTTCCTTATCTATCCCAAAAGGTGTGCTACTACCTTAGAGTACTGCTATGAAGCTTGTAGGGGTAAATGAGGTAAGGTTGACCTTTTAAGTGTATTGCGACATCTGATTGTAGGGATGTCCCGATCAGGTTTTTTTGCCCTCGAGTCCGAGTCATTTGATTTTGACTATCTACCGATACCGAGTCCCGATCCGATTCTTATATAATACATAAAAAAATAATAAAGAAGAGAGAAAAAACAGATCCAGGATGTTCCTTATTTTTTATTTAATTCACCTTATTTTAACATTCAACAATTCTGTTAACAAACAGAGCACTTCTGTGAGGTAGCTTGAACAATCAAGTAAAAAAATAACATAAAATCTTCACTTTTTGACTTTAGTGCAACAGTAAATATAGAAAAAGTCTAATATAAAAACAAATAGCAACTCAACTTAAAATACAAAACAAAACAAAAAATAAAAATTTTTAAAAGTGTATAAAAAAATAATGAGAATATATACATTAGGGGTGTAACAGTTCACAAAATTTCAGCCCATTCTCATCCCTAGGCGTCATGAAACTGACGCCTTGGGAATCATTTTGACCATGCTTCAATATTCGACGCTTTAGGCACCCTTTAGCGTCAGTTACATGACGCGATCCTAGGGCGTCATCTTACTGACGCTTTACCTTTAACGTCAGTTAGATGACGCTATCTAATCCTAACCCTACCCCAGACCTAAACCTACCCGCGTCATCTAACTGACGCTTAGGTAAAGCGTCAGTAAGATGACGCCCTAGGATCGCGTCAAGCGCAATATAATGAGTAGCGCAGTTTCGTTCCGCTTTCATTACGTTTGCCATTTGATGTTGCGCAACGTTGTGGTGATCGCGCCAGCGCGGATTTTGTCTGCAGGAAAAATGGTCCTAGGAATCGTTCGGTTTGTATGCGTACCGAACCGGAAGCCTCGAACCGAAACGGTTCAATAATTACGAATACATGTACCGTTACACCCCTAATTTACATATATCCGAGTCCTGATCGGGAGGTAACGTCCGATTCCGATCGAGTCTGAAACCACGTGATCGGGCCCGATTTCCGATCGCGTGATCGGATCGGGACATCCCTATCTGATTGTACAACTTTTTTGACAGTCCATGAGCAGGATTGGAAACGTACCCCTGCGCTGTAGTGAAACTTCAATGAGTGCAGCAATAACTAAGCAGGCATAAATGTTATTTGGTAAAAATGCACTTTATACCGACTCAAAACAGCAACTTGGCAACAGTGTCCAGTGTACGTTCCTATCCGCTTGATGCAGCGTCAATGTTTCTGGGGTCCAAATGTTCTAACAGATGCCAAAACGCTGCTAACATACACTCATGACCTGCTGTGAAACTACAGAAGAGTCATGATCATAAACTCATCTCCTTTCCAAACTCTCAGATAGTGGCCAGACAGTGATTCATCTTTTATCAATCATTAAAATATTGGTGTTTGAGATGCCGTGAGCCTGGAAACTGCAGTGTAGGACTGTGACTTCAGTCTTTGAAGTGAGTAAAAGAGAGAGAGACCTGAGTGAAGAATTAGATGAGTCAGCGCATGGAAGTGAACGGGATCATATCATTTCCATACAGGAAGCGATGGGTTCAAAAACATGACGGGAGCCTTCAGTAGCACTGCTGACTAGTGCCATTCATTTGCATTTTCGTGGATGAATAATTCCTCCAAAGTCCATCCCTGCACCATATTAGCTATGAGTGTCCAGTTGCAGATTTAATAAATCAAAGAACCTTTAATGTAAATCTCTGATGAGTGACCTTTCTCAGCACATGATAAGCTAATTAACTAGACGATTTACCATGACATTGGTTTATTTATGATGCATTTTAAAGGTAAAAGCCTGTAAAGATGCTACAGTTTACAAATATTAATTGGTTAACATTTTCTTTATTGCGAAAAACGGCAAGACATCTAGCGGGATATTTCACAGGGTAGTTTACTGTAATTGTGCAGTATAATGTTAAATCTACAGTTTATGGAAGTGAAAAAGAACAAGCCATCTTATAATTGACAATGAAAAACACAACATAAATTGATATTCCCAAAAGTCACATTTGATGGTTTTTCATTGAATTAATTATATTTATTCTTTCAGTTATGTATAGGTACATCTTACGTTGTTAGATTAATGTTTATTTCATGGTGATTTGTATTTGTGTGTATTACCATCTTAATATGTATCTCAGCTTGTGGTGATTCATCATGTGGATTTTCTCTTTGCCATCTGTGTTTTTGAGGTGGATGGTATATCAACATTATATCCGGTAATTATATATATAGGGCTTTTTTTTTTTTTTTTACTAAAATGATATTTTTCCCAGTAAAGTTCTGGCAACCACGGTTGTCCCTAGTATTTTATTACATTTTTTTAGTCAACATATGAGCCATGTTTAGATGTGAACAACCCCTACGAGCCGCTCCGTTGCGTTAGGAAAACATCAGACGTTTATTGTGAAGATCTTCTTCAGTCTTGGGTCAATAAGAGGAGCGTGTTTTTCTTTCTCCCTCCTTCCCTGCTGTTTCTCTCAGTGTTATCTTGTTTCTGTCCTCGCTGTCAGGCGCCGTGTGACGTATCAGAGGAATCGGGAGCGAAGGCATCCGCCTGGCTGTAGCCCTCCAACACATTTCTCCATTATATCTGTCTGTCACACAAGATGGAGGAGATTGCGCGGGCGTTTCTTTTGTGCTCGTGGCGTAGGCTTGTGTTCGGCTTTGTCCTCTTCACTGCTGTGAACTGCAGATGACGGTGTGTGTGCCATGCAATCTGTCACCAGTGTCGTAGTGGGAAGATGTTTATTTTGGCCATATATGCCACACAGGGAAGAGGTGCAATTCCGGCTGTCTCTCTCAAAAAAAAAAAAAAACTAATTATATAAGGAATGAAATAATTAAATGCAACATATCATCCTTGTGCAACACAAAAGAGAAGTCGTTTAGAGCGAGAAGAACTGCACTATATCGACTTGACATGTCTTATTCTCCACGGAAGCCGTAGGTGTGAAGCGACATGAGCGAGAGAGACTGATGCTGAGTTGGATGAGATCACGGCAGTCACAATAGGAAATAATCCCTGGAATTTCCTTCGCAATTTCACGGAAAGCGTCGAATAAAATGGAGAAAGAACGGTTGTTAACTGCACATTTCGGTTTTCCTCCAGAAAGCGTCCGGCGTAGACATATTATCGTAATGATGGCTTGAGTCTGCTGGGAGAAAGTGGGCTGACCTGTCATTGACTGCGGATCCTCGTCTCAACACCATATTGACTGAGCCTGTCAAAAGCTATTAGTTTAAATCCTCGCCTTCCTCAGCGAAGGCTTCGGCTGAATAAGAAATTCGCTTTGGATCAAGTGCACAAACCTTTCGACAAAGGACAAGGGTATACGTTTGTTCTACAATAATGTCAAAAATGACAAAGCGGACGCTATATGTACTAAATGGAGACCTCGGCACTCTCAACCGGTTTTTTCGACTGACAGCTTTTATTGCCAAATTCTTCAGTTTAGTAATCAATCTGGCTGTCTGAATTCTCAGAGGTTAACTTTATTATTTTCTCACCTTTCTAATCAATTTTGAATTGATCTCTAGATTGAACTGATCTCTTTGAAATCTCTGAGATTACTCGTCAACACACCTTTTGGAGAATGGTTGCAATCGATCTTTAAGGGTGAAGATGTTGTTGCACCATTATTGTCACCAAACAGATGTGCAATGAATCAATGATAATGATTGATTGATAAATGTATAAATGCAGAAATGCATTAAAAAAAACATAAATAAATGCATAGAAAAATACATGAAATTAATGCATAGACGGACGGACAGATAGATATAATGCCAGAACAAAAGTAATAATCAGTGGTTAATTATCAATGATTGATTGATAAATACATAAATGCATTAAAAAATAAATACATAAATAACTGCATAAATAAATAAATGCATATGTATTTATGCATTTATTTAATTTATAAATACACAAATAATAAATAATACATAATTTATAGTAGGCCTATTTATAAATGAATTTATAAATGAATAAATAAATTAGCCAAGATAGATAGATAGATTGATATATCACATATTCTAATTTGGTACACTGTTAATTTTTACAATTAATTTAATTTTTACATTTAAATTTAAGTTATGTCATAATATTTTATTATTTTGATGACTTTAAAAGTATTCTATGTATTCCAAGCTTTGGCAATATTGTATTATGCACAGTCATGCCAAAAGCAATTTTGAAATGGATGGATGGATGGATGGATGGATGGATGGATGGATGGATGGAAGGATGGATGGATGGGTGGATGGATGGGTTGGTGGGTTGGTGGGTGGATGGATGGATGGATGGATGGATGGATGGATAGATGGATGGGTGGATGGATGGATGGATGGATGGATGGATGGGTGGATGGATGGATGGGTGGGTGGATGGGTTGGTGGGTTGGTGGGTGGATGGATGGATGGATGTATGGATGTATGGATGGATGGATGGATGGATGGATGGATTGGTGGATGGATGGATGGATGGATGGATGGATGGATGGATGGATAGATGGATGGGTGGATGGATGGATGGATGGATGAATGGATGGATGGATGGGTGGATGGATGGATGGATTGGTGGGTGGATGGGTGGGTGGATGGGTTGGTGGATGGATGGGTGGGTGGATGGGTTGGTGGGTGGATGGGTGGGTGGATGGGTTGGTGGGTGGATGGATGGATGGATGGAAGGATGGATGGATGGATGGATGGATGGATGGGTGGATGGATGGATGGATGGGTGGATGGATGGATTGGTGGGTGGATGGATGGAAGGATGGATGGATGGATGGATAGATGGATGGGTAGATGGATGGATGGGTGGATGGATGGATGGATGGATTGGTGGGTGGATGGGTGGGTGGATGGGTTGGTGGGTGGATGGGTGGGTGGATGGGTTGGTGGGTGGATGGATGGATGGATGGATGGATGGATGGATGGGTGGATGGATGGATGGGTGGGTGGATGGATGGATGGATGGGTGGATGGGTGGGTGGGTGGATGGACGGATGGATGGATGGATAGATGGATGGGTGGATGGATTGGTGGGTGGATGGGTGGGTGGATGGGTTGGTGGGTGGATGGGTGGGTGGATGGGTTGGTGGGTGGATGGGTGGGTGGATGGGTTGGTGGGTGGATGGATGGATGGGTGGATGGATGGATGAATGGATGGATGGATGGGTGGATGGATGGGTGGATGGGTTGGTGGGTAGATGGATGGATGGATGGAAGGATGGATGGATGGATAGATGGATGGGTGGGTGGATGGATGGATGAATGGATGGATGGATGGATGGATGGATGGATGGATGGATGGATGGATTGGTGGGTGGATGGGTGGGTGGATGGGTGGGTGGATGGGTTGGTGGGTGGATGGATGGAAGGATGGATGGATGGATGGATGGATGGATGGATGGATGGGTGGATGGAAGGATGGATGGGTGGATGGATGGATTGGTGGATGGATGGATAGATGGATGGGTGGATGGATGGATGGATGGATGGGTGGATGGATTGGTGGATGGATGGATAGATGGATGGGTGGATGGATGGATGGATGGATGGATGGATGGATGGATGGATGGATGGGTGGATGGATGGATGGATGGATGGGTTGGTGGGTGGGTGGATGGATGGATGGATGGAAGGATGGATGGATGGATGGGTGGGTGGATGGAAGGATGGATGGATGGGTGGATGGGTGGATGGATGGATGGATTGGTGGATGGATGGATAGATGGATGGATGGATGGATGGATGGATGGATGGATGGATGGATGGATGGATGGATGGATGAATGGATGGATGGATGGAAGGATGGATGGATGGATGGGTGGGTGGGTGGATGGGTGGATGGATGGATGGGTGGGTGGGTTTGGATGGATGGATGGATGGAAGGAAGGAAGGAAGGAAGGAAGGAAGGAAGGAAGGAAGGAAGGAAGGAAGGAAGGAAGGAAGGAAGGAAGGAAGGAATTACACAAACCCCGAGACCTGTCAGTGGTGAAATTTGAAACAATTTGATTAGACTTTTATAAGATGCTTTAAGATCAGCGATGAGCTCGATGTGGCGTAGCGGGTGCACTGGTACTCACTAACACATTTCCTAACCATTACTATGGAGACCATTGTGTTATTAAATTTGCAAGTTATATGGGCGGTGTTATTATACCATAATGCCTTTAATGTTCCTTTTTAAATGCATTGTCTAATGCTCGAATGTGCTCATTCTCTCAGTCTAATGTTGAGACCGTAATGTTTGCAATCATTTGGTCGCTCTTAGTGTTTCTAATTGGAGCCCAAAAGTGTGTTGTTAGTTTAAATACCACTTCTTCTTTTTTTTTGATGGAGGAGGAAAGGCAGAACATGTTTTACATTGGAGAATTATTTTGGAAAAAAATGTGCAAAACTGGGAATGGTTCTTAACAGATGTGAGAAAAGCTTAACCTGGACAGATGACTGTGATTGATTGACAAATCATTTCAATTTGCATAAATGATTCCATGGAGAAGGAAAGCTATAATTAAATACACAAGTAAACTTGTTGATGGTCAAGTTGTTTTAGTGACCCATTTAAACATGACTTCAGTGAATCTTTGATTTTGTGCTTCAGAGGCTCTGATTGTGTGGCCTCTTTAAAGCCGTCCTCGAGGAAGAAGGGATTGCATTTTTAAGTGCTTTGTGTTTTTCTTTGGAATACAAATCAAAATGAAACAGTGGAAGTGTGAAGTCCACGTATGTGCCGCTGATTACTTCTCCACTCACTCCAAATGCTCAGTTGCTGCAGATAAATCACTTGAAATGTGAACTTCATGGCACTTCTGCCAGAACATCGTGTACAACTGAGATTTCCCAACTTTGTGATGCACAGACCCCCAGAATTCATCCTTTCCTTCCTTTTTGCTATTTTATCTACTGTATAAACCATGCATTTCATGTAAGACCCATTTATGTGGTTAACATTATGGAGGCTTGTTTCCACCACAGAATAAAATAATACAAATGGTAATTGCAACTTTTTATTTCACAATTCGGACTTTTTTATTTTTTTGCAATTTGAGTATTGTAAACTACATAATATGTATAAATATATAATAAACTATCACTGTCAATAGAAATACAAATTGTGGTTAATCAAATGATTTCCAACCATAGAACGGGGAATGAAACCGTAAATGTTTTTGAAATATGAAATATTTGAAATGATGTGAATGCACGACTGGATTCAAAGATTAAACCAGGATTCATTAAATCCAGGATTAAACTGACCTGGAACTACTTGTGCATTAAACGGTTTTATTAAACACCTTCCAGCCAATCAGAATTGAGTACTTCGACAGACCATGATATAATTTAGAAATATTTTACCAATATGTCACAGTTAAAGAATGCAGTGCCTGACACAGTGCATTTCATTCCAGTGCAACAAAAAAACTCAAACCATTAAAAAAATAGATCAAATAAAACTCAATTTGGTGTGTTTTAAGTTTTTTTTTGTTTGTTTGTTTTTCCAAAATGATTAAGAATAAGATATGAATAATATTAAGTTGATAAATGCAATAGATACTTTCAGTATATGGTCAAAATAAAATCTGTCACTGTCCTGTTTTTCTGGGTTATTGAATCAAAATGTGAATTGAATCATTAATGAATATACAGAAGTGTAGAAACAAGACAAAGTCAGAGTATGAACGTCACGTTGCATAAGTGACCAGAACTGACATCTTTCAATATGCATTCAACAAGTATAGAAAAGAATGTGAAATTAGGAATGCAAGCAAGGTCAAAGGCCAGTCTTTACTTTCTCTTCACTGTTAGCAGTCCTTGTCAGATGTGAAATATGAAAACATCAGATTCTGATAATATATAAGATGGATCAAAGGATTATTCTCTTTCAATTACCAAAAAGAGGCCGTTTATAATAATCATTGCAGGGAGAGCTTTTCTTAAGATGGCATGAGAAGCAACATGTTTAGATTGAGGCTTTCCATTCCAGAAATATAATTTGCCTTAAAAGTGCCGCATTACTTTATATTCAATATATTTAAAACACAGCAGCCCTGAACTCAAACTTATGAGATTTCTCCCCATGTGACCTTAGATGGAGAAGTAAATCAAATGACCCAGGAATATTATTGCATTCGCCAGGAGAAAATCATCTCCATAAATATAGACAGTTGGCTATAGGTGAGCGGCAGGGAATGGATGCGCTGCCCTCCCGATGACTGAGCGCTACATCACACTGTGTACGGTACATATATACATCAAGAATGCATTTATGAAGCTACAGAATGAAGAAAGCTGTTTTCAGAGAAGACCGTATCCGAGCAGTCTCTCTCTCTCTCTAAATATACTCACACAAGCTGAGATGCTTTGCTTGAGGGAACAACTGGCATATACTGATTAAGAGACATAATGCAATCAGACAAAAAAAAGAGGTATAACTTGGAAACCCTGATAATATTGTGAAGAGAAATCTGGCAAGCAGCGCATATATTTTCATGTTTATTGGATGAATGCCTTGCGTTTGTTTTTTGGCAAAGAGCACAGATGTCTGACCTCTTTGAGTTTTGCAGTAATCAGGCCAAAAGCACACAGAGAGTTTGGAGTTTTTAAATGGTTTAATGGTCTTTCGAACTATCCCAGCATGACCTCATTAGTATCCGTGAGTATTCATATTTAAAGTTGGTTCTAGTGCACATACATTTTCATATGTTTGGATAGAGACTGAAATGCAGAACGTCAACGTCAAAAATGCAAATAATTGCGAATCAATAATAGGTTTACATGCATCCAAGGTCAACAAATATATAATATATGCATCACAGCGTCAGCTCTTTTCTCTCAGTGTCTGAAACGCTTCGATCAAAGATTCAGTCTCTCTAAACCCCGCCTCTCTGAGAGCTGCTCTGCTCTGATTGGTCAGATGGTCCAGTCTGCTGTGATTGGTCAGAAACAAACGCTCATTATCATATCTGAATCTCAGCTCTTGACACACAGTGATACGAACAGTAACGATGGCGTGGGTTTTACCGTATCAATCTCCTCAAAGTGGATTTGCTTTGTCAGCAGAAAACAGCGTCTTCTCGACACGAACAACACGAACCAAACTCTCCCAGTCTCAGATACACGACAGTGTTTGAGGGCGGAGCTAAGAGACGCTGATCAGCCAATGATGACCACAGCCTGGCGTTATGCAAATGAGTTGGTTCATAATAGTCAAGTTATACTGGTGTCACTGACAACTAGTTTCAGGCAGTACAGAATCACTTCTTTCTTTTAGCAGACAATAACGATTTATCTGCAAGTTGATATTTTAAACTCTGCAGACCATTTACATTCACAAACATCTTTTTTACACACTACATGAAGGGCAATATCCAAGAAAGCATAATAGGGGCACGTAACATATAAAATATTTAACAACGCATTTTAGAAAATGCATTTGCTTCGACATTTAAATCCAGCCATACAAAGTGTGATTCAAGCAAACGACTTGAATTAGTCAAATATAATAGCACTTTATATTACAGTCCTGCATGTACTTATTACAGTTATTACAATAACTGAGTAATAACTAGGTACTAACCCTGAACTGATGTAGTTACCTTATATTACCCAGTATTTCCTTATACACTGTAAGCACACATAAGTCCACGTACTGTAAAATAAAGTGCAACCAAATATGTTTATAAAAAACAAAGAATAAAAAATTACAAATGTAATATGTATATCCAAACATACAAAAATGTACACTTTTGCACCATCTATAAGGTTTCTGGTCACATGAGTGCATTATGCTCGTTGCACTTCCCAGAATCCATTCGGTCTGTGGTAACTCGATTCCTGTGGGATTTCTCCCAAGAGATGCCAGATTGTAAGAATACATACTTTGTTTAGTCATGGACAGAGAGAAACTGACAAAATACTTCTCATGAATCTCTGAAAACACTTCTGGCACAAAGAGAGAGTTCGCGAGTGCACCCGGAAAACTTTTCAAGCTAAGTGGATCCCGACCCAGTGGTGGAGGCGGCGGGATCATTTCAGCTGTGTCTCTGGATATGTAAGATAAGTGGCACTTCAGGGGTTAGTCTCAACTGTATTCACGGACTCAAATGTGTGTTAGATGCGAGCAGATTCTGCACTTGTTTGTCAGTGACACAATGATCCGACTATGCAATCAAAGTCAGGTGTGGGTCCTTTTATGTGTTCATACATATACGTGTCTATAACTCTTAAACGAAATGAGATATTTTCACCAAATTTCACAGGCTTATGCATTTTGAGGACACAAAAAAGTGATGGAACTGCACCATAATTAAACAAAACATGAAATAGCCACTAACTACAATACAGTATTCTGACTAAAATGCTACAGTATATTTTATAAATGCGTGTATCATTACGAAACTCGGTATGTCCCATCGGCACCGTGCCCTGAAGTTACTCACAACGTTTCAAGACATTTTTTTTTTTAAATGCAAATAGCTTTTGAATAAATTAGCTTATTGTAATGACACTGGTCTTAATATATTCCTTGGTTCATGCATAGATACCAACTTTGCCATATTTGGCCGAACTTCCTGTCTGCCATTTTAGATTTTCTTTCAAATCATTGTATCATCTTCAGACCGTGCGGACAAAAAGTTATTGTATCTATCATGTCGATAGATGAAACTGTTTTGGGCATGATGCCAACATAACTCTGTATTTCTGCAATGCTTCGGCATATTGACACCAAACTTCGCGTGTGTTATTGTCACCTCACTATGACCACACCACATCAGCTTGGTCACAGCGCCCCCATTGGTCGAAAGTGATATTTCACTTTATTCTTATTTCTTATTTTCACAGAGCTGACTGTTCCACAGATGTACTTTGTGTTTTTAATCTTGTCTGAATCGAATGTTTTCCTCACAAAACCTTGGTAAATATTATGGAACCAATAGCTTAATATTGCAGCTAACTCAGGCATCCTCTGAGAAATCTAATCCTGTCCAGATGAGAACGTCTGTGATTATACGGTATATTACTTTTGTGTCAGTGCCAGAATTATAAATCAATGTGAGGAGTCTCAACGTAGACTGCATGGTTGCTTGCATGTACCAATAATTCACTTTCAATGCAAAAGTAGCTGTATAATGCTATTTTAAAGGTTCCTAATTTTGTTATGGAGTCTCCTACAATAAGTTTACATGCATCCAATTTAAAAAAGAAACACTTTCATTTTCTCATAATTTTAATTGCAACATCAGCCCTTTACTCACTAAACCTTTCTGAGAGCTGCTCTGCTCTGATTGGTCAGGTGGCCCAGTCTGTTGTGATTGGTCAGAAACCAAATGCTCATTAGCATATCTGAATCTTTCCCTCAGCACTCGATACACAGTGATACGAACAGTAACAATGGCATCAGTTTTACAGTATCAATCTCATCCTTTGGAAGTGCAACCAAATGGATTTGCTTTGGCGGCAGAAACCCGGTTTCAGGCAGTTCAGAACCGCTGCTTTCTTTTAGGAGACAATAACTCCATTTATCTGCACTTTGATCTTTTAAACTTTGCAGAGCTTTTACATTCACAACCAGCTTTATATCTCAATACATGAAAGGGAACATCCGAGAAAGCATAAAATGGGGCACTTTAATACAATGCAAACATTTAGATGCCATTTAAAAAGAGAGAGAAACAACGAGATGGAGACACAGAAAATAAAGCTTAACTTTAAAAATTTTGAGGTTGTCAGTAACCTACAGAATAAATGTGTGATAAGGGCCAGCTTTTTTATATGAAGAGATGCAAGGTGCACGATATGACCTGAGCAAAAACAGTCTGTGTGAACAATTATTGTTGAATGCTGGTCAAATACTTTTTTTGAGCAGGAAGCAACTGGAGAGATAATGAATTGATTCCAGGCCCAAAAACATGGTGAAGAGAGTGCGACTCCTGACCTAAGGTTGGGATAGACTTGTTTGTGTGTTTCACATGTGTGTGTGTGTGTGTGTGTGTGTGTGAGAGAGATAAGATGCTGTAATGAAGCTGTGTGTGTGTGTGTGTGTGTGTGTGTGTGTGTGTGTGTGTGTGTGTGTGTGTGTGTGTGTGTGTGTGTGTGTGTGTGTGTGTGTGTGTATGCTGTTGGAGCTCTAATTACTCTCCTGAGAGATGCTGTGCTAACAGGAACAGAGCTGGGACTGGACAGATCCTAATTAAAACTCATGTCAGGGATCTACAACTCCACAACTCTCCAGCCACTGTTATCACTGATTCTCAAAGGACATTGTTTCCAACTGGGAATCTGTCAGTCTGCAGTGAATGACACACAAAACACAGTCATGTTGATATTAATTCTTTCCCCACCAGCATTTTTTTTTTCTAAAGTTGCCCTCCAGCACCAGCATTATTTTCAACTGCGTGTGAAAGGCTTCGTCCGGATCACATTCAGAGCGATGATCAACATAGATGGAGTAGATCGAGTCCCAAAGCTTCACAGGCGTTTGATTTCAACCAAGCGGCGACCTTCCGGTCTCTCTCTTGAATCCAACACTGAAGTGACTTAAACTGCAGTTCCTCCACTGGCCACTAGAGGCCGGCTGCAGAAGAGAGTCAATCCCATTGACCGCCATGTTAAAATGCCCAACTTTACAGCAGAAAAAAACATGTTTATAGCCTGGTGCAAAAAGTGCTTTTGGTCTATATAGCTAATTTTGCCCTTCATGACGACTGTGATGGGGGTGAATTTCTTTCTAACTCATCCGTTTAAATTATATTAAGCCTTAAAGTTCAGCATAATTAAGGGCGTGGCCACTTGAGTGACAGCTGGATTCGCTCTGATGTCACTACTAGCCACTTGTCTGTTAGCATCACGTCACCTCAGCTAAACTGCTTCTTGCCCATTTTCATTTATCCGGGATTGAAGCACGGGTGAGCCACGGGAGAGCCACGGGTGAGACACGGGTGAGACACGGGTTAGACACGGGTGAGACACGGGTTAGACACGGGTGAGACACGGGTGAGACACGGGTTGGACACGGGTGAGACACGGGTGGGACACGGGTTAGACACGGGTGAGACACGGGTGGGACACGGGTTAGACACGGGTGAGACACGGGTTAGACACGGGTGAGACACGGGTTAGACACGGGTTAGACACGGGTGAGACACGGGTGGGACACGGGTTAGACACGGGTGAGACACGGGTGAGACACGGGTTAGACACGGGTTAGACACGGGTGAGACACGGGTTAGACACGGGTGAGACACGGGTGAGACACGGGTTAGACACGGGTGAGACACGGGTGAGACACGGGTGAGACACGGGTTAGACACGGGTGAGACACGGGTGAGAAACGGGTTAGACACGGGTGAGACACGGGTTAGACACGGGTGAGACACGGGTGAGACACGGGTTAGACACGGGTGAGACACGGGTGAGACACGGGTGAGACACGGGTTAGACTTGGGTGAGACACGGGTGAGACACGGGTTAGACACGGGTGAGACACGGGTTAGACACGGGTGAGACACGGGTTAGACACGGGTGAGACACGGGTGAGACACGGGTTAGACACGGGTGAGACACGGGTGAGAAACGGGTTAGACACGGGTTAGACACGGGTGAGACACGGGTGAGACACGGGTGAGACACGGGTTAGACACGGGTTAGACACGGGTGAGACACGGGTTAGACTTGGGTGAGACACGGGTGAGACACGGGTGAGACACGGGTTAGACACGGGTGAGACACGGGTGAGACACGGGTTAGACACGGGTGAGACACGGGTGAGACACGGGTTAGACACGGGTGAGACACGGGTTAGACACGGGTGAGACACGGGTGAGACACGGGTTAGACACGGGTTAGACACGGGTTAGACACGGGTGAGACACGGGTGAGACACGGGTGAGACACGGGTTAGACACGGGTGAGACACGGGTGGGACACGGGTTAGACACGGGTGAGACACGGGTGAGACACGGGTTAGACACGGGTTAGACACGGGTTAGACACGGGTTAGACACGGGTGAGACACGGGTGAGACACGGGTGAGACACGGGTGAGACACAGGGCCCACGACCGATCTAAAGTATCCAGATAGAAATTTGTTGCCCATTCTCAATGGGAAAGTGCTTAAGCAACATCGCTCTGCGACATTGCCCAAAAAAGTTGCCCCGTCTATCACCATCTTTAGTGTCCTTGTTAGCGC
Source organism: Rhinichthys osculus (assembly GCA_029959095.1). Taxonomy (NCBI): domain Eukaryota; kingdom Metazoa; phylum Chordata; class Actinopteri; order Cypriniformes; family Leuciscidae; genus Rhinichthys; species Rhinichthys osculus. The sequence continues at coordinate 51,433,710 of JARWKJ010000006.1, forward strand.
ACCCACTTCCCATGCTGGAGACGCTGGTTCGAATCCCACTTGGAGCGGGTCAAGTAGGACTGGTTCCACGGGTAAAGACATGATGTCATTTCTTCTTAAATAAAAATGTCTCTTCTGTTTTCTCACACACTTTATTATATCATTCTAATTATGAAGGGCCCTAAAAGACCTTGTGTAAAGGTTTAACTTTCTTGGATTCTGCACTGTAGATTTACTGTACTAATGCCAGAGCAGGGGGAAATAATTAGTCAATTTCTATCCCATGTAAACGGCGTCTTTAAAACTGATTTCTTATGAAATATCTTTCATGCGGGTTGACTGGCTCATGAATTCAGAAGGCAGCGACATTTGCAGCAACTCAATGATTAACTGAACTTGAAGATGAGCACTAAGAAAATATTAGCTGCAAGCTGTCTGGATCAGTAAACAATGCGCTCCGAGCAAACATAAATCTGAGGAAAGCTTACCGACTACATCTGAAACGAGAAAGAGGTCAAATTGCCATGTTTATTCACCTTTCCTCCTCTTAGTGTGAACGTTTAAAGAGATTCTCATTAAGTAGCAGTGCAGAGCAAGAAGCACAAATCATTTACATCTAGCAAATGCTTTCAAAACACGGTACAAAAGGCAAATTATTACCATTTAAATGGGACAGATATTGGAGAATTTCTCCTTTTTATATGCTACTGTATTTGATATTTAAAGAAATTAGAGGGTAATGTAAAAATGCACATATAAAAATGTAATTTAAAATAAATAAATAAAAAAACAGTAAAGAAAAATAGAAATAAAGAAAAAATAGAAATAAAGAAAACATAATCAAATAAATAAATAAATAAAAATAAAATAAATCTTTACCCGTAAATCAGCACTGCTCCAGTTGGAATCTGCCACTGGTGATGGTACCACTTGTCTTCCGCTCTATATATATATATATATATTTAATACTGCTAGTAATCCCCATTTTTACTAAATATATTTATAATCTGATTGTGTGTGGACATACTCTAACGTTCACAACGCTCCCTTCCCTGTTCATCCAGACTATTTATGGAAACTAAGCAGCTAAAATGGGTCATTCATAAATTCTCATGTATTGACGTCAATATCAGCGAATCACATTATATCAACACAGATTAAAAAACTTTAAAGTCTGCCCTGGTCAATGACAGTAGTTTTCACACAGGCCCCGGAACAGCAGCTCAAATGAAACGTGTTTATATGTTGGTTTAGTTGCATTTCCAATCTAAAATTGCTCTATATTTATCTTTCTTAAAAATTAATTCATCTTCACTGTGTCAAAGAACACCGGAGAGAGAGAGAGAGAGAGAGAGAGAGAGAGAGAGAGAGAGAGAGAGAGAGAGAGAGAGAGAGAGAGAGAGGGAGAGGGAGAGGGAGAGGAGAGAGAGAGAGAGAGAGAGAGAGAGAGAGAGAGAGAGAGAGAGAGAGAGAGAGAGAGAGAGAGATTGTTTTCGCAGTTGGCACTAATTAAAATTGGATGAGGGATGGAAACAGACTGAACTGTTTGACGGTGATGTAAACCAAGGGCAGATTACAAGGTTATCCGAGGACAGATGATGTGGCCATTCGGAGAGGGATGATTGACATTTAATACATTTTAGATCTGTGCATGACTGTTTTTGAGTTTTACCGTGACTGCGCAGTTCAATTAGCCTATCTGATGTGGGGTCCCTTGTGGAAAAAAAGTGCACTAGAGTACTTATTACAGAAAGAATATCCTCCTTGTGTTCTGTTCGAATTCTGTGTACTCCCCTTTATGGACCGGGTCAAATTGACCCTAATTGGATTCAATACAATTCCTCAAAAATCACACTATGAAAAACAACAAAGATTTAGATACAAACTGTAAACTTTTAATATCAGCATTTGTCAAACATTACAAAAACATTATATCTGAAAATATGATTTATGAAAATGTTTTTAAAACAGTTTTTAAAACAGTTTTGTTTTGACAAAATTGGAAAATAAACAGTATACAGATTTTTTTGCATATATTTTTTTTTCCTTTTTTTTATTTTATTTTATTTTTTTACATTTTATGCTTTGAACATCTTAACTGAACAAAAAAAAAATTTGCTGTATAATGAAATTTTTTCATTTTCCTAAGTTAACTTTCCCTAGTTTCCTAAGACCTATTTTCCTAGTTTCATTATTCACTCACTGGGAAGTGAGAAACCAAACATAACAAAATCATACATCAAATAAATGTTTTTTATTAATTTGTTGGCTCTGTGAAGCTGCCTTTGAAAATCCTACATAAAAGTTTTGGTTAAAAGCTAGGTATTTTAGATATCTTGAATATTGAAATGAGAGCTTATTTTACTATCTGTGTCTGACAAAGATTTTCATCTGTAATTTGCAAATAATTCTAAACACTGTGATTTTATCTTTTTCAAGTGTGTTTGGTTAGGGTTAGAGCACTTTTAGATGCACTTACACGTTAGAGCTGGAGTTGAAGTGCCCTGACATACAGAAAATAAATGTTTTTATTTTGTGTCTGTACAGTTGCTTTTGAATGGCAGCCTATGAGGGTCAAATTGACCCGCGAACATCACGAACGTAACAGTAATTTGTCAAAACACATCAGCATGTTGAAACTTTGCATGCATGTTCATCATGATAAATGAGAAAAAGTCACAAAATATCAAGAAAAAAAACAAAGGTTAACCAGTATTTCCAACAACTAGAAAATCGAAACGGGTCAAATTGGCCCACAACATAACACAAGGGTTAAGTGTGAACTGAATGCTTTCGGACTCTTAACTGCAAGATTAAAAACAAATGAATACGTTTTAAACTTACATTAAATGTAATTAGCTGAAATATAATGCTTTTTTGACCCATCAATCAATCACACTTCCTTTTCACAGGGGTTATTTTTGAGTTAAGAAAGAAAATGAACTATAAGCATACAGAATATGGCTCTTTTAAGGCAGCAAAATGATTCAAACACATAAAATGCCACTGTGGTCGCAGACCCAAAGCAACGGGATTTGATTTTTGGTCATCGGTAAATCAACATCGTGACTCGCTTTTACGATGTATAAAATATAGGCCCTTAGGATAGGAGAAAGCTTTCAGATTTGCACAGCTGTCAAGAAAGTGCTCTTTCTCTCTCTTCACAGGCGTCTCTGACAGGAGAAGAGGACTGATTTGTGGAGATCTCTCTCTCTCTACGGGGAGCAGAAGATGATGCTGAAGAAGTTTTAAACCAGGATGAATGAGAGAGTCTGGGTGGAACTTTTAAACTAAGCGACTGAGCGGTCTGAATACTGGAGAATAAAGGCCATTATTGTGTGTTTTATGCTTGGTACAGTAATTATTGCAAGCATGAATGTGATAAGACCACTGCAGTCATTCAAAGGGGCGTCTCTTCCAGGACAAGGAGGCTTTAACTCAACGGGACAAGCAGTGTTTACACCACCTGAAGTCTCGAGGCTGTAAAGCGTGGGATGCTCACTGATTTCCCCAGGTGCTCCCAAATCACGGCTGATTCAGGAGGATCAACACATGCTGATGGCTTCTGAGGGAGAAATCAAGTAAATGTTAAATCTTTGGACCGGATTCAGGACTGGAACACTAAAAAGATCAACACCTGACATTTGTGTTGCCAGATTGAACACTGTTTGTACTGGGAAGTGCAACATTAATCCGGAGCAAATAAGCATCTAATTACATCCCAATTAATGCCACTAGAGACAGCAGCAAATTATTTTAAGGAATGTTTATTTTTACCCAAGAGTGGCAAGTGTAATGAAACATGCTGGAAAAATAAAATAACAACATCGCAACATGAATATATAATGCATATATTAGCAGATGCTTGAGTTTAACAGGGGAAAGTGGCGACGAAAGTTAGTCTCTGTGTCGTACAATGTATGTATTGGTTTTACTGTCTATATTGGTTTCCAAAATGGGCATAACAATTATTTCAGTAAATTGAGCATGCATGCATAGATAAATACATAAATGAAAATATTAATAAATGCATATATAATAAATATGTAAATAAATGTATAAATAAATGCATAAATAAAAGCATAAATAAATAAATGCATAGTATACTGATGTTCATGTTTCTTATTTGCGTAGCAAGCGCACTCTTTGTTCTCGACATGAACTTACAGAGTGTAAGTGTGTAACTGATAATGTGGGAATAATATGTACAATTTGGAGATAAAATTGAGAAGAAGAAAAAAGTTACAGACCCTGTTCACGGTTGAGTCACATGCAGGCTTGAGGTAATGAGGTAATATGTGTGTTACTGCTAACGCAGCTGGTAAAAAAGAAAAGAAGGTGTTTTTGAATGCGTGAGCTCTCCAGACCTGATGATGACTGAGAAGCAAGGACACATGCGTCTGGAGAACAGACGCACTGGTCCTCCTGCATCAGCTCGGGTGCGCACTGGTCCTCCTGCATCAGCTCGGGTGCGCACTGGTCCTCCTGCATCAGCTCGGCTGCGCACTGGTCCTCCTGCATCAGCTCGGGTGCGCACTGGTCCTCCTGCATCAGCTCGGGTGCGCACTGGTCCTCCTGCATCAGCTCGGGTGCGCACTGGTCCTCCTGCATCAGCTCGGCTGCGCACTGGTCCTCCTGCATCAGCTCGGGTGCGCACTGGTCCTCCTGCATCAGCTCGGGTGTGCACTGGTCCTCCTGCATCAGCTCGGGTGTGCACTGGTCCTCCTGCATCAGCTCGGCTGCGCACTGGTCCTCCTGCATCAGCTCGGGTGCGCACTGGTCCTCCTGCATCAGCTCGGGTGCGCACTGGTCCTCCTGCATCAGCTCGGGTGCGCACTGGTCCTCCTGCATCAGCTCGGGTGCGCACTGGTCCTCCTGCATCAGCTCGGGTGCGCACTGGTCCTCCTGCATCAGCTCGGCTGCGCACTGGTCCTCCTGCATCAGCTCGGGTGCGCACTGGTCCTCCTGCATCAGCTCGGGTGCGCACTGGTCCTCCTGCATCAGCTCGGCTGCGCACTGGTCCTCCTGCATCAGCTCGGGTGCGCACTGGTCCTCCTGCATCAGCTCGGGTGCGCACTGGTCCTCCTGCATCAGCTCGGGTGCGCACTGGTCCTCCTGCATCAGCTCGGGTGCGCACTGGTCCTCCTGCATCAGCTCGGGTGCGCACTGGTCCTCCTGCATCAGCTCGGGTGCGCACTGGTCCTCCTGCATCAGCTCGGGTGCGCACTGGTCCTCCTGCATCAGCTCGGCTGCGCACTGGTCCTCCTGCATCAGCTCGGGTGCGCACTGGTCCTCCTGCATCAGCTCGGGTGCGCACTGGTCCTCCTGCATCAGCTCGGGTGCGCACTGGTCCTCCTGCATCAGCTCGGGTGCGCGCATCAGCTCGGGTGCGCACTGGTCCTCCTGCATCAGCTCGGGTGCGCACTGGTCCTCCTGCATCAGCTCGGGTGCGCACTGGTCCTCCTGCATCAGCTCGGGTGCGCACTGGTCCTCCTGCATCAGCTCGGGTGCGCACTGGTCCTCCTGCATCAGCTCGGGTGCGCACTGGTCCTCCTGCATCAGCTCGGCTGCGCACTGGTCCTCCTGCATCAGCTCGGGTGCGCACTGGTCCTCCTGCATCAGCTCGGGTGCGCACTGGTCCTCCTGCATCAGCTCGGGTGCGCACTGGTCCTCCTGCATCAGCTCGGGTCCGCACTGGTCCTCCTGCATCAGCTCGGGTGCGCACTGGTCCTCCTGCATCAGCTCGGGTGCGCACTGGTCCTCCTGCATCAGCTCGGGTGCGCACTGGTCCTCCTGCATCAGCTCGGGTGCGCACTGGTCCTCCTGCATCAGCTCGGGTGCGCACTGGTCCTCCTGCATCAGCTCGGTTGCGCACTGGTCCTCCTGCATCAGCTCGGTTGCGCACTGGTCCTCCTGCATCAGCTCGGCTGCGCACTGGTCCTCCTGCATCAGCTCGGGTGCGCACTGGTCCTCCTGCATCAGCTCGGGTGCGCACTGGTCCTCCTGCATCAGCTCGGGTGCGCACTGGTCCTCCTGCATCAGCTCGGGTGCGCACTGGTCCTCCTGCATCAGCTCGGGTGCGCACTGGTCCTCCTGCATCAGCTCGGGTGCGCACTGGTCCTCCTGCATCAGCTCGGGTGCTCACTGGTCCTCCTGCATCAGCTCGGGTGCTCACTGGTCCTCCTGCATCAGCTCGGGTGCGCACTGGTCCTCCTGCATCAGCTCGGGTGCGCACTGGTCCTCCTGCATCAGCTCGGGTGCGCACTGGTCCTCCTGCATCAGCTCGGGTGCGCACTGGTCCTCCTGCATCAGCTCGGGTGCGCACTGGTCCTCCTGCATCAGCTCGGGTGCGCACTGGTCCTCCTGCATCAGCTCGGGTGCGCACTGGTCCTCCTGCATCAGCTCGGGTGCGCACTGGTCCTCCTGCATCATCTCGGCTGCGCACTGGTCCTCCTGCATCAGCTCGGGTGCGCGCATCAGCTCGGGTGCGCACTGGTCCTCCTGCATCAGCTCGGGTGCGCACTGGTCCTCCTGCATCAGCTCGGTTGCGCACTGGTCCTCCTGCATCAGCTCGGGTGCGCACTGGTCCTCCTGCATCAGCTCGGGTGCGCACTGGTCCTCCTGCATCAGCTCGGCTGCGCACTGGTCCTCCTGCATCAGCTCGGCTGCGCACTGGTCCTCCTGCATCAGCTCGGGTGCGCACTGGTCCTCCTGCATCAGCTCGGGTGCGCACTGGTCCTCCTGCATCAGCTCGGCTGCGCACTGGTCCTCCTGCATCAGCTCGGGTGCGCACTGGTCCTCCTGCATCAGCTCGGGTGCGCACTGGTCCTCCTGCATCAGCTCGGTTGCGCACTGGTCCTCCTGCATCAGCTCGGGTGCGCACTGGTCCTCCTGCATCAGCTCGGGTGCGCACTGGTCCTCCTGCATCAGCTCGGCTGCGCACTGGTGCTCCTGCATCAGCTCGGGTCCGCACTGGTCCTCCTGCATCAGCTCGGGTGCGCACTGGTCCTCCTGCATCAGCTCGGCTGCGCACTGGTCCTCCTGCATCAGCTCGGGTGCGCACTGGTCCTCCTGCATCAGCTCGGCTGCGCACTGGTCCTCCTGCATCAGCACTGGTCCTCCTGCATCAGCTCGGCTGCGCACTGGTCCTCCTGCATCAGCTCGGGTCCGCACTGGTCCTCCTGCATCAGCTCGGGTGCGCACTGGTCCTCCTGCATCAGCTCGGGTGCGCACTGGTCCTCCTGCATCAGCTCGGCTGCGCACTGGTCCTCCTGCATCAGCTCGGGTGCGCACTGGTCCTCCTGCATCAGCTCGGCTGCGCACTGGTCCTCCTGCATCAGCTCGGCTGCGCACTGGTCCTCCTGCATCAGCTCGGGTGCGCACTGGTCCTCCTGCATCAGCTCGGGTGTGCACTGGTCCTCCTGCATCAGCTCGGGTGTGCACTGGTCCTCCTGCATCAGCTCGGCTGCGCACTGGTCCTCCTGCATCAGCTCGGGTGCGCACTGGTCCTCCTGCATCAGCTCGGGTGCGCACTGGTCCTCCTGCATCAGCTCGGGTGCGCACTGGTCCTCCTGCATCAGCTCGGGTGCGCACTGGTCCTCCTGCATCAGCTCGGGTGCGCACTGGTCCTCCTGCATCAGCTCGGCTGCGCACTGGTCCTCCTGCATCAGCTCGGGTGCGCACTGGTCCTCCTGCATCAGCTCGGGTGCGCACTGGTCCTCCTGCACCTGCAACTATAGCAGTTCCTCAGCCGACGCCGTGTAATTCAATATAATTTTGTACCCGTTTGTTTTCTAGTAATTTTTAAACAGTAGAATTAACACTTTCTCTTCTCTTCTAAAAAAAAAAAAAAAAAAAAAAAAAAAAACTGCACTAAAATTGAACAGAGGGGTTATAACACTTACGTATTGTTGTCCTATTGTTAGTTTAACTGCTTCTATTGTTCTCATTTGTAAGTCGCTTTGGATAAAAGCGTCTGCTAAATGAATAAATGTAAATGTAAATGTAAACATGCATATGACACTTTAATAGAATTAAAAGAAGCATTACATAATAATAATAATACAAGAAATATTAGTGTTGTTTTTCTGTTGGTGATGCAAAATCTGTTTCACATGCATTCAAACTGTTTAAACTACGGTGGCCCAGTAGTGCACAACACAACGAAATTTAAAAAGCAAACATAAGTTCACAACACAATGAAATAAAGCCACAACACAATGAAATAAAGCCACAACACAATTAAATAAGCCACAACACAACTGAAATAAGCCACAACACAACTGAAATAAGCCACAACACAATGAAATAAGCCACAACACAACTGGAATAAGCCACAACACAACTGGAATAAGCCACAACACAACTGAAATAAAGCCACAACACAATGAAATAAGCCACAACAAAATGAAATAAAGCCACAACACAATGAAAGCCACAACACAATGAAATAAGCCACAACACAACTGAAATAAGCCACAACACAACTGGAATAAGCCACAACACAACTGAAATAAAGCCACAACACAATGAAATAAGCCACAACACAATGAAATAAGCCACAACACAACGAAATTTAAAAAGCAAACATAAGTTCACAACACAATGAAATAAGCCACAACACAATGAAATAAGCCACAACAAAATGAAATAAAGCCACAACACAATGAAAGCCACAACACAATGAAATAAGCCACAACACAACTGAAATAAGCCACAACACAACTGGAATAAGCCACAACACAACTGAAATAAGCCACAACACAATGAAATAAGCCACAACACAATGAAATAAGCCACAACACAACGAAATTTAAAAAGCAAACATAAGTTCACAACACAATGAAATAAAGCCACAACACAATGAAATAAAGCCACAACACAACTGGAATAAGCCACAACACAATGAAATAAGCCACAACACAATGAAATAAGCCACAACACAATGAAAGCCACAACACAACTGAAATAAGCCACAACACAATGAAATAAAGCCACAACACAATGAAATAAAGCCACAACACAACTGGTATAAGCCACAACACAATGAAATAAAGCCACAACACAACTGAAATAAGCCACAACACAATGAAATAAAGCCACAACACAACTGGTATAAGCCACAACACAATGAAATAAGCCACAACACAATGAAATAAAGCCACAACACAACTGGTATAAGCCACAACACAATGAAATAAGCCACAACACAACGAGAAAACAGAGAAAACAAGAGCACATGTTGTACTTTACTAAAACAACAGCTTTTTACCAATGGTGCTTTTTCTGATTTTCTTTTTTCTTTGTTAAATTAAACACAAGTACTTGACAGATCCGGTGGGTAAATTATGTTACAATACTTGCAGTGTAACCAATTATTATCCTCTGATACCTTGAATCATCCTTGTCTTGAAGATTTTCTGCTGACTAAATCTGACTCTGAGCGTTCACTCCAAGGTTATCAACCCAGCGGTGTGTGTGCTGGAATAAACAAACGGCTCACACAGATCTTTGATCCCACACACTCATGCTACAGTACAGGAATCAAAGCCTTCGCAAGCTTGAAGACTGTAAAATCTATGTTCACACTGATGCACATCCTCACAAATGTTCTGCAATATTGCTTCAATACGTCATCAAGCTCCTGGTAAAGTCAGAGAAGACATGCGTGTCTCACGTCTAGTCAAACTCAGCACGGCATTATTCTGACAGAAGCCTTCACTTTCATCCCGCTCGCAGCTGGAGACGACAGCAACGGCACGTCCTTTAATTCTCCGTTCCACGTCGTGACACAGAAACGTCGGAAAATTACACTCAAATGTTGCACTATCTAATTTTTTAGACAAAGACTGAGGGTTTCTGCTGAGAGAAGAGACACTTGTCTTTACACTTTCATAAAATGACACCTGGTAAATTTTGAAAGTTTAAAGGAAAACTCATGTTCTTCCAAGCCGATATCACTCTTATTTTTTTTGCTCATGGAACAAAAAAATTACATTTTAATGAAAGCTCACGCTGCTCTTTTTCCCTTCAGCAAAAGAAGACAATGACCTGGGGCCTTCAATCTCCGAAAAGGACCAAAAAGCACCATAAAGTAGCATTGGTCCAGTATATTATTGTTATTATTATGTAATATTGTGATAAGAATTTCAGAAATGACTTTGATCCCCCTCACAATCTCACGTCACATGCTCTGCGTAAAATCCAAACTTGTCAGGTCATGATTGATCATGTGACACACGATGACCAATGCCATCATTGATGTCAAACCTGGTGCAATGCATATTTGCCAATGAATTTGTGGAGAGAAAGATAATCATTACATTTATGTCTCCACTTCATACAAAACGATTGAATGGCTTTAGAAATCTTGGTAAGACTTTACTTGAAGGGGTGTGCATAAGACTGACATGACACCTTCATAATCATGACATGACATGAATATGAAAGAGGGTTTACGCATGTTTATGACAACTGTCATTAAGTGTCATTTGCTCAATTATAATGCAAATATGACATTGTTTGAGATGTCTTTGTTATGACAACTTGACATAAACAAATATATCATAACCTGTCAGTGTCAAGACAACATAAATTGTCATAAATGAACATGACATAGCAGATTAATGATCAAACTTAAGAAACCACTTAGCTTTAAGGGTTAACATTACATTAAACTGTCATGTGGTTGGTTTTGACATTGGCTGTCATAAGGCATTATAACTGTGTCATGAATATTTTTCTGGACCTCAACTACAGTGGTACACATTGAATTTGTCATTAAAATGTTATAATGGCCTCATGACAGCCAATGTCAAAACCAACCACATGACAGTTTAATGTAATGTGAACCCATAAAGCTAAGTAGTTTCTGAAGTTTTATCATTAATCTGCTATGTCATGTTTATGACATATTTATGACAGGTTGTGTTGTCTTAGTAAGGTCGCTGTCATGGCAAAGACACTGACAGGTTATGATGTATTTGGTTTATGTCAAGGTGTCATAACAAAGACATCTCAAAAAAATTCATATTTGCATTAAAAATGTCATAATTGAGCGAATGACACTTAATGACAGTTGTCATAAACATGCATACAACCTCCTTCATATTCATGAAAAGTGTCATGTCATGGTTATGAAGGTGTCATGTCAGTCTTATGCACACCCCTTTAAGGAAAGTGTTACCGAAATCTTTTGTCCTTTTTGGAGAATGACAGCAGAACCTGTTTATGGAAAAGAGAAGCTTTTTGAGTTAAAAAAAAGTATTTTGAATGATAATGGGATTTTATTTATTAATTTACCCCTTAGAAGCATTTTTTCAAGCAAGTAAATCTACGAGCAATGCTGGCAAAGTATAAACAACATGACTACACCGTTTCTGAAGTCTTCTAGGAAGCTCTTTGCTTTGTCATTCCCAAATCGTGCTTGTTCATCCTCTTTACTCTCCCAGAAGGGCAATTATTTTGATGTACTGAAGAGAAGTCTTTTCAAATGCTTGTGACATGAATCAGTGTTGCGAGATTAAAGATGGTGGCATGACGTGTCATTGGTGATGCTGACTGAAGCCCTGGGTTTATCCATAAAACATCCTTCTGGCCTGGTTTTGGCAATATTAGAACCTCATGATGATATAACTACACTGGCCCCATCATTCATAATAACTTTACAAAAGCACAAAACCAATGGTGCAAAATCAACCCATTCATTAGAAAAGTGAGCATTTATGCAATGAACTGATTATATTCAAGTCTTACATAAGAGTGTATGTCTCAGCAGTGTCTTGGGTAACGCATTAAGTAATGCGACGAGTTACATATTCAGATTGCTTTTTCAAGTGACTAGTAAAGTAATGCATTACTTTTAAATTTACAACAAAGGATCTACTTTTACAAATAAGTAACTCAAGTGACTTTGTTTTCCCCTTTATTGCCTGACAGCTCTCCTGTCCCCATGTTGAGCGAAAGCAGGAGTAAGTGCAGAGACGTTGTGTGTGAACATGATCATTATTGTAGTTTTAGAGTAAATGTGAACATGCATTTGCTCATCTCACTTGCACATAAACAGGCTCAGTATTACTCAAACCCCCAGTTTCAAGGCTTAGACTAAAAGGCATGTTTGAGCTGTTTTAACTGAAAGCAACTTGCACTGGCATATCCTAAAATACGTCACTGCCATTGTTTTGTCTCGAGATCCTTAAATGTCCTGATTGAACTAAGGCCTAATCCTGGCTTAACCTAAACCCTGTCTGTGAAACCAGCCCCTAATGAATAAAAACAGTGAAATGCAAACTCAGAATGTTATGCAAACCTCCAATAATTAAATATGAAATAATACAAATATACTTCATGCATTTAATCTGACATTATTAACCAAAGAATTGTGGGATATGAGCTCGCTATTCTAAGGAAAAAATGGCAGAATATCGAATTTATATCGCGCAATTCTGATTATTAATATTCTCATATAATTATTAAATGTTATGTCATGCTTTAACTATAGGGCTAAAACATTATGTCCCTATGAACTGCATATGTTAATATGTTGACCTATTGTTTACATCGAATTCATGCTTAAATAGTAGGGCAATCGTCGCAGCTTTCATCAATCTAGCCTGTCTATTTATTGGCTTGTAACCACAAATCTCTGCGTTTAGCTGCAAATGGCTTTTTCAACAACAGCATTCTGTAAAAATGAAGACAATCATTTTTCTTTTTCTTTTTGGCATCAAGATTCTGACATCCAAAGGCATGACAAGACATTTCTTTCTCATATTCCATGGATCTCGCCCGTTTTCCTCCACTATTGTTACTCTATTGAGATTCAAGCGTTTGCCAGTGCAAAAAAAAGTTACGTTTAGCATCTAAATTTCTCCCTCAAAGTCATCACTCTGCTGTCTCACGCTGCCCTTTTGTTGAAATGCTTCACATTGTCATTTATCACTTGACTCCACAAATAAGTTATGGAGTGGGCATGAATTGGTTATAAGGCAATGCAAATCTGGTCGGATTTAAAGCTATCTTTCCAATGCAAAAGAAAGCCGTTTCTGTGGCGCAGACTTATTAGTGCAGCAAAATTGTATTTGCACTTCTCTCATTTCTAAAAGCCAAATGCAAAGATCCAAAAGAAAATCCACACATAACATTTAAAACGTCAACAGTCTGCTTTATAAAGTCAAGTGCACTGCGGCGTACTGCACGTCCCCTAGAGATGAGAGATCAGAACAGGGCAATTACACTGGTCTCATCTCACCATACTGGGGATTTACTGCTAACGGTGCTAATTATTTCAAACCAACAAAGGAACACCTAGAAGATGGCTTATGAAGACTCGCTACGGGCACAAGCTTCAAATGCTCCCTCGAGTAAGTCCTGCTAAATAACAGCACTGTTCTCCTGATGAAAGTCAGACTTCCCTTCTGTGAAATCGAGCGGCACCGTCTCTAATCAATGATGTTAAAACGCTCTATTACTAGCATTAAAACCCAAACAAGCAGGGTCTGGAACTCTATGGAAGCCTATGAGTCTTCATAGTAATTCTACTATTTTAAGTATTTCGAGTCGTATTTTCGAGTGCAAAATTTGTGCACTCGACAGTTTCTGAAATATAAACACTGTTCAAAGACGGTCTGAGAAACTGAGAATTCACAGATTAAAATTGTACAAATGCAATAGGCCTTATGCCGAGCGTCACGTGACCAAACCGGAAAACAGGTCTCATTGCATCCGCTTGTCAGAGAAAGTGTTAACGGCCGTAAGAACTAACTACGATATCTATGGATTTTTAAGGTAATCAGCTAACCTACTAAGTTCACTTTGTTATCGGTGTTTTATGCTATTTAAATATCTAAACGTTAGTGTGAAGAAGAAAAATTAAAAAACTTTTAAATATCAATCTGCACATGCGAGGGACATTGGTTATGCTCATTTTTGCTTGCTCCTTTAAAGTTATCTTGAGTAAAACCGCAAAAAAAAATTTCATGAAGCGCATACAAAAGACCTGAATCGGAAGCGATGTGATCTGTTTTCCGGCTTGGTCACGTGACGCTCGGCATAAAGCCTATTAATGCATTGAAATAATTGTGTACTAGCTAATCCGAATCGTGTCTTTGCATGCGCACTGAAAATATTGTTGGTTCTTGTGATAAATTGCTTGCAAATGTTCCTCATTTGTAGAAAAAATAATCTGCTAAATGGATAAATGTAAATGTCATTTCACACAGAACCAAAAACAAAGCAGTTTTAAAGAGATTGCAAAGAACTTTTGTTTTTCTTAAGTACGTTGGTCATACAAAACATAACCAGGAAAATAATCAAGTGTGTCATCTTCTAAATGGGTCATGTTATTCTAAATTACCTACTGAAAGTCAACTATTTTTAACTTTTGGCCTACTCCTTTTGCATTTCAAAGGCAAAAAACAAAGAACAAAGATTGCTAATTGAAGCTCACGGCAGGTCAACAAAGTGTTTATGCAACACTATACATAAACTGAAAATGTGTTCAAGGAAGGTAAGACATGATAATGAGCTTTTATTGCTTTAGGGCACTGCTTGAAAGCGTAATGCGTAATCTATTGATGATAATCACACAATGCTGTATTATTGGTTAAATTAACCATCTGCTGATAATTGACTCACTCATTTGGAGAATAGACATTTCTTCCTGCTTGTGTGTTATTAGTTCATTCAGCAATTTGGAGCTTTTAAAACAGTCTGAACAATGAAGTAATTGGCTGGAACAGCTTTAATTTGATGTAAAAGATGTTCTGATTAGATCCATGCAAAAGACTGGAAATTACTGTTTCTTTGCCTATTGTGTAGTGTTTATTAAACACTGCAGTGTCTGTGTTGCATAGTGAAGAAAATTTACTTCTGTTTACTACATTTACTTTCTACTTTACGTCATTTAGTTGCTTTCTATAGAAGCGTCCTCTAAATGAACATACGTAAATGTGTTTTTAAAAATCACAATCGCAGGAAACAGCATATCGGCTCAGTGTTTCTTCTGCTTGTTGATTCTCATGCACAGTCGACAGAAAACAAGACGCAGTGATTGTCAACTAACAATGGTTATTGGCCCTGCATTTCATTTTCAAAGAACCAAAGCTGCGCCAAAACAAAAGCCAAGGGGAATCAGTGTCACCTTCACAAGTCCATTTTACATTAAGTGTTCAATAAACAGTCAATTTACTTGTACTCAGGCTCAACTCATCACGCATCAAACTGTCTGAAATGTGAATCCAAGAAGATATCAAACCATTGCCCAAAAGTTCCATCAAAGCTATAAAAAAAATAAAAACTGCTCTGTGATTTCATTTGGACACAAAGTTTGTAATGACTGGCATGACTACTAAATAAATGTACAATCAAGCATTTGAAAAACGAAAAGAAAACCTTTATTCGTTTACTCCTGCTGTATAAAGAAGCCACGTCTTCCCGATATCAAATGACTGCCCTGTTTACATTTCCTTCCAGTAATAATTCAGTTATGACAAGCATGAAAACACCACCTTTCGTTTTGGCTCAATTTCCGCAGTCGAATTACTCAGGATGGAGCCTTTGAATTTGACCCAAGCATAAACACACACCATGCATTTCTTTACACAGGAGCTCTCCATTGAAATGCACTGTAGACTCTGTAATGTGATCTGGCATTTCTTTACACTCAGAGTCACACAAAAATTGCAAACGTAATCCATGGTAATTTAAGAATCCACTAAAGGTCTGTTAAGACAAATACTGCTAATTTAATTATCTAAATATGCAGAAGAATGTAAGAAAAGGTCAAATGTGCCTTTGGTTGCAGGTTTGTCAGGGATTTCTTTATTGCATAGGAATATTCACTATCGTAACCCGGTATTCCCTCCAGCTGCTCAGAGATCTCTACTTAAAATTGCATGATTTCTAAATAAACCCACCAATATGGTGTAATTTCACAACATTCCTGTGAGTCAGATTCACAGGAGTGTTATAGTGTCGACAGCTTGCGATCGAGCCCAAATATAGAGGTGTGAGTTAAAGGCGTCCCGATTCAAGTATTCATATAAGCGCAGTTACCTACGAGAAGAATGACTTTATTACACAGCTTCCCGGACGGTGTCTAACCAGCGAATAAAGCACTATGAGGACAATTCAGAGGGCCATGAAAAGAAAAAGAAAGAAATCGAGCACACTGACAACACAAAACACAAAATTGAAAAGATAATTGCGTTTGATTGCAGAGGAAAGAGTAATTGTGCGCTTCCCAGCTGCGAGGCTCTCAGGCTCGTTTCAGTTCTTTCACTGCGGGTCGTAGCGCTGTTTGGTGTCTCATCAACCAGAGGAACAAACTCCTTATCAGAGGCGGTATACAAATAACCATCACCCCCTCATTTAGGCCAGCAACAGCAGGTACAAATGAAAAGAAAACGTACCTCAGCTTAATGGGAAATTGCACATTTGTCTCCAAAACCAATAGTTATATGTTTAGATGCACCCTAAATCCAGTTAATAATCCAACTATAACAGCTCGATCTGAATGAAAAACTTGTATAAACACCAAAGTTGGGAAAAGAATCAACTCATTTGAAGATATGCCTCTACCTAAAACTGAAAAACACACACCTAGGGTCCTTCGGCCCAAATGGACCCGAAGCATTTAAATATATATATATTTTTTTTAAATCATAGCTTTATCGGAATCGTCCGAAATTTGGTGACTTTGTTGGTACTTGGTATATGAACACCCAAAAAAATTGGGGACAGGATTTGAATAGTCTAAGTGGTTGTAAAAAAAATAGTCACACTCAGGACCTTTGGGTCCAAATGGACCCGCATAGGAAATGAATGGGAAATTGGCAAAAATGTGAAAATACAGAGTTTTTTTGTGCGTACAATCTACAAATCAGCCACGATCCAGAAAAAAAAGCACACAGCAGTGAAGGGGTGAATCTATAAAACATCAAGAGTGCAAAACAGACACATCCACACACACACACACACACACACACACACACACAAACACACTTTTATACACATACACACTAATAAATTCAGATTACATATGGGTTTTGAATTTTTTAAATGCTCAGTTTGTCCACCAGATGGTATCCATCTCATTTCAAAAATTGCTTTCATGAGGCCTAGGCTTGACTCTAAAATGAAATACAGCTTTAAAAATAAAAATAAAAATTCTATAATATTCAATGGGGAAAAAATGGGTCATAATTATTGCATTAATATTAATTATAAATCATTTTTATTTTTTAAATGATCTCAAAACACCAAAAAAGAAAAGAAAAAATATTATAAAAAAAAAGTAAAAAAAAAAAAATGATTTTTTTAAATAAATATTAATCCCACCCTTCCGGCCCATTTGGACCCGAAGGTCCTGAGTGTGACTCTGAAATGAAGGACCCCAGAGGGTTAACTGCCGTTTCCAGCTGATATGAACACTTTAATTCAATTTCAGACTAATTGTGATTTACAGGGCGGGATTATCGATTAATAAAGACTTTTTTTTCTTGCAGTTCCTTGCACAGTATTATATTATGAGCTCAAAACACTTTCACCATAGTGTATGATTTGTATACAAATACATGTTGATGTTTGCATCACATAACCATGTCTGTGTAATTGTGTTTTCTGATGTAGTAAACTTGCTCTGAAGCCGACCCGGTTCAGCACTGCACTCGTGATGTGAAGCGCTCAGGTACGAGACACGATAACAGAGCTCAAAGACTTGTAGAAGCAAGATTAAGTGGCATGGTTGCTTCAGCAAATGTGTTTTATCTCACAGAATTGTATCCATTTGCAATTTTACCCGTTTTTCCAATGAGCCTGAAAAGTAATTGCCATGTAAGCCTGTGAATTAAGGTAGTTTCACAATTGTAGATTGTAGATTGCAAAGCCAGACGACTCTCTCATGCCATACTTTGATACACATCCAAAGATGTCTAGTTATTCAACTCACTAAAATGGACAAAAATGGTGCAAAAATTACAACCTGTTCAATGCACTTTGACACAGGTTACTCTGAATGTATTTACCAAACATGCACTCGTATGTGTATTTTGTTCAGGTTACATGTAATGGACATGCAAATTCATATTTCCAATTGGCTTGCAGTGCTAAGGTTATGTATAAACTAAAAAACATTTATACTTTGCTATTGGATCCGATTCAAATCAGATCAGCATTTGTGCAACTAAACAAAGTCATTGATAAATGCCCAGTTTAACAAAAAAAATAATAACAATAATAATTCTAGACCAGCAAATGGTCTTAGGCTGCAATTAATGCTTGTTCCATGCTCTTTGCGTGAATAAATAATAAATAAAATGAAAGCATCCAATGCACAGAGATCTCATGAAATGCATGTCTATAGCACACTTTGTATTTATCGTGCAATTTATACGCGGAAATGAGTTTTTACATGCATATGATACGCAGTTTTCACGTGCATTTGATATGCACTTTATGGCTTGTAATACGCACATACTCCACACCACTAATCCTACCCAAGGGGTTTAAAGTGTTTATCATATGCACGTAAAAACTCATTTTCGCGTATAAATTGCACGATAAACACAATGCGTGCTATAGAGACGCACTTCATGAGATCGGGTTGATTTACGCAGCCTATCCTCACATTCCCGTTCATTAGAATCCAGAAGTGGCTATTGCTTTTGTTTAGTGAAAGATACAATTCACAGTCACAGTAAATGAAAAGCAATTAGTGGTAATGAGATAAAAATGCCTTCAAACTAATAGAAAATGACATTCTGTGCTAATAGTTCCCCTGCTTTAAAAAGTACGGCTCTGGTCTTGTCTAATGTGTTGTTTTCAAAGCAGATGCACGCTGTATGAGGAAGGTACGTGTGTAGAAATAATCAACCTGCTGATTTATGCTGTACTTATGAAGTGTTGATCTACAAACACTCCCAGGCTCTACAGTTTCACATTTCTGCCAATTAAACTAGCTGTTTTTGCAAAGCAATTTACAGTACACACATCCCTAGTGGAACCTTTCAGATTTATGAAGCATCATTTTAGCAAATTACATTATATGTTATTATAATCCAGTGGAATTTCAGTGGTTAATTTCATCTTTATAGAATCTCCCTGGTAGACAAAAATTCGCCATTTTGATCTTGGGCACCATGCCAAGACATTCAATAAATGTATTTTCTCTGACCCCCATTCTGACCCCCATTTGTGGCACAATAAAGGCCAAGGCCGATGCATCCCAAATGGGCTTTAGTGGATGTGTGATTGAGCACATTAGCTGTAAAAGTAATTGTGTATATGTCTCCATGCACCCTTCTTCTCTCAGGTCAAAGAACATGAATGAAGAAATACAGCAGACGTGTCTCTGGGCCGAAGGAGGTATAAACCAGTGAAGCTTTAGCTGGGAATCAAACAATATCGGTGTCTGTCAGCGCAGCGCCGTCTAATGGAATTGCAGAGTTCACAATTCACTCTCTGTCTCATTAAAGATGCATGCCGGAGTGATTGTTATTAATTGTTTACAGCAAACGCCAGCTAAGATTCAGAATGGACGCCTCATGCATTTATAATTTAACACTATTTCCAAGCTCACAAGTATTCACTGTTAAGCCAGAAATGCAACCAACAAAAATTGCCCATGGTGTTCCATGAAGCCTATGGGGGATGTGGTAATAAACAAGCACCTGGCTATAACCTTCATATTCTAGAAAATATGAACTTGAACCAAAATTAATCAAATACTCTGATGTCGTTCCAAACCTGTGTGACTTTCTTTGGAACATGCAATGGAAGTCAAAGGTCACCAAAATTTAGGTTACACTTTGTTTCGATGGTCCACTTTTGATATTCTACTGACTATAACTTTGCAGCTTCATGTCAACTAGCAGTTATTAGAGTATTAGTAGACTGATGATTAATATCTGCTTATTTATTTTGATGCTCCTCAACAGACTATAGTATAAGCAACTTTGCAACTACGTCAACTTATTCTACTAACCCGAACCCTAACAGTCTACTGATTCTCTAATGAGACTTAGCTGACACGTATATGCAAAGGTTACTAATAGTAGAATGTCTAAAGTGAACTAGGAATATAATATGGATTAGCATTAGAATTTGCATATTGACATTTAAGAGGTTCCAGTGCACATCTCTCATTAATGCCATGCATAACTTTCATGAGAGACTGTTTAAAAATCCATAACAGTTTATTTGGAAAATAATAACAAATATATTGGGAATACAAAAACAAAACTGAACCAAACCTCCAGTCATGTTAAAAGGTACAAATATAGTTGAAAACAAACACATTAGTCCACAGTGAAACACCATTTATGTTAAAATAAGACCAACAAATGTCCTGGGAGGAAAGATCAGGGATTGTACAGGTTGCAACTGAAAGGCACTGACGTATTAAGGGCCAAATCATGTGAATGAATTTGGTAAAATTCAAATTCTAAAGCAATATCAATCATTTAAATAATTCAATATATTGGTCACACTCAAAGTGGAGCGCTGTGAAGGAAATCAGACACTTATAGAAGCTCTTGGAAATGAAAGGTTGTTTCAGTAAAAACACATACGTTAATGTAAGCCTCTATTGGATTTACTTTACAATGGCTGTATTATATATAGGGAAGCTGTGAAGTTTAATGTTCCCGGCGAGCTTGACCTCATAAAAATTACCCTTATTCATCAGCATTGTTGTGCTCATCCCTTCTGCATGCGTATTATATGTGTGCCGCAGCATTCAAAGATTGTCCCGTTTAATTCACCTTATATATCAGAAGAAAACAGGCCCGGGTGATGCTGTTGTTTCTTTTGTCCTCCGTCCTGATTAGCTTTCGTTATTGACACGTGTCGTCATTATTCCACCAATACGTGACCGTGCAATCACCATTTCACAGAGAAAAGATGCTCAGCCTCACAAAGCAAACATGCAGAACACAGCAATCGTATTATTAGACCACAGATGCGAGGAAGAATGCTCTTCTTCTTCAATAATTTGCATGACGAGCTAACAAAAATATCCTCTTAAGGGGGATTTTACAAGACACCGTTTTCAACTGAAAACTTTATATGCATTTTTTCCATTTATTTACATGACAATTGCATTTTGGGGGTCTGAAAACACAAACTTTTGAAAATGGGTTTCAAAGTGTAAGTTACACTATCATTATTGTCTCCATGTAAACTACAAAAACAAGAATTTGTGAATAGAACGGCATCATGCGCATGCATATGACGTGTTCAGTCTGTTGTATGTGCGTACTTCACAACCGGAGTAACAATGGCAGATTACAGGTCTGTGTTACTCAACCAGCGAGACGCATTATTTACATATTTATATGCCAAATTCTGACCTATAGCCAACTACTGGCCTGGCATGAATAATACAGTGTTCCCCTTCAGGGACTACCGCTGCGTGTAATCGCAGTGGGAACGCCCTCAGCGTGACGCGTCTGAAGCATGAATGAAATCAGTCAATGGAGAGAATGAGCGTACGGCGAGTGACGTCATCGACCAGGAAGCTATAAATATCCCCTGAGCACACAACACGCCAGCTTTAGTTACTTCAGCAGCTCTGTGTGTGTCTGAATCTGTCGATTGTGTTTGTCTGTTTTGTCAGGAGTTTTCACTATATATATTTTATATAAAAAAACCAATATGAGCGAGCAGTATAAGAAGTATGTGTGGCTTGTTTGGGAGTGCAGCAATGCCCAGTCGGCTCTCGAGGGAGTCGATTGTCAGCATTGCGAGCGTTTTCCCTTGAGAACTCTGCGCTCGCGGCGATCGCTCTTCGAGGAGAGTGATTTGTTGCGAGCTCCCCGAGGCTCGGGTCCCGCTTCTGTTGAGGCAGAGCGGCGGCGCTTGTCTTGGGGCTCGCAGATGGATCTCGCTGGCGACGTTGAGACGGGCCCCGCCCTATCTCAGCTATCTCCGACGAGATCTAGTGCCTCTCACCCGGCTCCGGAAGCACGCGCTGCGGCGGTTACTTCTGCCCGGGTGGAGGCACACGATGATGTTGAATTGAGATTTTCCAGTTCTGAGGAGCTGGATGTCGAAAGTTTTGCATCAGAGAAAACTAGTTTATCACATTATACTGCAAATGAAGAAGGTTTGATGGATGTATTATCTCGGGCTGTTGAAAAGCTTAAAAAAAAAAAAAAAACAGTATCGAGTGGCCAGCTGATAGACAGGTTTCTAGAATTAAAAGCAATCTAGATGATAGATTTCTGTCTGCACGACCTCAACCTTCTCGCCGGTGCTTACCGTTCTTCCCAGATCTTCATGCTGAGGTTTCAAAAGCCTGGGTTAGACCGGTTTCAAGCAGAATTTACACAAATCAATCCAATGCTTATGGTAACATTGTTGGTGCTAAATCTGCTGGTTATGTGACGATACTGTAGGCGGAGGAGACGCTCGCGAGCTATCTCGCTCCTGCTTCATCGTCTTCACTTAAAGCACCGGCTCTTCCACCAAAAAAAAAAAAATATATATATATATATAAATAAATAAATATATATACCTCTGTGCTGGTGGGGAAGGCTTACTCTATGGCTGGGCAGGCGGCTGCATGTTTGCATACGATGACTTTTATGCAGGCTTTTCAGGCCGACCTGCTCAAAGGAAAATCTGAGGGGGGTTCCCCGCCGAGAGAGACTTGCGTTCACCTCCCTTAAGGGTGCCCTGTCTCTCCCGGCGCCCTCAGAGGCCCGTCCTACTAACCCTGCCGAAACAGGGCGTAGAAGGGTCTGGCGAGTGCTTTCCCAAGGGACGCTCGTCGCCTCTAAGGAGGGTTCTAGTGTGTTCAGACCAGTCGTTCCCTGCTGGTGCGCCGTTACAGGGCACTGTGTCTGTCACGCAGAATGTTCAACCAGAGCAAAGTTTTTCGTCGAGTTCGTCTTCCAAAAGAGCGCAGCAGAAGCGGAGTGTCACGTCTCGTGCCCCCCTGCAGAGAAACTGGAGGGACGAGGCGGGGCGCTCTCCGGCGCGGCCTTCTCGGGGCAGGACTGATCTGAGGACAGTCATTGTCGCCAGAAAGGCCGACTTGAGTTCACCGCACCAAGACACGGTGCCCTGTCTTTATCGATGCCCTCAGGGGTCTGTTCTACTAACCCTGCCTATACAGGGCGTAGAGAGACTCGGCGAGCGATTTCCCGAGGGACGCTCGCCCCCTCCAAGGAGGGTTGTGGAGTGCTCAGACCAGCTGTTTCCTGCCAGTATGTTACAGGGCGCTGTGTCTGTCACTCGGGATGTTCATCCGGAGGCCAGCCTCGAGAGACTGGTTCCCTTAGTAGAGTTCCTGGCGGAATGGGTCCCCCACCCAGCAGGGAGTTAGGATACTACTTCATCAAAAAAAAAAAATCCTCACGTGCTGAACGTCAGGACTCTGAGGGTGGTCCCTATCGTGAAAGACCTGAGTTCACTGCACAAGAACACGGTGCCCTGTCTTTTCCGATGCCCTCAGGGGTCTGCTCTACTAACCCTGCCTTCACAGGGCGTAGAGAGACTCGGCGAGCGATTTCCCGAGGGACGCTCGCCCCCTCCGAGGAGGGTTGTGGAGTGCCCAGACCAGCTGTTCCCTGCCAGTACGTTACAGGGCGCTGTGTCTGTCACTGGGGATGTTCAAATCAGATCCGAGGACTGGTTTGTCATGATAGATCTAAAGGACGTTTACTTCCATGTATCTATCCTCCCTCAACACAGGAAGTTCCTGAGGTTCGCTTTCGGGGGCGAAGCGTACCAATATCGGGTTCTTCCGTTCGGCCTAGCACTGTCACCCCGAACATTCACGAAGTGTATGGATGCTGCTATAGCCCCGCTGTGGTTACAGGGCATCCGCTTTCTGTACTATATAGACGATTGCTTGATTCTAGCTCAATCGGAACAACAGGCGGTTCGGCACCGAGATGTCGTTCTTGCTCATATCAAGTGACTGGGGCTGAGGCTCAACGCCAAGAAGAGTGTTCTTTCTCCATTACAGAGAACCACTTTTCTCGGTGTAGTGTGGGATTCGACGACGATGCAGGCACAATTGTCACCTGCTCGTGTTGCTTCGATTCTTGCCACAGTAGATCAAGTCAAGCTAGGCCGGTCATCCACTGTAAAACAGTTCCAGAGACTGTTAGGTCTCATGGCAGCTGCGTCCAACGTGATACCTTTTGGCCTCCTGCACATGAGACCGTTACAGTGGTGGCTCAGAACCAAGGGATTCTCCCCGAGGGGAAATCCGCTTCGCATGATCATGAGTTCGCGACGGTGTCATCGCGCCCTGGTTATGTGGAAAGATCCTTGGTTTCTGTCCCAAGGCCCTGTGTTGGGAGCTCCTTGTCGTCGCGTTATGCTAACGACAGATGCCTCTCTCACGGGTTGGGGGGCGATCATGAGTGGTCGCCCGGCTCAGGGTCTGTGGGGGGACCATCACCGTCTATGGCACATAAATTGTCTAGAGATGTTGGCAGTGTTTCAGGCCCTGAAACATTTCCTCCCAGACCTAAGAGGCCACCATGTTCTTGTCCGGACAGACAACACATCGGTGGTCTCTTACATCAACCATCAGGGGGGTCTGCGTTCTCGCCCGCTTTACAAACTGGCACGTCAGATCCTTCTATGGTCCCAGGGGAAAATTCTCTCTCTCAGAGCTATTTATCTCCCGGGGTATTTGAATCAGGGGGCAGACATCCTGTCGAGGCAGGGGCCGAGGCCCGGGGAGTGGAGTCTTCACCCCGAGGTGGTGGAGCTCCTATGGGGACATTTCGGTAGTGCCGAGGTAGACCTATTTGCGTCCCGAGAGACATCACACTGTCCACTGTGGTTCTCTCTCAGCCAGCCAGCCCCACTGGGGTTGGATGCTATGGTACATCCGTGGCCGAGGTCACGCCTGTACGCTTTTCCCCCGATCGCTCTGCTCCCAGGAGTTCTGGAGAGGGTTCGCCGGGACGGGCTCAGTCTCCTGCTTATAGCCCCGTTCTGGCCGGCCCGAGTATGGTTTTCGGACCTAGTGTCTCTCCTCGACGGTTCTCCCCTAGAGATACCGATCAGGAGAGATCTGCTCTCTCAGGCGAGTGGGTCGATCCTTCACCCCCGTCCAGAGCTATGGAGGCTGTGGGCTTGGCCTCTGAGGGGGCCCAGCTCATAGATTCTGGTCTCTCGGCTGAGGTCGTTGAGACCATCCTCCAATCCAGAGCTCCCTCCACGAGGAAGTTATATGCCGCGAGGTGGAAACTTTTCACCTCTTGGTGTGGAGAGCGCCAGCAGGACCCAGTTAACTGCCCGGTTGGTACAGTGCTGGATTTCCTGCAGGACCGTCTCTCCACAGGGTTATCCCACTCCACACTGAAGGTGTATGTGGCGGCCTTAGCTGCTTACCACGCCCCTTCAAGTGGAGGTTCCCTCGGGAAACACCCACTTATATCTCGCTTCCTTCGTGGCACCCTGAGGCTGAGGCCTGCAGTTCGCACAAGGGTACCAGCTTGGGATCTGGCCATCGTCTTAGAAGGTCTCTCCCTTGCTCCTTTTGAGCCCATCGAGGAAGTTTCGGAAAAGTTTCTTACTCTTAAGACTATCCTTCTTCTTGCTATTTCATCTCTAAAAAGGATTGGTGATATTCAAGCACTTTCGGTGGCTCCCTCGTGCCTGGAATTTGCTCCTGGTATGGTTAAGGCCTTTCTCTGTCCGAGACCAGGTTATGTTCCTAAGGTGCCGACCACTTTGGTTAGACCTATAGTTCTGCAGGCTTTCTGTCCTCCGCCTTTTCTGACGTCAGACCAGAGGAAACTTAATTTGCTGTGCCCTGTTAGGGCTTTAGATGCGTATGTCCACAGAGCTGCTCTGTGGAGGAGATCGGAACAACTGTTTGTCTGTTTTGGGTCACCTAAGAGAGGGTGTCCTGCATCTAGCAAAGGATGAGCAAGTGGGTGGTCGAGGCCATCTCGCTTGCTTACGGTTCGGCCCATCAGCCTTCACCTTTGGCTGTAAGGGCTCATTCCACCAGGAGTATGGCTGCCTCTACAGCTCTTCTTTCAGGAGCTTCTCTTCAGGACGTTTGTGATGCGGCAGGCTGGTCCTCACCGCACACTTTCGTCAGATTTTATTCCCTTGACCCTAGCTCCACTCCAGGGGCTCAGGTTCTCTCGTCGGTTTGTGTCTCCTGATGACACACGACGGGGATTTGGTCGTATGGGGATGTGGGTATTGCGTTCCCACTGCGATTACACGCAGCGGTAGTCCCTGAAGGGGAACGTCCCGGGTTACGTATGTAACCCTAGTTCCCCGAAGGGACGGACGCTGCGTGTCCTGCCATACTCTCGGCATCCCCTTGGGTCGCTGCTTCAGTGACTTTTAAGCTGGCGTGTTGTGTGCTCAGGGGATATTTATAGCTTCCTGGTCGATGACGTCACTCGCCGTACGCTCATTCTCTCCATTGACTGATTTCATTCATGCTTCAGACGCGTCACGCTGAGGGCGTTCCCACTGCGATTACACGCAGCGTCCGTCCCTTCGGGGAACTAGGGTTACATACGTAACCCGGGACGTTTTCAGTCGTTTTCGCGGATTCAGGGATTGTTTAGACAACGCTGTTGCCTGTACGCAAAACTTTTCCATTTTAAAGTACATCTCGTGTAAATCCAACGCTATCTCACGACCAATTCGTCCGAATTTGACGAGTGATTAAAAGATGGCTAATTCGTACGAATTCGTACGACCTCATTCGTAAGAATTTGTACATTTGTCTAAACCCACGTGATGGGTAGGTTTAGGGGCGGGGTCAGAGGTAGGTCATTCGTACGAATTCATACGAATTGGGCAACTCGTCAAATATGTACTTTTTAGCAAAAATCGTACTAATTCGTACGAGTGAGGTCGTACGAATTGTTACGAATTAGCCATCTTTTAATCACTCGTCACATTCGGACGAATTGGTCGTGAGATCGGGTTGGTAAATCTCAGTTAAGAAAACGTTATTATAAAACGTCCAGTTTTTAAAATGTTTTAAGAACTCTTTGAAAACACTGTTAATTTTCAATATTCTCTAAATGTTCCGAAACAATATAGTAACATTTACATAACAGAGTTACATCAGTGGCCAGTGGCGTAAACGGCTTAGACTAATCTTAAGGTATAGTCTTCTAAGTTAGACTGGTCATAATTTTGCTTTTCAAGTCCGCAATGGTCATGTTCACTGTAGTAATGCAACTAAAACAGTTATAGGTGCACAAATACAACAAGTACTGTATTATAAAACGCAAAACAATACTGTCCTTTACCAGTAGAGTCCTAGAGCTGTAAACATTCAAACACAGTGACACTGGCTGTCCTCTACCGCTATACCTCAGTAACATCACCACAGCCAGGCCTTAAAGGGATAGTTCACCCGGAAATTAAAGTTCTGTCAGTAATGACTCTCCCTCATGTTGTTCAACCCCGTAAGACTGTTGTTCATCTTCGGGACACAAATTAAGATATTTGTGATTAAATCTGAGAGCTGGATCACTCCTCCATAGGCTTCTAAGGGATCAAAACTGGCCGGCCCAGAAAAGTTATGAAAGACATCGTTAAAATAGTCTGAGTGACTACAGCGGCTCAACCTTAAGTTTATCAAGCGACGAGAATACTTTTTGTGCGCAACAAACAAACAAAAATAACGACTTTATTCAACTCTTCATGTTCTTCTCTGTGGGCCTCGAGATAGTTCACGTAGTGTAACAGCGCAGCGCTTCTGGACGTCACACGCAGGCTCACTATTGGCCGACGCTGGTCATGTGTGTGATGCTCGCTTTAAAATGTTAGCGCGCAATAACACCACTTGGTTATTTTGTTCCACTATTTTAACTTTACTTAATCTTTTCAGTCGATGATTTTTATTTGTACTAGTCTAATACTATTATATTTTCTACTTCTATTTACGTTATTAGAATAAGCTAGAACTGTGCTTTATTGCAATATACCTCACCTATACCTCAAACTGTTTATGTAAAATGGTTTGTCTTTTTTGTAATTCTAATTTTTAATAATTTACTTTAGTTGTATTTTGGTATGGTTATATGTTTGTTTGTTTGTTTTTGTGTCAACATCGATATGGGCAGAGCTTTAAATTTCATGCATGCAGACGGCAATAAAGTTCATATTCATATTTCATACAACAAAAACATGTCCAGTTTTTATATTTGTTTTTATTTATTAAAAAATAATAATAATTGTTCCTGGTTATGCAAACAGTAAGGAAACATTTAATATTATCATTCTGCAATAATAATGTGAATGTCACTATGCTTGTTTCCCCCACTGAATACAAATTAAAAAAGATAATTTGTGACTTTTTTTTCTCACAATTCTGACTTTTTTCCCGCTCAGAATTGCGTGATATAAACTCACAATTGCATAAAATTGAATTGCAAGAAAAAAAGTCAGAATTGTGAGATAAAAAGTAACAATTATCTTAAATTGTTTTATTCCGTGGCAGAAACAAGCTTCCATAAGTTACACAAATAGTAACATTTAGAAAAATAAATAAACGGACATACAAGTAAAGCGTGAACAAAACAAATTCTATGATTGATGTATAAATGTTTTTATTATTCCAACATTATTTAGGACCAGATAACTTTGAATGAACATTCGGTTAACGTTACTGGAAGAAAGTTTGTTCATGAGAACCTGTTATCCACAGTTCAGAGAGCGTTCCCTGTCAGCTGAGGTTTACAGTACACTTTAATGAATTTTTATAGGCTCATGTATTTTTGAGTCATCCTTCCTGGGGTGTTATGGAATGAATGTTGTTACAGGCCATCTCAAAAAGAAAATATACTCTATGCATGAGGAAAAGGCAAAGAAAGAACATGGTAAATATTATCAGAAGGTGACATTTCTCATTTATTTTCACAGCAAAATATTTGTACCTTTTTTTTCTCTTTTTGGCAGCCGTCAACTGGATGATCCATTGTGGTCGACCATCTGTCTCATTAATAAAACGAGAGAATCAGCTTCCTGTAACAGTGTGATGCTTGTTATGAACCCAAAATATTCTATTTTAAAATTTGTTATGTTCAGATCCTCTTTACTAAATTTTAAAACTTGTTTTGATAGTCTGGCTTGTGCAGCTATTTTAGAACATGGATTTTAATTTCTTTATGTAGTTATTATTTATGTATGTTTGGGATGTGTGTATATATATTTACTTAGGCTATTTAAGATGAATATTACTTTATGTTACCATCAAATGCAAAAGTTCAGCCGAATGTCCTATTTTTCTCTTCCCTGGTAAAGAACAGACAGTACAAGCACAGCACTCATACTGGTACAACTACATATGTCTTGTCATTAAATTGTAGTTTACATGAAAAACCCAAGAACCTCTCCTTCACCAAAGCACAAATCATAAAACTAGAGTTTTTAAAGAAACCCTAATGTAGCTCTCTAGAAATGGCTCCGTTTCCTCCTCCTCTGTAAATCACATTTTGTCATTTTTTTGTTATGTCTGATCACTAATAACAAGCCGTATGATTCACATCTGTAGCAGAAACAGTGCGGGTTGATCTATGAGCCAAGATGCAACACTTAACACTTACACTTATTGATTTGTAAATTAAATATGACTATGAGTGATAGCTTGCATAGCAAAAACTACTAATTAACAGAATCATCGGTTAAAAGACTAACATTTCATTTTGAATTATAGCAATAATAATACTGATGATAATGATAGACAGTGGTTGTGAGGTGGGGCTACACACTTTAAAAAATGCTGTGGAGAAAGACCGGCGCTCTATTATGATATATAGCCAAAAGGTCAGACAGGTAATGCAACTCCATAACAACTGTTGGCTTTTGGTATTTCTGCTCCATTAAGCTCTAAGGTGGGCCTTGATTGAACTGTTAAATAAAGCGTGCACATTTTCCCTGCAGAAGCTGCCGAGGAAGGTCTGGGTAATGGTCTTTTCCAGCACAGTGGCTTTAAACATTGGCCTCATCGCGGGTAGCTCATCTTCCCCTCTTCCATACCCTGTCCATCTAAATTTCCCTTTGACATTCGAGTGGGCGTCCGGACGTCTCTTGTCCTTAGGCATTGTTTGAAACGCTAGACTTGTGCAATTTGACATGCGTTTGAACAATAGTTGTGTTTGTATTGAATCCGCAGTAGAGCTACAACTGAGATAAACCTCAGTTTGGAAAACAAAAGTCGCTTTACTGTGGGATCTCAACATGTAGAAATATTCAGGCTGTTGTACACTGTAAAAAAAATATGTGAATTTAAAAGTTAATATTTGACTTTTCTGATATGTACATTATCAGGTATATGTACATTAAGGTTCTATATTGTTGAATGTTTATTACATTATTTTAGTGCCATGTGTTATGATGGTGTTTTGTATTTGTGTGAAAGACACTGTGCACCTTCTATATATTAGTATTTTCATCAGTTTGTAGAGATTACTTGTAATGAACTTCGTTCATGTGGCTTTCTCTTTACCTGCTGTGTTGTTAAAGTTGGCATTAAAAGGACATTGTGCTAGTCTTTTCTTCCCTATTACGCCGTATATCAGAGTGAAGCGCTTCTGGGACAAGAACAAATGTGGGCGGGGCTTGATTTTGTCCGTGGGGAGTTGATTGGATGGTTGTGGTTTGCTATTGGTGTATCTCGTGTGAGTGACAGGTTGCCCCGCCCTCGTCATCAGAGAAAAGAAGAGATGTCGCTGCAACACTTACATTTACATTTAATCATTTAGCAGATGCTTTTATCCAAAGTGACTTACAAATGTGGAGAGCAGTAGAAGCAATCAAATCAACAGGGCAACAATATATATGCAAGTGCTGTGACTTGTCAAGTTTTTTTTTAAATTTTTTTTATAGAATAGTAAGTGTTAGTATTAATGTGTCAAGTGTGGATGAAAAAGATGTGTCTTCAGCAGTTTCCTGAAAATGTCATTCCTCCAGCTGGGAACAGTCCAGGTGACGGTCCATGAAAGTGAATATGTGTCTCTTTGGGATGATGCACCACAATGCGCCGTTCATTTCTGGAGTCACATAGGTCTAAAGTAGTGAGTTTAGGTATAGGGGTGCAGAGCTAGTGGTTGTTCTGTAGGCAAACATCAGTGCCTTGAATTTGATGTGAGCGGATACAATAGTCCAGTCTGGATAGAACAAGTGCTTGGACCAGGAGTTGTGTAGCTCTGATAGGAAGGGCCTGATCCTCCTAATGTTCTATAAGGCAAATCTGCAAAACAGGGCAGTTCTAGCAATGTGGACTGTGAAGTTCAACTGATCATCAATAACAAAGGTTTCTCGCTCTTCTGGATGGAGTTATGGTTGATGAGCCTAGTATAGCTGAATGGAGAAGTTGTAATGAAGTGTTTTGGGTTATGCGAGACCTCAAGCTGTTCCATCTTTGCAAAGTTGAGTTGAAGGTGGTGGTTCTTCATCCAGCAAGAAAGGCATCCAGGCAAACTAAGATGCGAGCAGCTGCCATCAGATCATCTGGGTGGAGTGAGAGGTGGAGTTGTGTGTCGTCAGCATAACAGTGATGGGAAAAGCCATGTTTCTGAATGACAGATCCCAGTGATGAGATTATAGATGGAGAAGAAAAGCGGTCCCAGCACTGAACCCTGAGGCACTCCAGTAGCTAGATGATAACAGTGACTACGTTTACATGCAGCCAATAACCCGTTCAAAACCGGGATATTAGCAATAACCCGGTCGCGCACGGCCATGTAAACACCTGCAAAAACCCGAATATGCTTATATCCCGGGTTTTAAAAACCGGGATATGATACCTGGGGTACCCCTTTTCTAACCCGAATTTTTGGTCATGTAAACGCGCATCGGCATATCCCCATAGTGATGTGTGTTCTGCGCATGTTCTATTCGCAAGGAATCTTGGTCTTTTGAGTAGAGGAACTTCTCGGCGCATACAAAAACCCGCGTGCAGTATACCGGAAGTAAACATGGCGAGACGCAGCACAGCATACTTTTGGAGCGAGGTCAGTACCAGCACCAAAGCGCAAGCAAAGGCGATCGCTATCTGCCCCGAACTATTCATTATCCGCGTGCTGCTGCTGCTGTTGTTGTCTTTGGATACAGGAAGAAGAATCGGAAATGACGCATATTGCGTCTTAAGGTTGTCCGTACGTCTTGACGCTAACCGTGCGTCACAGCAGGATATTGCAATTCAATCATGTATACAGGAGAAACTCTCTCTGCTCACGCATGTAAACGGGTTATTCCTAATGTTTCAGGTTATTCCCGAATAGTGACCTTAACCCGACCATAACCCGAAAATTGGCTGCATGTTAACGTAGTCAGTGATGGGAAAAAACATGTTTCTGAATGAAAGATCCCAGCGATGAGATGTAGATGGAGAAGAGAAGCGGTCCCAGCACTGAGCCCTGAGGTACTCCAGTAGATAGATGTTGTGTCTTAGAAACTTCACCTCTTCACGACACCATGAAGGACCTGCTGAGAGGGAAGACTCAAACGTGCAGTTCCTGAGATGCCCTTCGTCAAGAGGGTTGACAGGAGGATCTGGTGGTTAACGGTGTAAAAAACAGCAGACAGATCCAGAGGGAGGGGGAAGTTATTCTGAATCAAGATTACGAGGAACATGAATTTAAAACAATAATGATGTGCACGGATAAATCATTTATTATTATAAACACTGCAATATGCCATAAACAACAAGAACTGTCCATTTTGATTTCATCCAGACTTTAGACTGATTTTAATCATTTGGAAAAATTTACATTATTTCATTTGATGAAATGAACTGTAAATTTAGTTTCAATCTGTAAAACTTTAAATGTTGCTACCGTATTTTTTTTTTAACAGTAAAGTTCAACCACAGCTGCTGAATGATTTAAATGAATTAGTCAGTTTTACTGTATTTTTACTGTTTCTACCCATCCGTCACTCTATTTGATATTGCAACACTCTTAAGGGTTAAATCACTAAGGCTGTGGGCTGTCAATCAGAATCTTTGCTCATATCTTTGTCCTTCAAGCCATCTGCTTTGTATTGATTCACAAACTGAGCGCTCACACAGATACCGAGACTTGTATGTGTGTGCATTTCTCCGGGGCTTTATTTCAATACGGTGCACAGTACTTGAACTATGCTCCATTACGACACCCATTCAAGTGTGCCTCAGACGTCACCCACAGGAGAGCAACATATTAATGATCTTTACCAGAGGAAACTGCAAATTAAGTGTGAATTGTTTTCCAGAGTCATTTCATTATTTGCTCCATTACTCATTAGAATTTAGCAAATGCAATTTCATTTTGACTTCTGTCACCAAATTAAGGAAGATTAAACTTTCCGCATGCACTCAACGGTAAACGGTAACTTATCTTGTTAGTGGTGTACGTGCCAAGACAAGCACGGGAATATGAACACAACTCTATTGTGGAAAGAACTAGGATAACATATAACATATCTGTGATGTGGAAAGACAGAGAGCCAATGGGTCAAGACATTAAAAGTGATGATCCAAGACACATCTAATGATAGAAAAGTTAAAGTGGCTTTTATTTTACATTGGCTTTCCACAAATGGACAGAAAACGTTTTAAACCCACTGCACACTAATGTAGTTCAGAAGTTAAGCTTTCATGCGTCATTAATAAGGTTCTCTTGAAACCGAGGCTTAGCACAACAGTCAGCTTAGCTAAGCAAAAACGTTTCACAGATGCAGACATTTTTAACTAGGCCTGGTTACGTGTTTGGTTTGGAGTCTTCGAGAACTCAAGGCCATTTGGAGTTATAAGCTACTTATAAATTTCAATTTTATAAGACATTCCAACATTTCATCCTCTATGTTTTGACTCCAGATATATATTATACACTAAAGGAATTTTCACAAGGTTCTTTTACATGTACACAGAGAAGTATAGCAATTAATTCCTGCCATTTGTTTATTTTATTGCATTTTTCAATTATCCCAAAGAAGCAAAGGCACTAATATGATTTTGTTTGGGGAATAAATTAATCTTTTTCTCTCTGTTTTGGACTTTTTGTCAACGAAGATGGAGCTTTTTGAAAGCGCTCTCCCAAGTGGAAAATTTTGAAAATGCAGTTTTCGTTATGTAATGTGTGGACTGTGAAAATGGAGGTATTTGAAAATTATGATGCATGTTTAGTCATGTGACGCACATTGTACCGATAGATATCTATGGTTATACCGGCATTATAGTGCCTGATATTTACTTGTTGCTAAAGAGAAATGTTCCCTTGTAGAATCTTCATATTCCTGCAAAGATGACAGAAAACTTGCTCGCAATTTCTGTTTATGCGTTTTAGACCATACAATAGTCTTGCAAGCCCTAATTTGTATGTATTTGTATGTAAATTGTGGTCACATTTACTATTACTTACATGTATATAGACATTGAAACATACCATATCGATGTATTGACAACATCTAAACTTTAATTATTTACGTATCAGCAACTTTACAGATGTACAAATGTTTATGAATCTGTTTGATCTAATACTGAATTGATTATCACGGAATTGATCAGGTTTATTAAGTACTCAATTGCAACTATTAATGTAAAATGTATAGTTTACCTGTATAGCTGCCATAATAATAACACCTTTCAAACGTTTTTCTTTTTTTTATTGTTAACACTTTCCAACATTTCAGTAATAAAAGTCTCCATACACTGTAAAAAATTATAGTGATTTTAACGGTAAAAGACTGTAAAAATGCTACAGTGCAAAACGGTTAATTGGTTAACAGAAACTTTCCTTACTGTATACGGTAAATAACTGTGATAGATCTAACGGTACATTTAATGTAATTTTACTGTAAAATACCGTTAAATTTACAGTTTTTGAAAGTGAAAAAGAACAACTCATTGTATAATTTACAGTGAAAAACAGATAATAATACTTCAATAGGTTGGTAAATTAAGATTATATCAGATAATGAAATACGGTTTATTACTGTAAATTTTGAGTTAAGTCTGAAAAACCAATAACATTGATACCGTGTTTTTGACGGTAAAGTTCTGGTAACCACAGCTGCCAGTTTTTTTCCGTAAAAACAACAGGATTTTTTTTACAGTCTATTTAAAATACATGCACATTAGCGCAAAGCACAACAGTACCCTACGGTGCTTGGCAGTGGTCAAAAAGCATTTACAAAGTGACTTTTGGATTGATCCCTTCTTGTAAACTCAGAGATGTTAATTCGGACAATATTTAAATTAACACAAAACATTGGTGTTTGTCAAAAATACAGTAATTCATCCTGGATATTTAATGCGGATGGTGGGAAAACAAACAACCATTCTGGATTCAGATTGCAACAAAATCAAATTGTTGAAAATACCTTATGCCCCCATGACGAAAAACAGTGTGTATAGGGCAATGCACAGAATCCCCTTGATGAGTAAATCAAGCCCAAATACAGATATAAAGTGCTGGCATCCCTGAACAGAATGGGTAATGCAAAATACTTAAACTTCAATATTATCCATGAGCCTGTTTGCTTTTGACCTCTCCACTGCAGAGACTGAATCAGGTGTGTTTGCCTTCTGCCGGGGGAAAGGTGAGCCTTCAGGCCTGTGGCTCCAACATCTGCTTTTTACACCCCAAACTGCTGATTCACATATTGACTCAAGGCTAAAAGTCCATGGAAGAATTTATATACAGGACAAAAACTCAGGCCAAGTTGCAGTAACAGATCGTGAAGCTGTGACATCCACACATAAAGCATCATTACTCGCCATTATGTTTTTCATCATCAAATTTTTTTATTTATTTTGATCTCATTCAGAATTTCATAATATTTATTACACATAATTGCACATCATTTACTTCACCTACACTATTTTTAAGTAATAAGCATCACTTCCAGTACTAAATTTACTCTATTCAAAAAGATACAAAAATGTTATTTAGGAAAACATTTCTTCAGGCCTTAATGCATAACAGAAAAACTTGTATGAGTTTTTTTTTTTTTTTTTTTTTTTTTCTAGAATGCAAACGTGGACATTTAGAGGATCGTGCTAGTGATACCTGGTTTGTAATACATTTGCATAACACCAGGATGTGGTCTTGATTGGCTGATCAGCATCTCTTAGCTCCGCCCTCAAACACTGTAGTGTATCTGAGACTGGGAGAGTTTGGTTCGTGTTGTTCGTGTCGAGAAGACGCTGTTTTCTGCTGACAAAGCAAATCCACTTTGAGGAGATTGATACGGTAAAACCCACGCCATCGTTACTGTTCGTATCACTGTGTGTCAAGAGCTGAGATTCAGATATGATAATGAGCGTTTGATTTCTGACCAATCACAGCAGCCTTGGCCATCTGACCAATCAGAGCAGGGCAGCTCTCAGAGAGGCGGGGCTTAGAGAGACTGAATCTTTGTTTAAAGCGTTTCAGACACTGAGAGAAAAGAGATGACGCTGCAGTGGAGATTATAAGGAAATGTAAGTGTTTTTTGACATTGGATGCATGTTTATTGCAGGAGACCTCCAAAATAAAATTATTTTAAAACCTTTAAAATCAGTGGTGTAGTCTACGTGATACGCAGGTATACGCCGTATACCCACTAGAAAATGTCAAGGATTTCCGTATGCCCACTAGGAAATGTCAAAGAGCTCCGTATACCCTCTTTAAAAAGCGTTAGGATTCGTAACAACATCGTTTGTGAAAGAACTTTCATTCATAAATTCACCCCGCCGCCCGCCCGCCGTGACGTCTGTGTTTGGGCAGCGACACGGATCGAATCGCGGAATCCAGTAACAAAATAATGTAACTTAGCTGTAAAGCGTAACGTCACGCAATTTGGCCATTTTTGAATGAACAAATCAAAAGTAATGATACAATGAATCAAATCTCGATATGTACTAAGTGTCTATGAATATTAAAGCATGTTCTGCATGTTTCTGTGAATGAGCGCTCAATGTGTGCTCTACTACACACTGAAGCGCGCGTGACACGTGAAGCCTTGTTTATACTCGACGCGTCCGCAAGAGCGCGAAGGTGCGCACGGAAAAATGACGTAATTGCGGTGTGGGCGGTCGTGCGCGTTGGGTGCGCAAGACCCCATTTCGCCTGGCGGTGTGAACGGCACTTTTTGTAACATCGCGCGCGGCGCCGCATACGAAGATGAACGACTTCGAGCCGAATCTGGCCGAACTGGTACGTCTGTACCAGCATGTTTATGATCCTTCTATACACAGAGACATTTGCATTGATGGGCGACCATAAAAGCCTCTCATTTTGTGAATAGGAACACATTTGCATTAAGCACCCAGTTTGCACTTGTCTAAAGTAACTGCTTACATTTATAAAATAAGCCTACAATAGCAGAAGTAAGCCCTGCTGATGAAATTAAGGTTTAAACACTCTTCAATAAGGCTTCAGTTGTTTAACGAGTTTGTACAAGAAAGTACAATACACCTACTGCATTTATTACTCTTTTAATATGAATCAGCTATTAATAAACTACTAATAATCGGCAAACTACTTCTTCACTGCTGATTCTTGGTGGTTTAGAGGAGAATTACTCCGAGTCGCCCCCTGTCGTTTCACAGAATAGCACAACGGCGAGCGCTTTGGAGAGGTGCGCGCGCAGTCAGCGGAGACTCGCGCTCGTGCGGACGCGTCGAGTATAAACCAAGCGGCAACATTCTAATCTGAAAAATGAAGCCTACCCGGAAGTGCGAAAAACTGCAATACATCGAAAATCCGCTAGAGGGAGGTCCCAAAAGGGAGCAAATATCCATAGAACGCATGTTAAAATGTCCGTTTTCACAGCATAAATTTATATGTTTACATGTTGGTCCCATGGACTTTTATTGTATTTTTGGATAGGTCCCGAGTGCCTGACAACTATGAGGGGGGTGAATTTTTTTCTAACTCGGTAGTTTAGATCGTATTTAGATATAAAATGTATGACAAATAAGCGCGTGATTGACAGCTGATAACGGGCTGCGCCGAGTGGAATTCCTGAAATTTGACGTCTCGGCCTGAGTCGGCCATGATCTGACACAACACATCATACCACCTCTGTATCCTTTCTGAACATTTGTATTTGAAATATCGTAAGATTTTCCAAGATGGCACCGCCCATACCCCCCATAAACAGCCTCAAAACCGTTCTTCAGAAAGTCTATGGGTGACGTCACAGACGCTTTGTCCATATTTTTTACAGTCTATGGTATAAACAAGGCTGGACGCGTGGTGTTTTCAGCGTCTATGAGGAGGACATGCACACATTTGAACTTCATCGCAGACCTTTTATGAGAGTCACATCACAAGAATTTTACCATTTCATTTGATAAAAAAATCGTCATTCATTCGTATCATATACACACACTCACAAACTAGTCTTCATGACAACCTGTCAAAATCAACGTTTTGTATAACTTGATGAAAATATAACAAAAATATATTACTATTGCACAGTAGAGTATACTTCAAGTAGGCCTAATAATAATAATAATAATAATAGTTTATTAAAACACACAGAAGCTCAAATGTCTTTAATTTACAACCCACCAAAATAAAAGTTTGTAGAGAGAAATAAAGTAACTCGAGGGAATTATGAAAGAAATTGAATAGTAAGATGTACTTTTTAAAATAATAATAATCAAATCTATTAAAACATAATTTTAAAGGAATATCACACACGTTTTTAAAAAGTACATTTTTATTTGTGCTTATAATGTTTAAGTCTTTTAATTGTAAAACCTGTGCTTCAGGGACCATATTAATATAACATCTAAGGCTAAATGTAGCTCTTTACTGGCTGAGTTAGATGGCGATTAACACTAAACAGTAGATAATTGGGTGGCGGTGGCGGCGGCGGCGGCGGCGGGTTGGGCTGGTATATCACAGTATACTCACTACAAAAAACTAGACTACACCACTGTTTAAAATAGCATATAGGGGCACTTTCACAAAACCAGTTTGAATGATTTGTTAGACAAACCCATTTACTTAGTTAAACTGAGTCAATGATTCCGCCCACTAAATATAGGGAATTATCTGTATCTATGTACACACAATAGGCCTATATATACACTACCGTTCAAAAGTTTGGGGTCAGTGAGAATTTTATTTTTATTTTTTGGAGGAAAGAAATCAATACTTTTATTTATCAAGGACAGTAAAGACATTTATAATGTTACAAAAGATTCTATTTCAAACAAATGCTGTTCTTTTGAACTTCCTATTCATCAAAGAATCCAAAAAAAAAAAAAAACTGTACAACTGACAGACCAACAACTGTTTCAACATTGATAATAATAATAAATGTTTCTTGAGCATCAAATCCTCATATTATACTGATTTGTGAAGGATCATTTGACACTGAAGACACTGACACTGGTGATGCTGAAAATTCAGCTTTGATCACAGGAATAAATTACACTTTACTATATATTCACACAGAAAACAGCTGATTCACACTGGAGTAATATTTAATACTATAACTGATTTTTGTTGTATTTTTAATCAAATAAGCGCAGCTATGGTTAGCAGAAGAGAATTCTTTTAAAAGTATTTAAAATCGTACCGACCCCAAACTTTTGAACGGTAGTGTATATATATTTGTGTTCTGTTCTGTAGCGGCACAGAAATGTCTTCAGGATACGGCTGATGTGGTCCAGATTTGCTAACGGTGTTTGGAGTCGCTGATGGCTTTGGGACCTGGTCAAGTCTGACTGAATTATTGTTCTGTTCTTTTCTGAGAATGAATGCATTCTGAAGAATTTTCACTTCCCAGTAAGGAATAAAACTGCTCATAACTTAGATTGGATTGATAATTAATTAATAGACTATAATGTCATGGGGTTTGAATGAGGTAAAATTACTTATTTATGAAGAAAAATATGCTCTGTAACAGCATTAGAATTCATTCCTATCATAATTTCCACATCCTTAGGGTGCAAATAAAGCAGTTTTCATGTCGGTATTTCATTCACCAAAAGATTTATGAAAGAAAAGGAAGCAGCTTGTGCCTCACTATGGGATTGTGACCAACAAGAGAGAGAGAAAGGACAGATGACAGAGTGGGAGAAAAAAAGACAGAAAGAAAAAGAGTAGTTGAGAGTTTGATAGGACTCTTTGCAGCGACTGTGACATGTATATTTGTCAGTGTGAAGTTGGCACTCGAGGCAGAGCTGTATGATGAACGATGCCTGAAAATCCTCCACTGTACAGTCAGAGAAAGACTCATTGAGTGCGGTTACAAACCTCCATACACCTGACCTACATTACAAATTAACACATGACAATGAAAACAAAGCACATTTTCATTATACAGTATATACATACAGCATATAGACTTTTTTTGCACGTACAAAGCCTTTAAGTAAAACTGTACAAATGTCCACCTTCAGCTCGTGGCTTACGTGTCCTTTAGCTGTGAAAACTTCTTTACTGATTTTTTATAAAGTAAAAGTAAGAATTACTTTAATATTGTTAGTTGTATTTTTAAGATTAACACTTTCTGGACTGAAGCAGCTGAAGTTTACTTGATTGTTTTCTTTTTTTTAGAAAATCATGTTCAAATGTGAGTATCATCAGGCTTTTGAGGAAGGTTTATTTCTTCATCTCTCAATCATCATTGTATTGAATTGTGCAACTAATGAGCTTTGAACATAAAACTAAGCATTTAAATATAATCTTATTAAGACATTATTGGCAGATATGACGACATTATGTAAGTATCTTCTACACTGTTATAAAAATCTCATTGATTTACATTAAAACATCAGAATTCCATCTTACTTTTTGTCCCTATTAATATCAGAATTTGCACCAAATGGCATATTTTTGCTCACCCTGGGCCTCTGAATAATTTCCCTTCCTCGAGTTTGAGCTCCATGTTCTCACTAGATCATATTATATGAGCCAAATAAGCCTGATGTATCAAATGTGATACTCAAACAAATATCTATGCAAAGTATTTTTTAGATTTTCTTTTATATTTTGTCTAAAGGTTAAAAACCCTGTTACATTTCAATAAATTAGATTTTTCTGACTATCATTTCATAGGTCTACATGCAGGCTTTACAGGGATAAATTGTAGTAAAAAAAAAGAAAAAAGATTCGATTTGCAGCAAACCATTAAAAACATTGATATCAAAACTGATCATAACTAATGCAACGGCATCTCGTCAACTCACATCCCTGTTGCGGGATTTCTTTAAAGTTGTTTACAATATCACAGTTAATGAACAACAGCTTATTTCGTAACAATAATCCAGATATGGCCAGAAAAAAAAAACATTTCAGAGGATTTGTATGCATGGTCACAACATGATGTTCTTCTAAAATTAGTTCTGATTTCCATTCCTAAGGCTAGCCTGCCTAGAAGTCTGTGTCTGAAGCTAATCTTCACAGTTGGGAAGAAATTGCTGTATTTTATTTCCTAAACCCCGTCTTACATCAAGCCTGAGCCCACACTGCTTCAGACTGAGAGGAGCCCACCTTAGCTTTCACCCAGAACTAATGCTATACATCCATTCAGTACCGTGGCTAAGCAGTTCAGTGACCACCATTGATAAATTAAACCTCTGTGAATCATATTTAAATTCCTGCTTTTGAAAATAGAATAATGGGAAATTAATTTTGAGCATTTGGTCATGGCTCAGCATGCAGGACCTACTGAAAAAAACACACACTTACAGTAAGAGCAGGGAATTCAGAAAGAAATCCAGATATATGTATAGCTATGAATTTATGCATAATCCAGAGTGGTTTCCGGAACAACATTGCACATGTATAATGCAATATAAAGGTATTCATAATGTATGTTGTAATGCATTGTATATTTTCACAATTTTTTTTTACCAAATTTAAAATTCATTGTAATATTAGCAGATTCCGTCCTGGTTGTTTGGCATGTGTTTTAATGCATTACACTTTGAAAAGGAGTAACAAAGTATTCAAATATATGATAAATGAGTTACAATTATTCATGATATCATAAAGCATTATAATATGCATTGCAGAATTAATGCATTAAAAAAATGCATTATAAAAAAAGAGTGCTCAATATAGTTTAACAAAAACTACAGCGAATGGCAACACGTGCATATTATACCAGTATGACCGGGATTGATGTAACAATCATCACCAAGTATTCATAGTTTGCAGTCACATGACCTGGAGGTCAAAACATCCATCCATAAAACTGCAGAACAGGCCTGTTCATTTTCCATCGGTTTCAAGCCACGAATATTTAGATCAACTCTCAAAAGATGAAAAATAAAGATATGTATAACAAGTATACAGCACCTGCTGCAGTATTTCAATCACTGAAAACAGCGGGACTTTCTAAAATGCTTAACGTGACAAACATGTAAGTGCCTTAATGTATTAAAACAGCGAAATTTGAATCAAATTCAGTATACGCCTTATTGCATATTATGTACAGGCGAGTGGATGAGGCCAGCATATGAATGCAATACGCTGAATGGTTAAGATTTGTCTTTATAATGGTGTTCTATGGAAAAAACGCTTAATGAGAAACTGCGCGTTGCATTTATATAATGGGTTTACCTGCTCGCCTTTACATAGTATGCATCATTATCAAGGTGTATACTGAATCTGATCTGTTAATATCACTGTTAGTGCTTAGTGGTACAAATGCCTGCCGGTCAAAAGAGAAAAGCTTTGTTTTGCCCTCCAGGTGGCCGTTCCTACAGTATAACCAACACATTCTCATCCTTTGGCGTCATATAGGTGACGCCATATGACATTTCGTCGAAATCTTACGCACATGGCATCCTTTAGTGTCAATATAACACGCACTGTTATGGGTGGGTTTTGGTCTGGGGTAGGGTACGGTTATGACGCCTTGGGTTCTGCGTCTCATATTGACGCTAAAGGATGCCATGTGCGTCGGATTTAGACGAAATGTCAAAAGCGCCACATGTATGACGCCTTGGGATGAGAACGGGCTGGTATAACAGTGTGATGTAACCTGAAAACTATGAATAGTGTAGAAAACATCAATCAGACAATCAACTGCATGTCCGGCAGATCTGTTTTCTGACCATAACACAACACATTGACTACAGTGGAAATGCACCAATTAAATGCATGATTACAATACAATCTAC
Source organism: Rhinichthys osculus (assembly GCA_029959095.1). Classification (NCBI taxonomy): domain Eukaryota; kingdom Metazoa; phylum Chordata; class Actinopteri; order Cypriniformes; family Leuciscidae; genus Rhinichthys; species Rhinichthys osculus. Next base: position 51,476,755 of record JARWKJ010000006.1, read on the forward strand.
ATGCAGAATTCATATTAACATCCTCAGAATGCTTAAAAACATTAAGGACAAAAAATCAATTAATAAGCAATGGACCACGACAGCAGGAATTCTTCAAATACAGCAGACTTATTATATACAATATAAGACATCACTTTAGAGGGCTAAAACATGCGGAGCACAATCAAACTTCATCAATACAAATATAAAGAAATAAGACAACATAATTTGTGTGCAATCAAACACACCAGACTTTTGGTTCATTAATATAAGAATGCAAAACACAGCTAATGCATATATAAACCATTGGATTACTACATACTCAAAGAGGAAAGCCTTCTTAATCCTTGACATAAAAAGTTATTGCCAATCTTGAACCCACTAGCTAAACTGCTAACAGGTGCTACAAGGACCCCAGGTATCCCTCAACTTTGCTGGTTGCAAATATCTTTGTATGTTTTCCAGCATTATTATTGTGAAGCGTATTGCTACTGCCTTAAGGTTGAATTGCTTACTGTGGCATTCCTCGTTTGCATGTCGCCTCAGATAAACGTGTCTGCTAAATAACGTAGATGGAAAGATCTATCAAACCTCAAAGCACATTAACATAAGTTCAAGTACATGCTGCTAGTTCTTCATGTGCTAATCATGCGTATCAGTGCAGATTCTGAATGCCCTCGATAATGAAGTAACTAGATAATGTCAGCTTTCATGTCCATGTGATGAATTAGGCCTGTCAAAGTGCTACAATGAAACAAGGCCTTGAAATAAAACCTCTCCATCTTCACATTTTAGTAATTGCATTATGAGTCCAACATTTGGTGGTCATGTTCCTGCCTCTTAAGAATATTAAACACTGATGAATGAAGTCTGAAATGAGAAAATTGGCTGATAGCTGGAGCAAATTTCAACTAATAATCACAACCTTCAAACTAGTAAACAAAGGACCCCAATTATGTCTATATAATATGTCCTCCTGTAAACATCCAACAGTGACTTCTGGGAAATGAGAGTGGTCGTTTTTACAGTCTTTACACTTGACAGATTTGTAATAATGAAATTGAAACTGTTGAACGTTTATTTTTTCAATGTACTTTAGTTTAAACTTTGGTACTTTGGTAATACCAATCTCAGTCTGTGAAGTCGTATAGTTGCACTTATGTAAGCCTGTTAAGTTAATGTTCGAATGCAAATAAAAAATAAACAGTGTTTTTTAGAGTCACTGACATGACTAGTTTTATTAAAAGTTTTTAGTTTTAGTTTAACTATAACCCTTTACTTATTCCACGTCATCATCGACATGATTCTTATTCCACGTAATGTTTATTTTCCTCTTGGGTTAAACATAATATTCTGGAATTTGATATTGGTCTACAAGCGCAGTGATACAGCGCGCCTGAGGTGGAAATGCACGGCTCATCTCGACGCATCCGTATTCACTCGGAAAATACATACATAATACACCTCTCTCAGAGTCCCACATGAGACTTGATTATCTTAGTATAGAAGGATTCATGAAGGTGACCTGAATGCTGACAGATACAAAGCATCTGGACGGACTCGCGAGCCTCTGGGCTGGTTGCACTTGGGCATATTTGTAGGATTAAGTTGTCAGCGTGTAAATCCACAGAGAGCGATAAATAACTGCTCGTGCATTCGGATCGGGGATCTGATATCGACAGCATGCATGTATTCAGAGAGGGTTGCTTTACATAGAGCCACTGTTGAGCATTTTAATTCATGATTATTTGTGCAGAACTGGTACAGAATCTGTCTCAAAGTATATCTTCGGTTTGCTTAAGATAGGGTTAGAGCTGTTATAAAAGTAGCTTTCGTTGTGTTGGTGACTCATGTTAGATCATTATCTGATCCTGAACCCAACAGTCTGATGGCTGGATTGCTGGACATTTATTTTCTTGTCGGCCGTGCCAATAAAGTAATGAGATGCAGTAAATTTTGGTGTCTTACGCAATGCACTGAAATACATCAATGTGGGCAAAGCGTCATTGGAACCGGATGGCCTACTGATCTGTGATGTGCCCAGAATTATATACGGCAGCCTTTTGCCTACAGCTCGCAGAATAAGTGGATAAAAAGCAATGCTAACATCAGAAGAGCCATTTAGATTTCCTCAGACGACGTTTAGGAACAGTTGAATCAATTCTGAGCTCCAAGTTTCTGCATCTTCCTCTAGTGTTTATATGATGAAACTGGTTTGTATTTATTTTTTAACAGTTGGATTGTAGGGTTTTATTTTGCAAGTTTGTTTAACATTTACATTTTTTGTATTTTTGGAATGGAAGAAACATATTGTAGATTCCCAATCAATATGGAATGATGTTATTCTTTTTTATAGTCCATTATACATGCATGCCAACAGCAAAGAGAGTGCCAATTACTATCACATACACTCTGTATATACACAAAATATGCAAAATGCTGGGTTGTTTCAGCCCATGTTTGGGTCAAATTTGGACAAACCCAAACGTTGATTTTGGTTTAGTCCATATTTGAACAAAACATGGGTTAAAACGACCCGCCTTTCTTGGAGTGTAGAATACACACTGGTTTAATGAAGTTTGTATATTCTATTGGGTAAACCTGTTGAGGAACCCCAGATCCGAGGTCTTCGATGGGGAACGCCGCTAGCAGTCTGCTGTGCTGGGATTCATTTTCTTCTTTGAATTTATAATAACATTAGAGGCACTTCAAAAGGCATAGCAGCGAACAATAGAATTAAAAACCAAAGCATGCACAGATCAGCATTAGACTGAATACGAAACCAATAGTGTTTCTAATTAAAACACTTGCAAACAAACATGGGCGTTCACATGTGTGCTAATGATGATCTTTAAATCGGCAACACACCTGGAGGAATATCGAGAGCACGTAATGGGCAAAAAAAAAAATTATAACAAACCGAATTATTATTCTGTAATTCATCTATCCTAGACAAAGCTAGTTTATTAAATATTAATAGGAGTTAAAAGTACAGACAAGAAGGACCCACAGAAGGTGGCTCTCATTACCCAGCTCTCCTGAAAAAAGACTATTATTAGGCAAGGGATGGTCAGAAATGTAATGAAATTATTATCATTTTTATATCCTCATTCTTTGATATAAATAATATATCAAGCCTTGCATATTTTCACCTGGCAGCAAAAAGCAGACCAACATATTTAATTATTATTTGTTTATTACAGAGGAGAACCTATACAAAGTCTTGATTTTAGGCTCTAGAACAGTTTATCATGCTTGAATGTTCAAAAACACATTATTTTCCCATATTTGACACTGTTGCAGCCCCTGTCACACTGTAAAAAAATGATATGATCAATAAGTTATGATAAACTATGTTTTTACAATGCTTTAACTCATCAAAATAAGTTAAGCAATTTTCAACTCAATTTTTAAGTCAGTTTAATGTAATTTAAGTTGAAATGACTTAAACATCCAAGTTGATTGTACTTAAAACATTTAAGGCAGCAACTTTTTTTACAGTGCAGTAACGCTCTGTTTACTTCCTGTCTCTATGAAGCCCCTCCTTCTGAAAAGCACACTGTGCTCTGATTGGTCGGCTGGAGCAGTGTGTTGTGATTGGTCGAGCGCTTCGAGTGTGTTTGGGAAATGTCCCGCCCCTTACCATAACCACCAGTTTAACACACTACTAACTAACTCAACCAGAGCCCTGCCCCTTTATTCTGCGTATGGATTATTATGAGGAATATTGTGACGTGTTCGTTCCCGGGAGAAACTCAAGACTACAATGGAGGCGTTTCAGGAGTTCAGAAACACTGACGCTGATATAGAGAAGAACTGGAGCTTTCTCATGATCAAACAGCAACATCACACACTAAAGACAGATGAACATGGAGGGGGAAAAAGCAGAATATGTCTACTTTAACAAAACATAAATATCATAATTTTTATAATTTTATTTTAGATTTACATATTCCAAACTTTTTGAAGGTATTTGGTGTTTGACCAAGTTAGTGGTGCCAAAAAAAATAAATAAATAATGATTTATTGGATTGTGCAAAATTAAAATGTGCCTTGAAACTAGCAGTTCCTTTAAGACATCGACCCCCTGAAAGTCATTGTTTAATTTGCGCACGAATCATTTCCACCACATTTGCCATTGACTTTACTTCAGTCATTCTTTGGTCATGAGGTCTAGCTGTCCTTTTGAGATTTGAGATTCATTTTACCAAAGTCTCGTTTGAACCTGAGAGAAGAATGTCTGATCTTTGACAGATGCTCTGCAACGTTGATGGATCTACCTGTCATAACCTCACAAGGACCCATTAAACTGCATGAAGCGGAGACGTGGTGAATTGTTCCAGTTGTTCTCTCTGGGTCGTGACTTTCGTCCGAGTCGCTATGCGATTCTTCTGGAGTAGCCGAGACAGTTCTAGCAACTTGATCTGTGGCTCTTTAATTATTCTGTCTTCTCCTCCTCTGGGGAGATGTGGCTGGTTACCTCCTGTCACTATGCATATAGAGCATTAGCTCTGGTGTGAGATGGAAGTGTAAAGGTTACGAAGACTGTCCTTGGGGTGCGGGGAAGCATTTGTTGCTGTGAACTTCTGATGGACCAGAGCTAATGGCCCGATGATCATGAGCAGACTGCTCTATCTAATGATGATTGGATGTTAGCTGGCGTTACATGTAAGGAACCTCCTTCATGTGACCTTTCTTGTCCCTCTGGACTGAACCACACCATCTCGAGATAACAAAACAAAGCTTTAACCCATTTAAAACGATTTCCATGTTTCCACACCACAGGTGGGAAAATGTCAGTTCAATTGAATCAAGTTTCTGAGGACAACAAAAACAGATTTTGCACTTTTGCATTCAGATAAGACAACACTAACACTCCAAAATATGCAAATAATGAACTATTGCGACATAATTTCGAACAAAATCAGGCCAAAAGGAGTTTGTTTTGGGAGTTTGCCAAAGCTAACTTTCTGGAAAAGTTCAGTCCAGCTGGTAAACACCTTTGAACAACCATTAATCCATGGCAATTACGTAATATGCAACACATTCTCATCCTTTGGCGTCATATAGGTGACGCCATATGACATTTCGTCGAAATCTAACGCACATGGCATCCTTTAGCGTCAATATAACACGCACTGTTATGGGTAGGTTTAGGTCTGGGGTAGGGTACGGTCAGTGTTGGTCAAGTTACTTGGAAATAGTAATTAGTTACTGATTACTGATTACTTCTTCAAGAAAGTAATCCAGTAACTTTACTGATTACTTATTTTCAAAAAGTAATTAGTTACTTTACTACTTTACTCAGTTACTTTTCAAAAACATGATGCACAACCTGAATACGCTATAAAGCAATAGACCTTTCAGCCTAATTCTATTTTCTGCATATTCCATCATCTAAAATTTAATCAGATGAAACACTCTTTTTTTAGCTTGTTTTATTAGTTTCAATATTGTAACTTTATGCACATTGCATCAAGCAAAAATTAAATGCAACAGTCTCAGACTTTTGATGGACATTTAAACCTATTTTCTGCACATTCCACCATATTTTAATGAAATAAAGAAAGTCCTTCTTCTGTTAACTTATATTTCTGCATATTCCAGCATATAAAATAAATATATTTTTTGTAAAATCCTTCATTCGAATAGATGTAAATAAAATACAGCAATAAAATAATTAAAATGAAAGTCTCTCCTGACTGTATTCCAAATTATTAACACTTGCGTCTTTTAACAGTAAAGTGCAGAGCATACCTGTCAACACTCCCGTTTTTCCCGTTTTTCTCCCGTTTTTTAGCCCTATCTCCCGGTTTGTTATTTCTCCCGGGAAACTCCCGTAATTTGCATGGCCCAAACTCCTTTATGAATAATCGGACCAATATGTTTGTCTAACGTTGACCAGTTGCCAGATCTTGTATTAAATGCATTATATTCACACAATCCACACATCATATAGAATTTCATATTGAAAAACTTCTAACGCGTTACTGCCCATCAGTGGTTACGGTTATGACGCATTGGGTTCTGCATCTCATATTGACACTAAAGGATGCCATGTGCGTCGGATTTAGACGAAATGTCAAAAGCGTCACATGTATCACGCCTTGGGATGAGAACGGGCTGTAATATATGGGTGTGACATGGAAATCTTCTCTAATTCATTTTTATTGTGTGTTTATTTTGTTGTTGAGAGGAAAGCGGCAGCGCCGCCGCTCCCACCACGCGCATCACGCGCTGTGCGTAGGGCACCAAGTGCTGAGGGGGCACCAAAAATAGCCTAATGAAAAACCAATCATCAAACTTTTTGTTATAATCGGATTCAGCGCGTTCTTCCTCTTCATTCCGCAGCGGCGCCGAGCAGAGACAGAGAGCACGTCAGAAACACAGGACAGGGTGTGTGTGTGTGTGTGTGTTCATGTGTGTGTTCTTCTGAGCCTCATTGGTCTGTCACTGCTCGTCAATGTCAGAATATTTGAGATGACCAATCAAATCAAAGTAGGCGGGCTTTATGTTCACAGACGCTGAGCGCGAATTTTAACAGTGCAACTCGACGCTTCAGTGTACGGTCAAGTGCGAGATAAGATGTAAGTAGCTAAACAACTTTATTTGACCGTTTTTTTTAGGTCATAAATGTTAAACGAATGACAAAAAATAATTAGGCAAACTAATATAGTTTTGTCTAATTTCGCCATTTTGAACTGAAAATAGGCCTATGTAACATGTAGCCTAGTGTAATAGTTTAGGCTACTGTCATTGTGAGGGGACAAGAAACATGAACAAAGCCGTTTTCATCATGTTAGGCACAGGATTTATAATGAATGTGTACATATTGAGAATAAAATACAAATTGTAACCTTTAGTAAATTAAAAAAGCCAACTTTAGGAGGGGAAGATACGGGGCAAGATAAAAACAAAGAGAAAAAGAGTGTGATGATGATGAGGAGAGAAAAATAATCAGCTGCCCACTGACATGGTTTAAAAGCTGTTGTTATCGATTTTTTTTTTTTTTTTTTGCCTTCACAACATCTTAAAATGCACATCTGTAGTTCAGAAAAATCCAAAATTTCCCCCGAACACCCCTAACTAACCTGCCTCAAATTCGGGATCCCAGTGATTATAAAACCATGCCATTGCATGCTAATGAAACTAGTTAATAGTAAGCATTAGACCCTAATCTAAAGTGTTACTTTTTAGCTTTTTAATTTTTTTATAAATCATACCCTCATTGGGGGCTTAGCCCCCCTAAATGAAAATACTAAATGAAAATGTTTTTTTTTAGGGGGGGCGGGGGGGCATCATAAAGGAATTATGCTTAGGGCACCAAAATGGCTAGCAGCGGCACTGAGCGCAGCACATATTTACATTATGCATCTAAACGCTTTTCCTGGTAGCGTGGGTGACGTCTAAATGTTCGCTAACTGTATACCGCAGATTGTGTATTTAAAACTTCTTCCTCTTTCTTTCTTACTGTGAACTTTAAAGTATGCAAATAACACCATACAATGGCCACATTTGACAACTAGCTCTACAAGTTAACAATATCTCACAAATCCTATCTCACAACCTGCCTCCAATTTATATAGTTCTTATTTATTCTTGCTTGATTGGACTTCATTGTCAAGGTGAGATTCATTGGCTGCAAGCGAGTCATCTGACACTTTCACACACACCTTAAGTGACATGTGACCAAAACCCACAACATTACTTTGGTGCCAACAGTGGGACCTGCTGAATTCTGGTGCCAGAAAATGCTAAATTAATGTTGCCAGTGTAGGGCAAACATTCGGAGTGAGTTTGATGCATGCATTCATAATAATTCAACTTGAAGATGAATGATACATTTATTCATTGTATGATGAATTATGCACCGCAATTCATACACAAACATGTCCTCCTGCATAATTCAAAATAATTTCCCTTGTTAACTTTTAGCAACGAAAAAACATTTCTTTTTCAAAAAAAACATTGTATTGGAGTAGCAAGCAAGCACCACACTTGTGTGAAATCCCTTACATTAGTTAAAAAACAAGAAGTTCATAGTTACATTTAATACTCAACATTTCACCTTCAGCAAAAATAGGTCCAAACGAAGTCACAGTTGAAACACAGATCGCGTTTCGATGATGAATGATTCAGTGTTTTTGAAAGAATCGGTTGAGTAAATGATTCAATGCTTCATTCCTAAAGGCAGTCACTTGTTTAGTTCCTGGATAAAACAGCATTTTGTAACAAATCGTTTAAGTAAATGAATCCAAAGACTCACTCATGACTTTTCGCCATCTACTGATGTAACAATGTAACCTGCAATAACTTAAGTGCAGTAAATGCAGTGCACCGTGATTAGATTTGTAAACTTACCAACCCACAAATAATCAATCTTTTTACTCTGAAAAATCTGACACTTGAAATGAAATCTACTTTGTCTCCCATGAACCACTGAACCGCAATTGTTATTATTTTAAACAAAAGAGAAAACAGAGGACAATCTCAAAGTCCAAATGATTCAAATGTGTATTTCACAGTCCTAAACAGTGATGTTTTAAAGTTTTGATCAGGCGTAGACTCGTTCCAAACGTCACCGGCAAGATTCACCTCATAAATCAAATACTTAAGAGAAGGATAGATTTTTCTCAAGGGCAACTCACACACAGCGACACTGTCAGAATCAATCTTTGCTAATAAACCTGACGTCCGAAACACTGGTTTCAATACACATTGATAACAGCTTTAAACATACGCGAAAAGAAGTTCATCCCACAGAAGTTTATTAAATGCTGGGATGTTTTAACCCAAGTTTGGGTCAAATTTGGACAAACCCAGCTGTTGGGTTAAATTTATAAATTGCATTTTTTAATCCAACAATTGGGTTTGTCCATATTTGACCCAAAATTGGGTTAAAACAACCCAGCATGCCTTTAAGTCTAGGGAAATGCCACATCTGAAGGAATAATACTAGCTTTGCATCTCTCAACATACCGTAAAAGCCTAAGAAAAGTTGATTCAAACAGTATATCAAAAACCTTGTCACAGCACACAAGTGTTTTAAATACTCTCTGTTTAAAATGCACTACTAAAAGTCAGTCCTGAATGCTTGGTGAACTATCCTTCTACCTCATATTTAATATTCCTAGACTTAATGAACCTAAACCAAGGTTACAGCTTCCGTGACTTCATGCAAAGCTTGATCAACCTTGAGAAACCGAGAAGCCTCACTGATTAATGGTTTTGATTTCAGCGTAAGCAGACTCGGGTCTACCAGTCCGGCAGAAAAACAAAATGATGCAGACAGCTTTGCACTTTTCTCAGCACTAAAACATTTAGGAACGGATTTAAGTGAAAAGCATCTCAGGTGTGCCAGAAACATGGAGGGAGATTTTCAAGTGAGAGCTGAATTTAAAAATTGATGGAGAAAACTACATTAAAAGCACCAGAGAGCAACAGCATTTGATCCAGTCCATGTATACACACGTATCCTCGAACAACACGCACAGAATGGATGCACACTAGATTTAAATAGCATTCGATTTCCCCCATAGCAAGGCAAACACACACTTTAGCACTGAGCAGCAGACGGGTGAGACCACCGGTTGTCATATTGGTTTATTTAATGTATGTATCAGTTGGTAATTAGGGGATGCTAATGATCTGCTTTCCTGGCATTTCTCATTCCAATACAGGCCAGGCAGTAAAAAATAGCAAAGGTAATTATGTTGCTTGGGAATAAGTTTTTGGCAGATGACATTATGAGAATGTTTTACCGTGTTTGTGTCTCTTCCGATTCTTTATCCTGGCCGCCGGGCAGATTTAAAGGTTTTGATTTACAGGAGCATTAAAAGCAGAGATGCAATTGTGGGTGCGTGTTGAAATGAAACCCCAGCAATGCCATCTGGGGAATTCATCCTGGCATTGTTCAGGACTCGATCTTATTATTAGTAATCCATTATAAGCAGAAAGAGAGAGAGCGGTTCATGAACCTGATGCACATTATCGCATGTGCTTGATAATCTGATCCCTGCTTAGTTGTTTTACTACGAGGATTGAACATTTGCTGAAACTCACTCTGCATAATAGCCTGCCATGATGTGCACGCGCTGGTTTTGATGAATTGTTGTGCGGTTAACACTAGCCTTGAGCGTGCTCTTGTCCGTGATCGTGTCTGATTATCTCGGGCTGGTCTTCCACTCCAGTGACCTCCATTAGGACAGGGTTCACTCTCTCTCCTGTGGAGGCGAGGGATTTGGGTCTGACGGATGGCAGGACTGGCTAGTATGTCGCCGGCTGAGATAATATACTTGCACGCGCACCGCTATCCGCCCGTGTAGTCGTAAAGCAAAGCATAAACGTGATGTTAGATCAGCATTTCTGAAGACGACGCACACACACACACACACACACACACACACACTCGTAGCTCACAGTGACTTTGCTTGAGGATGAGCAGGCGATCTGTGTGCATATACTGTGCTGAGATCAGGACACAAAACAGTGCAACTACTGCATAGGCAGTGATATTAATTTAGTTAATTTAATTATTTTTAGCGATGCATGATATATTAGTGCCATATTGGTTATCAGCTGATTTCTGTTGATATTGGACTTTAATTTGCATATTCTGATTGACCCTATGTTTTGCATGTACAAGCTACATTTTCAAGTTTATCTTTAAAAAAACAGTTATCTGTAATCTTCAGCTTATCTCAAAATGAATATCCATGTACGTGCATTGTAATGTTGTGATTGCTAAATTCATAAATTATTGATTTCAGTTTTTTGGGTTTAGGGTTTTTTGTTTTAATTTATTTAGAAAGAACTATCATTTTAATATGATAAAGTATATATGTATATATATATATATTTTTTTTTTTTATTTTTTTTTTTTACTTTAGTATAGAATTTTAATATTGGCCATAATAGTCAGTTATGGTTAACTGTAACATGCAAATAATGTTCAGTCAAATTTAAAATATATTTTAAGTGTAAATGAAGCTGCATTCATATCTATTCACACACCCTAAAGTCACAAAAGGCTGTTACTATATATTGTGTTGCTATATTTTCACTATTCATTTTTAAAAATAAAGGTTCTACAGGGTTTTCTCATTGATGTCATAGTAGAACCATGTTTCCAAAAAGAACCTTTCAGTGAACAATTCTTAAAATAACCACTTTTTATATAGTGTGAGGAACACTTTAATAATCTAAAGCTACAACTTTTTCCACTATAAAGAACCTTTTGTGGAAATGAAAAGTTTGCATGGATATGCAATAAAGAACCTTATTTTTAAGAGTGTATAGTCAAGATAGATTGAACCCTTGCCAGTATGCAGAATAAATGGCAAAAACACTGTTATTTATTACCAATCTATATAATTTTGCCTGCATGGTTAGGCTATATTTTAAATCATGTTTTTTTTTTTTTTTCGCTTGTCTTTTTGCACTTTCCAGTTTAATGATGTATCAGAACATTTTAAGATTGTTATATGTCAGCTTCAGTGAGTGCACATTAGTCATATAATATCAATCAGAGTGCATTATGGGTGTAAATAATAAACTGTCACCTCAGAATTTGGACAAAAAACACAAAATAGCCTACATCCGATATACGGCACTTCTTTATAGAAGCAAATATTGAATGTTTGTATCCGTATGTTGTACTTTTGTTTATCAAAGTCTTCTAATGAGCTCTCTCTTCTTTTTTCCCAGTAAAATCAGAAGTGGCTTCATACAGCCAAACCTTTTTCTAGGAACTGGACCAGTGCCCAGTCTGTGTATATAGGCTAGTATATATACATGTTTTCCACATCGTCCGTTGGAGCTTCTCTCGGATGTAGAGAGCAGTTCTCTGAGATAACGGTTTAATTAAAGCCTGTTCTTCTGAATCCACCCCAGCAGAACCAGCAGGTGTTTCCTCCTCCTAAAGAGCATGTTTTGCACTCCAGAATCAAGCGGACGGCCATCGCCACCATCTGCAGCTCTGATCTACAATACCAGAAGATTGCCAGCAAGATGAGCTCCTTTATCCCAACCTGCACACAGATCTGTACGACTCAGTAATCAAACCATCGAGTCATCGTTTTAATCAAAATATTAGGCAATTTGTTTGCTAGTGATTACACGTGTATTTGTATCCTGCCCAAAACAAAGATTATAATGAACTCCAAGTGTCATAATGTCATGACTGATTGCTGTTGATGCCACATGCCCTTCAGGATAAATGACAGAAACATCAGTATATTATACGATAAGGGCTTGGATGAAGGGTTTTACGGTCCCACGGCACAGATTAAAAGGAGAAACGGCGAACAGAATGAACTCTTCGTTCAGTTTTATGCCCCTATACAGGCAACTGTGAAAAATGAGCTGATTAGAAGAAAAAATTACGGCAGTTGGATTTATTTACATAATTACTTTAAAAACTGGCAAATGGTCAAACAGTGTAACCATGTTTTTTGTTTTTTTAATGATTATTATTATAGATTAATGATTATTCAGTGCATGCTGGGGGGAATGGGGCTGAAGCACAAAGCCATTATTTTCACTTGATTTATTATTAAAAAAAAATTTAGTGCAAGCTTATTTTCCAGAAAACAAAATCATTAATCCAACTAATCTATCCTTGTTGGTTTATCTTTAGGACTAATTAAAAAAAAAAAATAGTAAAAAAAAGTAGTGTAATAAAATAGCTGCTTTGAGATTTTTTTACTTTTAATGCTTATACTTTATGTCAATAGTCCACTGTGGCAACCCTTACGAAACAAAAATATATTGCAGTATATTGGAAAATATCATGTGATATATTAGGCAATATATTTCCATATGGGATTTAATATTTATATTTTCCAATATATTGCAATATATTACATGAATATATAATATATTGTATAACATATTTATCATTAATATATTATTCCATGTATTTCCAATATATAATATATTGGAAAATAACATATTACAATATATTTCAAGTAGTATATTTTACGTAATTCAAGTAAGACATCTTGCCACATCCACTTTAGATATTCTACTAACTATAAGTAACTTTGCTACTACATGTCAACTAGCTCTCATTACAGTATTAGTAGACTATAGGGTTCAGGTTAGTAGAGTAAGTTGACATGTAGTAGCAAAGTTACTTATGTTGAATGTCCAAAGTGGACTATGGCACATATGCTTTTTATAATACATAATAATGTGACTTGTTTTGCAGGTGATAATGTCTGCTTTTATTTGTAAAGATAGTTTACTAGAATCATTTGTACAGTGCATGTGCTGGTCGAGAATGAATGGTCGTAACGGGGGGCTCCTGACTCAAACTACTGAAACTATTCTCCTTCTCTCAATTCAGACGTGTTGCTAATGTTGTTGAAAGAATGGCGAATGTGTGTGAGACGCATGCATTACAATAGCGGGTAATTGGATTCACCCAGTGTTACATGAATGAAATGCAAAATGTGTAAGAACATGAAAAGCATTAATTGGAAATCTTTCGTCTGTCAGTGGCTGAGCTGGTCTTCCCCACGTTGATCATCCTTGCTCAGGTTCAACGTATCAAGTGAAAATCTTATGTATTACCTTCTTTTTCAATTTGATGCTGGCAGATGATTGGAAACGAGCATGTGCGAACACACTCACATGCAAAACCAGACTAGCATTTAATCTCATCTGAGAAAGAGAAATTAACACACATTGAGAATACAGCATCCTCTCAATGTCCTGGCAGATGTGCACAGTTTCACTGCTAGCCAAATTCAGCTTAAGGACATGTTTAGGCTTCTCTCCAAATGCCTTCGTACCAAACAGGAGATAATCCATTTTTCCAAATGTCGAAATGACTATAAGATGACTTCCTGCCTCCCAGCAATCACCTGCCTCACGACACACATCATATCCCAAAAAAAAAACCTAAATAATAATCATATTTATTTAGGGGTAAAAAAAAAGATCTACAGACTCAAATCAATGTGACCTCAGTAGAGGAGTCTGTGGTGCAATGCAGAGCGCGGGCAGATGGCACTGCATGCTATCGCTTACCTAGGGATCAATCCAATGGCCTTCTGGGTAGTGTCCCACTTCTCTGATCCCTGCCCCACCCTTCATCTTGAACTTTCATGCCTTTCTGTTCATGAATATTTCCTCTTTGATTCTCACCCATCTTCAGATCGCTTGGCAGAAGGGTAACAGTGCCACTCGACACCATTTAATCTTTGCATTTCAAGATTAGTACGGCCCATTCCTGCCTATTTACGCCAAGAACGATATCTAGATAACTATATTAGCGTCCACACCATCAGTGTCTTTATTATAAGCGTGTGCTGCAGGTTTGATCAGGATTCTGATTGGCTTGGAAAAAACGTTCTGAAAGTGATTCCAATGATATCATTCTTTAGCCTGGTTAAAACCAGACCATTCTCAGTTGTAACTGAGTTATGGTCTGGTAAAGCGTCATAGACAAATCATTTCCAGAGGGGCGTCGCCAGCGGACGTCGCGGATAGACCTAAACCCAATCAGAGCGATGAAGGAGATGACGTATGCAGAGCGGCGGAGAAACATCTCAGAGTGTTGTTCTTTGCTCGGTTTTTAACAAAAAGGAAACGTTCAAATGGCTTAAAACAGACGCGATAGCTGATTGGAACGAGTGATGTTCGACGGCGGCATCCATCTTTGTAATGTAGGCTACAAAATCTGCTTCAAAATCCCAGCGCTGTCGTCATCGTGTAAAGCCCGCCCCAACGCTTCTGATTGGTGCCGCGATTTCGGCGGATTGGAAATGGGCTTGAATGAGCTCTTTGCCAGACTAACTTTCAGGGCAAATCTAAATTTGCCGGAAGTTGCATGGGTTTTCCCAGGCTAACCTTTCTTCTGTGTCGTTATCAATATAGTTGTGGTGTGGACTCTACTCTGCTATTCTTTTACATTTAGGATGATTGTAGGATGACTGTCTTTGTTATCTCACCATGAACTGCATTTTCCATAATGCTAGCATTATTAGGGGCTTTCGCACTGGAGGAACCTTTTCATAGTTCCTAGAACTATTGGCGGAAGTACACGTTTGTTTTGCGTGTTCGCACCGCAGGAACTAGGAACGATTTTAGTTCTAGGAACTCCTTTTGGAGGAACTAATTCAGAGACAATTTATATAGAGACATGCCACTTCCTCAATCCTCAATACAAGTATATAGGGAAAACCCGTAACGCCAAAGATGGCACATGCCCCGCCCCTCCCGCTGGAAAGCCAATCATCTGCTTTTAACAGTCAAGCCGGGAAACATGTAAGCCTATCGTCTGGTTCCACTGACGCATGCGCACAGTTGAGGTTTGCGACAGCGGAGACGAGAACCCTTGTGCATGCGTAGTAAACGTATAACCTGTGGCGGAAAAGACCTTTTAAAGCTTATTTTGAGGCAAAGTCATCAAACTTTTTCAGCGATTTTTATCATATTTTACTGCTGTTTCTATACAAGCAGTTTTTATGTCCCGGTGACCAGTGAAACTGCAGTTCTGACTCTCTGCTCATTCATTTAGATAGGAGCCTGGTCTTGTTAGTCCGAAATAGCGGCCCGGAGGTGTTGCCAAGATGGCGGCCGAGTGGCATGACTTGCCTAAAAGGACTTTGACTAATTTAGCTCTTACTTCAGAGTCGGTCTAAACCAGCACTGTAGGAACTACCAGTGACGTTAGTGTTCGCTGATTGGCCAGGCCACTAGATGGCGATGAAGCACTATAGACTGAACACGTGATACGCATGTGCATGATGTCATCGTCTTCAGAGATTCGCGTTTTTGTTGTTTACACGGAGATTGTTTTCAAAAACGTGCACTTTGAAACCCATTTTAAAATTTGGGAAAACGCTGTTTTCATGTAAACGAACGGCCAAAACGCATACAAAGTTTTACATTTTTATTTGAAAACGGTGTTGTGTAAACAACCCCTTTAGTTGCTAGAACTACCCGGTGCAAAATCCCCTTTTGTTTTATCACTTCCACCTGTGTGTCAATATCTGGTTAGCTCTGCCTATTTAAACCCTGTGTTTTCTGTCATTCTTTGCGAAGTCTTGTATGCGTCACACTGCACTTCTGAGCACTCTCCGACCTGGTTTCCTGGATTCCCTATTTGCCTGAATCTTGGACTATGTTATTGTTTGGATTATCTTCCCTGTGGTTTTGATGCTTAGCCTGTCATATGGATTATAATCGTTGATTACACACTAGACTTTTTGCCATTGAGATGACTTGGAAAAAGTGTCCCGATCAACTTGAATTCACCCTATTGTTATCATCCATGGTGCGAACTGGCCTTAACCCTTCATCTCTCAAGACCAATAGTGTATTTTTCCATTCAACCCATGGTCCAACCACACAGTAAAGCGACACTAGCAAGAAGGGTTGACACTAAAGGCGTTTTACATCAAACTGAAGCAGGATGTATTTCGGCGAAATGGATTTGAGAGCAGTCGCATTTGAGTTCATCTGCTGGGTACATTTCCGAGCGCTTCCACGAAAGTGATTCAGTAATGTGATGCTCCAGACTTATATTTGAAATCTTCTCTCTTTTCTTTCATGGGATTATCCCGTCCTGCTGTTGCTCTGACTCCAGGTGAATTCACTGCTGAAGTTCATGCTGTTCTGAACATCCCTCGGCCACTGCAGATTCAAGCACAATCTCAGAGAGCGTTTAAAGCTCGCCGGTGGCCCCGAGGTCAGACTCCGGCCCGGTTTATCGCCTTTGAGGGCTTCTCTGGCTTTAGGGACCATCCACATTTTTTTTTTAACTTTTTTTTTGTGTGTGCTTTCTAACAAGAGGTCAGGCTAAGAATCCTTTTTTTTTTTTGGTCTATAAAAGTTTACGGAATCTTTAAAAGTTTCTTACATGCTCAGCTTCTTTACGCTTCATCTATCCTGCCAGCTTTTAAAGTGGTTTATAGGGGCTTTTCTGTAAGCTATAAAGAGCAAATACTTATCTAACTCTCAACCTCGTGCTGTTTTTAAAAAGAGGAGAGAACTGACTTGCTGTTAAAGTGTCAGTCTGATGCCCCCCACAGCCGCTGAAGATAAGAAACGCTCTGTCTTCCAGCCCGCTGATGCTTTTAACGGTGGTTTTGCAAGCGTGCACATCTGGGAATGAAACTGAAAAGAGTGTGTTCGTGGGTGTTAATGTTCCGGTTCTTTTATCTTTAGAGGTGACACTCTGAATTATTGTGTTTTTTAAAATGTTTTTAGGGCTCTGCTGCTCACCAAGGCTGAATGTATTTGATAAAAAAATACAGTAACAATTTTGAAATATTATTACCATTTAAAATAGCTGTTTTCTATGTGAATATAGTAAAGTGTAATTTATTCCTGTGATCAAAGCTGAATTTTCAGCATCATTACTCCAGTCTTCAGTGTCACATGATCCTTCAGAAATCACTCTAATATGATGATTTGCTGCTCAGTTATTATTAGTACTCAATTATTAATAATGGTTCTCATTATTTTCAGTGTTGAAAACAGATTTTGCTGCTAAATAGTTTTGTGGAAATCATGATGTTTTAGGATTCTTGGATTCGAATAAAATTCAAAAGAACAACATTTATTTGACCATTTTGTAACATTATAAAACATTGTCTTTATTGTCACTTTATTGCACCCTTGCTGAATTAAAAGTATTAATTTTTGTTTTTTTTTAAATAAATATTTGTATATATCACCGTTTTATTTCTATTCAATGGTAAATTGACAATAGTGTTTTTAACAGCTCCTTTTAAGCAACACTTTTGAGTCCTGTTTTTCAAGTAAACTGCTGACTCTCCAGACACTGAGCTTTGGACTGGATCCTACAGTATTTATTTGTCTGATATCACTTAAACCGTGGACACAAAGGAGTTTTACAAAAACACTATAAGCACAAGCCAATAAAAGCACAAAGGTGTATTCTACTAGACTAGTGATTTGGTTACTGCACTCATCCTGAGTTTTCTGATGCAGTCTCAGATTATTAGATTTGTTGGTGTTTTCTGAAGGGATAGATCACCCTAAAATGAAAACTCTCATGATTTATACTCACCGTCATGTTGTTCGAAACTGACTCTTTCTTTCGGTGGAACACAAAAGGAGAATTGCTGAATGATATTCTGGCTACTGAGTGAGGCTGTCAAGCTCTAAAATGACAAAAAATTTACAAAATCACATTTGTGATTGAATCTTTTCACAAAATGAGAAATGTTTGATTGCGGAGACAGCTCACTGCAGACAATGATTATTAGTGAATACTGATTTAAATTCCATCTTAAATCAAGCTAATGGACTACATTAATGATACTTTTATGGTGCTTTTGTGAACCTTAAAAGCCTCGCTTCATTGAAAAAAACAATAAGTAAAATTTACAATACTTCATTTTTCTTTGGCACGTTTTTGCACAAATATTTTTTAAGTAAATTTCACATATGGAATTAAGCAAACTCTACTTAACTAAATTAAGTAAAAGTAACAAATAAAATAAGTACTTTTAACTTGGCTAGTAAAAGGTTGAATAGTGTCTATTTAGTTGAAGTTTCCTTTCACTCAAACAATAAAACATTGAATTAAACCACACTTTTAGAATATATGCTTTACTTTGAAACATCTATGTGATCAATACAATAGATATTGTGTGAGATCAGCCTGTTCTCACGTAAATGCGTCTCTATAGCACGCATTGTGTATTATCGTGCAATTTATACGCGAAAATTAGTTTTTACGTGCATATGATACAGTTTTCGCATGCATTTGATACGCAGTTCATTTGCGTGTAATACACACGCACCCCACACCACTACTAAACCTACCCTAACCAACTCCTATGCACGTAAAAACTCATTTTCGCGAATAAATTACACGATAAACACACTGCGTGCTATAGAGACACATTTAGTGTGATCGGGTTGGTGAGATCATATCTACATGTCTGAAATTACATATAGTATCACCTGAATCCAGAGACCTCAATACTTGGTAGACATTTGATGGATCGTTTTAGTGTTTGAATGTGTCATTTTGAGTAGAAAATGTCAAAAAATGGCAAATTACTAATCCTAACAACAAAAGCGATGATAAAACAGTGTAAATACAACAGGAAAACAGTGAAAAATCAACCTTGTTAATTATTCAAGGCCCAGTGCATGATGGGAACACCAGTATCAGTATCATTTTACTTAATTTTATAACGTTGATATTTACGCTTTCATTTCTACACGCTTGAATTGAGTACTAATATAGAATTTACTTCGTTTTTTTTTGTAAATTCTTGCCTGAACTAATTTTTTTATGTAAATTACATTGTTTTCATCTGTAGTATTCACTTCACCACAAAATCATTTTTATCAGTGACTGTAATTCCATGTAAAAGAGTGACCAATTATTTAAAACATTTAAAATCCTTCTGTGTTCTGGAGAGAAATGAAGTCATCCAGGTTTGGAATGACACGAGTAGATGATCACAGAATGAACGATCCCTTTAAGATTCAAGGGACCAATTAACGGTTTGAAGGATTTTACAGAATCTTCAAAAGACGGCAAAGACTTCAGACAATAAACTTAGAGCGGTAAAAGCACAGAGGACTCCTTCCAGAGGGATTCAAATCATTTAAAGGTTTTCTCAAAATCAAATATAATCTTTGGAAAGGAGATTAACTATGAATGTGGGTCAGACATTTTTTTTTATTTTTTTTTTTTTATACAGATACACTGCAGTCTGAATGACATCCTTTAAATTCATCTAAAAATCATGGCTTTTGTGTCTCTTTAAGAAATTTCCTGAAAATTTACTCTCCCCCACGTCATCCAAGATGTCCATGTCTTTCTTTCTTCAGTCGAAAAGAAATGAAGGTTTGTGAGGAAAACACTCCAGGATTTTCTCCATATTCAATGGGGTCCAACGGGTCGAAGGTCCAGATGTGAGTTTCAGTGCAGCTTCAAAGTCTCGACACGATCCAGCCGAGGAACAAGAATCTTATCTAGACAAAACAGCGGACATTTATAACAAAAAAATCAACATTTATATACTTTTTAACCACAAACGCTTGTCTTGCACGTCCACGACTTCACACATTAGGAAAGGTCAGGCGGTAACCTGACATAATGTACGGCAAAAAACTCGTCCAACATCGTTGTTGTACCTTTTATTTTTATTTTTATTTTTTTGTAAAGGGCGTTTGACTGTTCGCTTTTTAAAACTAGGTCTGTACTTGATTACGTAATGTGTGGCGGATCACATCTAGTGCAAGACGAGCAGTTGTGGTTATAAAGCATATAAATGTTTATTTTTTTAAGAAAATGTCGGCTGGTTTGTCTAGATCAGACTCTTGTTCCTCGGCTGGATCGTGTCGAGACTTTGAAGCTGCACTGAAACTCACATTTCGACCTTCGACCCGTTGGACCCCATTGGAATATGGAGAAAATCCTGGAATGTTTTCCTCAAAAATCTTCATTTCTTTTCGACTGAAGAAAGAAAGACATGAACATCTTGGATGACGTAGAGGAGAGTAAATTATCAGGAATGTTTTATTCTGAAGTGAGCTACTCCTTTAACACATATAAGACCTATTATAAAAGCTATATCTGAAGGTAAATGCTTATAATTTTATTCCAGGCCTTCCTGTGGAAAACCTGAGGTTACATATTGAAGCAAAAGGGAGAGCGCTTAAGTTCCTTGGAGCAACTTTATCACTTTCAGTCAGCTGTTTACACATTTACTAATAGCACTGGCATTCATTTTTATAAATGTTTGCACACATTTACAGATGAGAGAGCGAGAACTATAGGAAGTGAAAGAGAGAGGGTTTACTGGCGGTGATTGCCGAAGAGATCCAGATTCATTAACACTCTTAAATTTAGCCTCCAGTTTGACTGGGGGAAACTCACTGTTTAACACCCACTCCCTGCCTTGACAAAACACTGCAGAAGCCGGAGAAGGAGAAGAGGAGGCATTTTGTTTCTGCTCTCAGCGCAATTCTATTCGCAGGGCTTTGTCAAAGATCTTAAGCAAATATGATTGCAGTGCCGCTGCTGGGGAAATGGCACTCTTATCCCCGGTCTCAGATGCCATAATCTCATTATTGTCAGTTTGCCTTTCTAAATGGAGAGGGTTTTGTCTTATTCAACCTCAGAGAACCTGGTTTATAACTGTCGAGAGCGGATGCTGGTGTTCGCCGCAGATTTCAGAGCTGAAAGAGAATAGATAGAGATAATGCTCTCCCCACAGGCTCATAAGAAAGGCTGTCAGCCGCTGTAGCGCATGGTGTGAACACATATAATAGGACAAACAACAAATTGTGGCATGCTTTCACACTGGGTAATGGTCACTCCCACGGTCAGGACCGCTGCGGACGCTCCAGTTTAGGCACAGAATACACTTTAAATTAAACCTGAAGAATTTCGCTTTTGTGTGTGAGCAGATTCTACCTAAACATCCTATACATAAAAAGAGATAAGTTACTGTAAGATAAGGCTTTGCTTGTTGTATAAAACATAAAAAAAATCTGTTTTAAGAATAAACCTCAAGTGATTTATGCTTAAAAAGAAAAAAAATCTAAACCATTAAAGATGTCTATTCTAAATAATCTGATTTGAGAAATGACAACATTTCTAAGTTGTATTTAGTCTAAATTGATGTACTAAAACGGAAATAAATGAACAATAAAATGCATGTAGACGCATGTATTTAAAAAAAACTAATTAAAATGATAAACACATCAAAAGTTAACAAAATTACTAAAAACTTTAACTATAAACAGAAAATAAAAACAAATCACAAAAAAAACGTTACTAAATAGAAACTAGAAAGAAAAAATAATTACTAAAATAGCACAGATTATATATATATATATATTTAATATTGTATTGTGTGTGTGTGCGCATACGTGCGTGCGTGTGTGTGCATGCGTGTGTGTGCGTGTGTGTGTGTGCGCGTATGTGCGTGCTTGTGTGTGTGTGCGTGTGTGCTTGTGTGTGTGTGCGTGTGTGTGTGTGTGTGCGTGCGTGTGTGTGTGCGTGAGTGCGCGTGCGTGTGCGTATGTGCGTGCGTGTGTGCGTGTGCGTGTGTGTGCGTGTGTGTGTGTGTGCGCGTGCTTGTGTGTGTGCGTGTGTGTGTGTGTGCGTGCGTGTGTGCGTGAGTGCCCGTGCGTGTGCGTATGTGCGTGTGTGTGTGTGCGTGTGCGTGTGTGTGCGTGCGTGTGTGTGTGCGTGAGTGCGTGCGTGTGCGTGTGCGTGCATGCGCGTATGTGCGTGCTTGTGTGTGTGTGCGTGTGTGTGTGTGTGTGCGCGTGTGTGTGTGCGTGCGTGTGTGTGTGCGTGCGTGTGTGCGTGAGTGCGTGTGCGTGTGCGTGTGCGTGTGCGTGTGCGTGCGTGCGCGTATGTGCGTGCGTGTGTGTGTGCGTGTGCGTGTGTGTGTGCGTGTGTGTGTGCGTGTGCGTGCGTGTGTGTGTGCGTGTGCGTGTGTGTGCGTGCGTGTGTGCATGCGTGTGTGTGTGTGCATGCCTGTGTGTGTGTGCGTGCATGCGCGTATGTGTGCGTGTGTGTGTGTTTTCAAATCAATTAATTTACAATATTTAGACGTCTTTATTGGTTGAGATGTTTTTATTCCTGCATAAAACCCCAAAGCAGCACAACTGAGGAACACAATGATGCCTGCATTTCAAGTAAATGTACATGTTGTGCACGATTGAAACATTGTAAAGGCTGAAGAGTCTTGCACTTGTCTAAGGTTGTGATTTATGTCATGAACTCTGAAGCATCCAATCGGCTTGCCTTCGTTCATTTCTATCCAAACATGTACTCAAAACATGAGAGCATGTCAGCAGTTCAGATCATTACACCCAGCGCTGCACGTGAAGGGAAGAAAGATGGCGAGTTTGGATTTGCCTGAATCGAGTGAGGGTCAAAGCGGCGCTGGATATATGGAAATGAAATCCTCTGGAATGGTAGGAATATGTTGTGCTGAAGTTAATAAGCAGTGTCAGGCGGCTCACATTTCAGGCTCTGTCAGGCTAATGAACCATCTGGACCCGCGTCAGACCCTCAACTCTGAAAATAAAACAAGCGAAACGTTGTCTTGAGCGATTCCCTTGCCCGAAGCGTGCCGAGAATCCCAAATGAGGACGTTTCCGGACCCAGAAAGCTCAATGGATGCAGGTGGTGAAAGCTCCTCGAGTCCAAGCCTGAGCCGGCGGATTCAGACACAATTCTCGTTTTCCTTCACAAATGATCTTGGAGAGCATAAACACCGGCTCTGTTCCAGATCTTTTGTTGCTCTCTGTGTATAATTGGCATTTGCCGCATGCATGTTACCGCTTTTGGAAATATTTAGAGCAATTTCTGAAAGACAACAAACGCAGAAATGCGCATTGGCCTCCGGTCAGCCTCCCAGGAGGACCGGCACAGACAGACTGAGACAGATAGAGATCTCATGATTTGTTAATGCGTTTTGGGGTCAAGGGAAGACAAAGGGCTCGAGCGAATGAAAGAGAGAGAGAGAGAGATTGTGATCGTTTCTCATTTAATCACTCTCTGTGTTGGTGTGTGAAGAGGACACAAACTTCCCGTTGAAATTTCCTGAAAGCAGAAATGAGACTCTACCTGTGCTGAGAGTGATAAGCGAGTCCTTGAAGTGAGCTTCCATCATCCGCTCAGACAACTTTCCATTTACCATTGTAATGCTGGAATCGCACGACTGGCTTCTTCTCAATGGTCTCTGTGAAGTTATACACTGCTGAGGATTTAATGGAGAGCGTGTAACTCCGGATCTTGGGAATTGTGGTAAGATGGTAGAAACAAGCGCTGTCTTTTGTTCAGGTTATTCATCACTCACAAAGAGGGACGTTTCCATTCAGCCTGTTGTTTCTGATGGGAATGGCTCGGATATTGTGGAAATGCATGCGATCTTTGGCTCTTCCGATGAGAAACACCATCATGAGACTCCAATACGGTGTGACGTATTCTATTGAACTTTTCTGCTTTGAATTTCAGTCTTTGGGGAAATTATTTAGCCGGAAAGTCTCTTTACACTAAGGCTCAATTCGTTAACATTGTTAATGGTCGTGTCACGACCAAGAAGCAACCTCCCGGTCTCTCTCTTGAATCCAACACTGGAGTGAGTTAAACTGCAGTTCATCCTCTGGCCACTAGAGGCCGGCTGCAGAAGAGAGTCAATCCCATAGACCCCCATGTTAAAATGCCCAACTTTACAGCAGAAAAAAACATGTTTACAGCCTGGTGCAAAAAGTGGTTTTGGTCTATATTGCTAATTTTGCCCTTCATGACGACTGTGAGGGGGGTGAATATTTTTATAACTCATCCGTTTAAATTATATCAAGCCTTAAAGTTCTGCATAATTAAGGGCGTGGCCACTTGAGTGACAGGTGGATTGCCGGTGATGTCACTACTAGCCGTTTGTCTGCTGTCTGTTGGCGTCACGTCACCTCAGCTAATCCGCTTCTTGCTCATTTTCGTTTATCCGGGATTGACGCGCGGCCAAGATGGCGACGGCCGGCTCCGCCCACTTTGGGCTTCAAAAATGCTCTTCAGAAACACTACGGGTGACGCCACGGACACTACGTCCATATTGTTTTTTTTTACAATCTATGGGTGTGACGTATTTTATTGAACTTTTCTGCTTTGAATTTCAGTCTTTGGGGAAATTGTTTAGCCAGAAAGTCTCTTTACAGAAGCCTAAGGCTCAAATGGTTAATGCGTTTGTCACGACCCTTCAGTTTATTGAGCTAATGGATTTTAAATGCGACTTCCAGAAGGTAATAATACACTGCCAGCCAAAAGTCTGGAACAATTCATATTAATCTTAATCTTATACTCAGGCTGCATTTATCTTATCAAGAAAAACAGTATCAATGGGGAACATTTTTTCAGGATTCTTTGATGAATAGAAAGTTAGAACAAATTGAAATCTTTTCTATAACATTATGAATGTCTTTATTGTCACTTTTGATTAATTTAATTCATCCTTGTTGTATAAAAGTATTAACTTTTTATCTTTCTTACCCCAAACTATTTGAATGGTATCGCGGTTTCCACAAAAATATGAGCAACACCGATAATAATCATAAATGTTTCTTGAGCAGCAAATCAGCATATTAGAGTGCTTTCTGAAGGATCATGTGACACGTTAGTTATTGTGTCACATTATTCCACATGTGCAGCGTTTTCACATTCTTCTAATGTCATGTGAATTCCTCAGAAACCTGTTGTTTTGTAGTTCTGTTTATTCTGGTAATGCACAGAAATGACACTCTTCACATTTACGGCTTGAGGCCTGTCTGGTTTTAAATGCAAGGTTCAGTCCGGGTCGCTGTAGATCACAGTCAGGTGGTGTAACCGGCACTTTTAGACTCAAACCTCAAACATCACGTCAAACGAGGACGCTTTGTCAAGAACACACTCCCGTTCCTCCCTGAAGGCCTGCCGTTTCCTTGATTTAGCATCTCGAGCCACAAACACGAGCGGCCACAGGTGTGACGCCTCAGCCGAGGGGACTTCCAGCTAGTCGTGTTGACTTTCTAGGGCCCTTCGCCTGTCCCGAGGGCTCTGTCCGATCGGGTGTTTGTGAGGTTGGAGAGATACGAGGGATGCAGAGCTCAGTATTCAGGATTATGTGAAGACTGAAGCTGATGGAAGGAGACCTTTGAGTGACTTTCCTCAATACTGAGGCTCAAACTAACACCTGGGACATGCTCACACACAAAAAAAAAAGGTTTTAGGGATTAACAAAATGTTGAAGTTTTAAATTCAGTTCAGTTAAATTTTCTCCCATGAACACTGGTTTATTTTATTCCACTTCACAAATATATATAATATATACTGTATATATAATACAATTGGTAACACTTTACAATAAGTTAGTTAGTTAGTTAGTTAGTTAGTTAGTGCATTAGTTAACTAACATACGAGTATTACATTTTTTACTTTAAAAACTGTTTGTGTAAAAAAAATGTCATAATTATTTTAATATTGTTAATTTTATTCATTCATCTTTCTTACTATTAGTGTATGTCAGCTCATTAAATAATATTAACAGATACATGTAATTTATTTAATAATGTAGTAGTAAATGTTGTAATTAACATTAACTTTATATAGAAGTATTTTTCATTTTTAGTGGTTATCTAATGGTTAACCAATCTAATTAATTCATGTTAACAATGTCAACAAACATTTTACAATACAATTACTTTAATCTTTACTTTGAACTTTGACTTTGAAAGTTATTAAACTCAATTTTGTGTTTTCAAAAAACGCAAATGATAAAAAAAAAAATCAAGACATAAGCATTATTTTATTATTTATATTATTAATTATTTAGTTGAATTTTGCAGAATTGTTTAACCTTGCAGCTGAACACTGGGAACCAAAAGTATTAAAACATAAATAAATAACTGTAAATTACATATACCTGTCATTTCCAAAACTCATATTTCACTCATTTCTCATTTCAAAGTATTTTTAAAGACTCCAACACACTTTGTTCCTGTTCGGGAACCCGTTCAAATTGTTGGTAACACTTAAATCCCTTATGTATAATACATTATAAAGTTATTTATAATGTATATTATAATACATTATAACTTTTCATAAATAATTGTAACCAAATTTAAAATGCATTTGCAGATCCTGAAATTTGTCATGTGTTTTAACGCATTAAAGGTGTGTTCAATGAATTGACAATAATGCATTACAATGCATGCGTTACAAGGCATAATTACTGCATTACTATACTTTTATAATGCATTATACATAAGGGCTTTAAGTAAAGTGTTTTACAAGGTCTGGTTTTCTTCATTAGTGTGGATGCTGTGACAGGCTGAATGGATGAGAAGCGTTTATCCGCTTTTCCCGGGGACAGATGTGAGGAAAGGGACTTATTCTGTGTTTCTTTGATTTCTAGCTCTTGTGAGCCCTGGACTAGATCTGACTCGAGTAGACAGCACTCCTGATAAACATTTAATGCCATGAAAGTTCCTGCCATAATTATTTGGACTGAGTATAATGGGAACAGAAGTGCATGCAAAGCTGGGCAAATATTCCTGAGATGTGTAAATCTGCTGAGCCTTCTGGGTTAAATTAAACACAAACACAGCTTTTATGTCACGTCTTCCCCTCCACACAGAGAAGGAAAACTCTCGCCCAATTTCCCTCCCTTGAAAGCCGGCAGCTGTTCACCATGATATTTACATCTTCCATGTCACACATTAATAAATAAATATATAAATAATCCCAGCCGTCTGGCATCAAAAGCTCCTTGTCCTCTCAACACAATGGTCCCAAAGCAACTGGTAATTTTCGACACAAACGCTCATCAAATGCTCTCTTCGCTGGCCTGGATTTAGATCATCATGAAAGCTATATATCTCTGACTTCAAACCTGGCCAAAAACACCATTAAATGTGTTTGGGAGGTTTCAGGAATGGATACGAAACACCCGATGTTTCCCTGTAAAGCTTGACACTGTGATTAAACCCTGTCAGGTCTTAATTGATTTTTCCTTCAGAAGAAACATTAAACCCAAAGGGCTTCATCTGTATAATCTACAGTGTTGACGGATCGGGTAATTGCTAAAAGAGGGTGGAAGAGACCTCTGCGTATTTATATTTCTGTATTATTTATAGCATTTCCACACGCTATACTAACCGCCTGGATGCCGATGCATCTCTTGCCGAGTCAAATTATTACCAATTAAACAAAATCACAAGAACATGTTATCATTTATCACAGTATTAAAGTAATGTATCATTTAGCTGTGTCTTTAGGGATCACTGGAAATAACCCTTGTCTATAGACCTTATGTAGCCACGCCCCTTTTCCGCGCTGAGCTCATTGTCTTTTGACTTCCGGTCTGTACATAGTTGCCAAGTCCGCTTATAATACGCGACTTTGGGCTTCTTTTTTTTGTAAGTCGCGTTAAAAAAGCACAGGTTGCGGGTTGCGTTTTTTTGGGCTTATTAAAAAAATATGGTTGCTTGTTAGGAAAATCTAACAAGCAACTTTGTTTTCTTTACATCTATGGTCACGGTTGCCGTTTTCTCAATCTCCAATACATTGATTGACACTGTCTGCTCACAGCCATAGCCAATCAGTGCAATTGTATAAGTGCTATTGCGTAATTCGTCAAAACATCCCGCCGAATCCGCCCCCTTATTGGAGAAAAATCCCGTTCAACGTGCAGGCAGCCGCGCGCGCGACGCTGTAATCCAATGATAGACATTGTTGGGGAGATCATAGGGGAGATAATGGACAGTGCAGGGGAGAAGAGGGATGACCTTCTTTTGTAAGGTAAATTTGTAATTTTTACAATGTTTTTGTAATATATTAATTATCACAGGCTTTAAAAAAAAAAAAACTAGTCTATAAGATACATAGGTCAAATTTATTTTATTAAGATAAATGTATATATATATATATATATAATATGTATATATATATATATATATATATATATATATATATATTTATTTATTTATATATAATGTGTGTGTGTTACATATCCCCGTCTTTTCTTGATTGTCTTTTTGTCCTTTTCCATCTCTCCTTTTTTAAATCCTTTTTTCCTAATCCGTTCATCCTTTTCTAATAAAGGAGTGGTTTCAGTTTAATATGTTGCAGGCTTATTTATTGGTAATAAAAAAAATGATAATGCTGAAACTAAATAATCTAATAATATTGGGCTTG
Organism: Rhinichthys osculus; assembly: GCA_029959095.1. Classification (NCBI taxonomy): domain Eukaryota; kingdom Metazoa; phylum Chordata; class Actinopteri; order Cypriniformes; family Leuciscidae; genus Rhinichthys; species Rhinichthys osculus. The sequence continues at coordinate 51,505,427 of JARWKJ010000006.1, forward strand.
TTTTGGGCTTGTTTTTAAAGCTACAGTTGCTTATTTGTCTCGCGAGAGTTGGCAACTGTGGGTCTGTATTTTCACAGCGATCTTGCCTAGTTATGAATAAACGGCTCGTTAAAAAAAAAAATGCCAAAGGTCCATTTGTTAAGACATATGCTTTACAATGCTTATCATAAACATTACAATGCTCATGATAACTTTCGTTAACTCTACAATAAGTAAATCAACTTCACCAGCTAATTACTCCTGGACAGCGATGCTGCCATAGAAATATACAGAGCAACCGCAAAAACGGAAGTTCAAAGACAATATTCTAAAGATGGCGGCGCCCTCGTTTCTCTGGTGCAGAAGGTCTATAGCAATGCTGTGAGATAAACACACATTCACTTTTCACATTTTAACACAACTCTGTGTGTGTGTGTGTGTGTGTGTGTGTGTGCGCGCGTGCGTGTGTGTGTGTTCTTCAAAGCTTACAGCGAAGAGTATGGCTGCCATCAGCTGGCTGGAACAACAATCAGCGTTTTCTCGACGGGAGAATCGCAGCTGCTGGTCATTCTGTGTGTATGTGTGTGTGTGTGTGTGTGTGTGTGTGTGTGTGTGTGTGTGTGTGTGTGTTGTTTTTGTGCATGAATTTTGCAGATATAGCTAAATATACTGTGTGCTAGTAAACATATCCTCCTTTGCTGAGTTTAGCAGGAACAAAAAAAAAAGCATTTAAACGAATTAACAGATTTCACAGTCAACATTGCCCACAGCTATAGTGAATTATGTCATATTAATAATCATCTCATGTCTTGCAGGAGAGGAAGAGACCAAGAGAACATCACATTTGTTCCTTGTGGTAAACAGATATTTTGAGAGTGTTCAAACTCATTGTGCTGTTAAATAGCCTGAAGTGTGTTTGTTTTGTGACAGTGTGTTCTGCTGGTCCAAATACTCCCTAGTTTATGGGATATATACAAAACTTTAGAGCCTCATTCCTGCGTTTATGCATTTGAACTTCCCCAGTAAAACATCCCGAGCACAGTTCAGTAGTTCAGCCTGGAGTGAGAGAACACACACCTAATGTCTGTCTTTTATACACAGCAGACGCACAGACAAGAGGACTATCAGCAAACACTCACCGCCCGAGAAACTGTGTGTGTTCATATCCATGTGTGGATGTGTGACTTGACAGAAAAAATGACAAATTTGTTTCAGCTTATAGATTTGAGAATTCAGGACATATCACAAGAACAATATCAGGGATAGTTTAACAGTTTCTGGATATTTGTGTATTTTTTTCCCTTGCGCGGGGCATGTTGTCACACTATAGAGACAACGTGTTTTTAAACGCCTTTTTAGAGAACCTCCTGCCCTTATACTAAACCTTTTCTATATTTGTTTCCACAAAATTTGTATTTATAATAATAAAAAAAACAACAATAATATTAATGATGATGATATCATTTACTACACTTCCATGATGTCTTCATATGAAAGTTTGCCCCATTAAAACACAAAATGCCTAAAACAGTATTTTATTATTAGTTATTTTTCTAGATTTTTTTTTTGCAAAATTATGATGTATTTCTTTATTTAATGGTAAATCATAGTTTCAACCAGAATTACTATAAGCAATACATTGTAAAACATGTTTGAATAAATATAAATACTAAACTTAACTAACTAAAATAACTTTGTATTAAAACACAGCTCAGATTTGCAGTTAAAATCTATTTCCTTTATAATTGACCAGCATCTGAATGTATGTCAGTGGATTTTTTGTTTTACGCAAAAGCTAAACACTGGAATTATTATAACTTATTAAGCAGGATGACTGAAACCAACATAAGCACATTACTTAAAAAAGTTAAGCAATTAAAAAAAAATGTTTTTGTTTAAAATCAGTTTCATGTAATTTTAGTTGAAATGACTACTTAGCAGCAACTGAACTTAAGTTTTGATGCTGGAATAGATATGTTGTACAGAACTGAACTTAGATATTTAGTACAGCGTTCATTAGATATGTCTTTCATGTGACATTGTGGAATTTGAATTTGAATTTATTTATTTTAAAAGGGACAATGCACATTAATTAACATGAGCACTCAAGTCCATCATGTAAATGTGCCAGATTTAGCCATACTATTTTTTCATCTGTAGTCCCTGGAAAACAATAACTCCTCAATGCACCACTTTTAAAGTAGGACTCTGAATCCATGACCGCGTGCAATGACCAGCATCTATCATCGGCCCGATCTAAGACATACAGACGGCTCAGGGACACGCTGGAGGAAGATACAGGGAAATGTCAGAGAATGCTGGTTATAATAAGGTTGTGTGAGAAAGAAAGCGCAGGAACACAGTGTTGAGGAGGTTATTCCCGTGAGCAGAAGCTCTCTGACAGCTCAGACCAGCAGGCCTGTTCCTGATGAATGCCTGACCTTTACAACCCGCTCTGACATTACTTGTTGATTAAGACTTTTATGCGCTTCCGGCGCTCACACGATGTCCCGTATATCTGGCTCTTGCATGACTCAAACATTCTGCCCCTTTGTTTTAACTCTGAGGCGGGGTCTCTGACACGGGATACTGTAGACGAGGCCGCTCGCCGGATCACGAGGCTGGGACTTCACGCCGGGGGTTTGAGACACACCGCCGTTGGGTGTTTTTCAGCAGACTGAGGGAAATCATCATGTAGAACGGTAGAACGGTACCGAGAGCTAAACCCAGAGAAATCACAGTATCCACCATCAAATCTCACATCTCGGTGTGTAATGAGGAAATAAGGCAGTAAGCGGTGGAGAAATTGTGCCTGAAAACATTATTGCTTTTTACAAGTGCCTTAAAACAGCATCAATATGGTCTAACATTAATAATTCTATATTAATATTACTGTCCTGGTAAAATAAAGGATAAATAAAATAAAATAATAATAATATAACATGATTTTTTCATTACAACTTTTTTAGGGGGCATCCTTCAAAGAGATGGATTTTTATTTATTTATAGTGAGTGTATTTATTTATTTACTTATATGCATTCAGATATCTATGCATTCAGTTATTATTTATTTAAATATACATTTAGTTATCTATGCCTTTATTTATTTGTCTATTTATTTATTTATAGTGCATTTATGTATTTATAATGCATGCATTTATTTATCTATTTGTTATTTGTTTTTTGTTTATTTTGAATTTATATCTTTATTTATTTAATACAATTGTATTCACATTAAATGCAAATATTTTTGGTTTGCTTACTTAATCTCTTTTAATGTATACACACCAGAAAGTGTGGATTTTGGACCCTCTAAGCTTTTAATACTTCTATACTTTCTCTATAACTGTATATTTTAATTTAATGGAATAACACTGTACCTGCAGAATGAAAATGAACAGTTTTTATTGTTAATATTAAGATTTATTAATTTATTTATTTGTTTATTTGTTTGTTTATAATGCATGCATTTAGCTATCTATGCATTTATTTATTACCATGTATTTATTATTTATTTATTTATTTATTTATTTATAATGCATTTAGCTATCTATGCGTGAAATATCACGGCCCACAGAGAAGGAAATGAATAGTTGAATAAAGTCGTTATTTTTTTTTATTTTTATTTTTCGCACAAAAAGTATTCTCGTCGCTTGATAAACTTAAGGTTGAGCCACTGTAGTCACTCGGACTATTTTAACGATGTCTTTAATAACTTTTCTGGGCCGGCCAGTTTCGATCCCTTTAGAAGCCTATGGAGGAGTGATCCAGCTCTCAGATTTAATCACAAATATCTTAATTTGTGTCCCGAAGATGAACGACAGTCTTACGGGGTTGAACAACATGAGGGAGAGTAATTACTGACAGTTTCAGTTTTGGGGTGAACTATCCCTTTAATGCATTTATTTGTTTATTGGTCTATATTTATTCAATTGTTTATTTAGTATGCAATTATTTAATTTTTATTTACAGTGAATGCAAATTTTTTGTTTGCACTTACTGTAATCTAATTGAATCAGGAAAAGCGGATTTTTGGACCCTCTGATTTTTTAATACTTCTATTCTTTCTTCTATATATTTTTTAAATCACCACAACACCTGATGGCTTTCAATTCACTTTATCTTGTTTTCACTTGTTTGTCTTATTTCTTCATTTTTCTGCACAGCTTGAGTCTGTAAAGGTTCCTTCGACAAGCTGTGTGTGTGTGTGTGTGTGTGTGTGTGTGTGTGTGTGTGTGTGTGTGTGTGTGTGTGTGTGTGTGTGTGTGTGTGTGTGTGTCATCTGTTGAGAAAACTATACAGAGGGAGTGACAGAAGGGTAAAGAGAGAGAGAAATTGAAGACACAATGGGTAATAGCAACAGAAAAAGTGATGGGATCCGAGAGAGAGAAAGTGACAGCGATAAAAATGAAAGCGAGGGATGTGACAGGGAAAGTGGGAAGAACGAGGGAGACACAAGCGAGAGCACCGAGTGTGAGCTGTGTGGGATTGTGGGAAGGCCACAGGGATCCTGTTCGTTAGGATGGGAACTGATGAGTTGATCACAGATGATCAGATGAGTGTGTTTCTCTTGTGCCTGGAGGAGGTTCAGGTAAACCACCGTTCTTCATAGACCCTTTCATTCCCTGCCGTATCTCTCTCGACACATGCTAACAGGGTTTGACCTCAATCGGCCAGAAATGATCTCTGCTCCAGCTTGTGTATTCCTGCTGTGTTGCAGTGGCAGATCTCCGACAGCAGAGGGCAGGAGCACTGCAGTCTTACTCTGCAGACAGAGAAACAAACCCAGATCAAACTGTAAAATCACGAATTAACTGTAGACCTGCAGCATTTAGAAAACGGCGGATTCTTCTGTTGCGATGCAAAATAAGTATTTCCTCTTATATTTGTGTCAAGCTGAAATGCCAAGCAGTCTTCAGTGAGAGAAGGGGACAATACTGTCATCACTTCATCTAAAACTATTTTAAAAAATAATCATGTAGGCTATAAAAGTTCAGGCACAAATGAACATCAAAAAATGCATTTATTTATTTATATTAATGTATTTGCATGTTCATTTATGGGTTTATTTATGCAAATATTTATTTATTCTGTAGATAAACAGTAGTTTTAAGATTTTGCAAATAAATACATATAAACCTCAGGGTTAAATCAATAAAAAATTGTTTTGCATTATTCAAGTTTGTGCCGCATAAGTACAAAAAGTTAAAACAATAACACTTAAACCAGTTTAAACATAATTTTTCATCATCTTGTTTTTTTCATGTAACCATTACAGTTCATGCATGTGACCTCATAATAATTGGGAAAAAGTCACAAATGAACATTAAAAAAAAAGTAAAAGAAGTGATCAGTACACCTGAAAATTACACTTGAGCTTATACATGTACAGAATATGGTCCAAAAGTCTGGGATCGCATTTTTTTTTTTTATATATATATATATTTATTTATTATTTAATAACATTGGTGAAAATGCAAAACCCCATGAATAAGTTAATGCAGCTTAAGTAGTACATGCATAAAAAGTTCCCCTAAAACCTCAAAAACACTTGGTATGGACTCAGTTCTCTCCACTTCACTATAAATAAGTGGCATTGCCGCCCTCAGTAAGAGTCCGGCTCATTCTCCAGCCTCTCAGCGTCACTGGTTTGTGTTGTGGTCACTGGTTTGTGTTGTTCACAGTTTCCTGGAGCCTCACAGAAGTGCTCAGACACACACAGAAACTGGGCCACGATGTCACTTCCTCAAGACCGCAGTTCCTCTTTCCTCCCTGCACCGCTAAACTGGGCCTCAGTTCTTCCACTTACCCTGCAGAACAATGTCCATGTTCTCCTCTGTCAGCGTTGGCCCATTTATCCATCGTTTTGCTTCATTATAACCTCAGTAGCCGAGGCTGGCACACACTTCAGAGGAACACGTAACTGAGGGCGTCGAGCCAACTGGAGCAAACACACATTAATGCTGAACGCTCATGCCGCTAATGAGTTTGCTAAAGGATTAATGCTTTGTCTACACTAAAAGAATCTCTTCATTTATTCCTCTTAGGTTTGGATCGAGGTTCTGTTTCAGGGTTTTTGCCATAAGCAGCTCCATTTCCCAAAAGCATTGTTAGCCAACTATGTTTGCAAGTTCCGTCGTTATCATCATAGTTCAGCGAGTCGGTGTTTCCCGAAACCATCGTTCTAATGAACATTCGCGAACAGCATCGCAGAGGTGTATGTGTACGACAGATCTCGACCTGTGGTTAGAAGCAGAGTCTCTAGTTTGCATGACATGTCACATGTGGACTCAATAAATCCTGATCTTGAGCAAAATAAGCAAACTGACATTCAGTGAAACCTGTGTCTTTTATTCAGAATACATACAAATGTCATTTACGTCTTTTAGTTTGTAAAGCATCGTTTTTAAAGAGTGCGCATGTGTGAACGAGCTCTATTATGTAAGAAGGAGCCTATGATTGAATCTGGAAATAAAGCAAAATAACTGAGAAAAATAGTCCTCAGATGCCATGTTTATAATTTATATCAAAACATCTAGCATTAATTCGATCTCAAATAGTTTCATAAAAAGTAGATATTACTCCACCACATGCGTGACATCATTAACCAACGTGGTTGAATGACCAGTTTGCGACAATACGGTTTGGGGAAACAGTCGTGACGAGCTAGTGGATTTCTTCAACGATGCATCGCACTATTGTAGTGAAGCAGAGAGTTACGGCACTGTACGGGAAACACACACCAGTTTAGTTCCTGTCTCTATGAAGCCCCTCCTTCTGAAAAGCGTCTCGGGTTATGACTATAACCCTTGTTCCCTGAGAAGGGAACGAGACACTGCGTCGTTGAAAACGACTCTTTGGGGACGCACCCTAAGCGTGCGCCTCTGAAGTATGAATGAAACTAATCCAATCCTGATTGGTGTTGCGTCATGACGTAACATGTGACGGCATAACCGGATGTATAAAAACGGCGCTGATGCAAACACATACCAGCCTCGCGATGAAGCAAGACTCTCTAAGGCCTTTAGGGGCGTGGCAGGATGACGCAGTGTCTCGTTCCCTTCTCAGGGAACAAGGGTTATAGTCATAACCCGAGACGTTCCCTTTCGAGGGAACTCACACTGCGTCGTTGAAAACGACTCTTTGGGGAACGAATGCCCACTATGCCACACACCGGAACAAGGCCCGCCCTAAAGTGAAACTGAAACAGGCACAAAACTAGGACGAGAGCACTCGCGCACCAGGCGTACTAGGGAGGTGCAGACCATAAAACCTGATAAAGGTGTGCGGGGTAGCCCAACCGGCTGCCTCACAGATCTCCTGAAGAGGCACGCCCAGTTGGAGAGCCCTAGAGGAAGCCATGCCTCTAGTCGAGTGAGCCCTAACGGCCAAAGGTGAAGGCATATTGCGCACCTTGTAGGCCTCGGTAATAGCCTGAACAATCCAATTACTAATAGTTTGTTTGGACGCAGGGAGCCCCTTTTTAGGTGACCCAAAACACACCAACAGTTGGTCTGACCTCCTCCAGGAAGAGGACCTCTCAAGGTAAATGCTCAACGCTCTGACAGGACAGAGAAAATGGAGCCTCTCTTCCTCTGCCGACACATGAGGTGGAGGATGAAAAGCCTGAAGGACTGTAGACCGTGCCACATTAGAAGGCACCTTAGGCACATAGCCCGGTCTTGGGTTCAAAATGACCTTAACTCCGCCAGGTGCAAACTCCAAGCAAGCTGGCGTTACTGCCAGGGCTTGGAGATCTCCCACCCTCTTAAGGGAAGTAATGGCTAAGAGGAATGCCATCTTGAAAGTCAGATCCTTGGGTGACGCCGACTGAAGAGGTTCGAAGGGGGCAAGGGATAACCCCTCGAGAAACACTGCCAGGTCCCAGGAGGGAACCCTGGACCTGGTTGTCGGTCTCATCCTCCATGTACCACTGAGAAAACGTACAACCAGTTGGTGCCTCCCCAAAGGCCCATCGCCCAGTGGTGCACTTTAAGCGTGGATGGGGAGAGACCCGCAGAGAAGCGATTTTGAAGAAACTCCAGAACTGAAGCCACCGGGCAGTTAACTGGATCTAGCTCATGTTCTCTACACCAAGTGGAAAAAACATTCCACTTGAGGCCATACAATCTCCTAGTAGACGGAGCCCTAGAGTTAAGTATGGTATCAACCACCCCGTCTGATAACCCAGCATTTAAGTACTCCCAGGGGCCAGACCCACAGCTTCCACAACTCTGGGCGAGGGTGGAAAACTGTGCCCTCCGCCTGAGACAACAGATCCCTCCTCAGAGGAATCTGCCACGGCGAGTCTATCAGGAGTGATATGATGTCTGAAAACCATACTCGGGCCGGCCACAACGGGGTACCATGGCGGGGTACCATGGGTACCAAAGCCTGTACCATGGCATCCAACCCCAGCGGGGCTGGATGGGTGAGGGAAAACCAAAGGGGACAGTGGGACGTCTCTTGAGACGCGAATAGATCCACTTCCATAGGTCCGAACCTCTGCCATATTAGCTTCACCACCTCTGGGTGAAGTCTCCACTCCCCGGGCCTCAGCCCCTGCCTCGACAGGATGTCTGCTCCCCGATTCTGAACCCCCGGGACATATATTGCTCTGATAGACAATAATTTCCCCTGGGACCAAAGAATAATCTGATGCGCCAATCTGGATAGAGGGCGCGATCTGAGTCCCCCTTGTCGGTTCAGATAAGCTACCACTGATGTGTTGTCCGATCGTACTAGGACATGGTAACCCTTGATGTCTGGAAGGAAGCTCCTCAGAGCCCTGATCACAGCCAACATCTCCAGGCAATTTATATGCCAAGAATGATGATGGTCCTGCCACAGACCCCTGGCAAAGCGGCCGTCCATGACCGCGCCCCAGCCAGTGAGGGAGGCGTCTGTCGAAACGGTTTTCCGGCGACACGACGCTCCTAACACTGGCCCTTGGGACAGGAACCAAGGTTTCTTCCATATTAATAGAGAACGAAGGCATCTGCACGTTACTCTGATTATACGAAATGGATTCCCCTTGGGGGAAAACCCCTTGGCTTTCAGCCACCACTGGAGGGGCCTCATATGTAGAAGGCCCAAAGGTATAATGTTGGATGCCGCTGCCATGAGGCCCAGCATCCTTTGAAACCTCTTCACAGTGATGGGCTGGCCTAGCTTTATCCCAGAAACCATTGTCAGGATGGACTCGATTCGTGCGGGAGACATGTGTGCCCGCATCGTAACCGAATTCCATACCACGCCCAAAAACGTTGTTTTCTGAGCTGGTTCCAACACGCTTTTTTTCGTGTTGAGTCTCAACCCCAATTCCTGAATGTGGCCAAGGACGACATCTCGATGCCGAACCGCCATTTCCCGAGACTGGGCCAATATGAGCCAGTCGTCGATATAATTCAGTATACGGATGCCCTGAAGTCTTAATGGAGCCAGCGCTGCATCCATACACTTCGTGAATGTGCGGGGAGAGAGTGCTAGGCCGAACGGAAGAACCCGATACTGATATGCTTCGCCCCCGAAAGCAAACCTTAGGAACCTCCTGTGACACGGAAGGATGGAGACATGAAAATAGGCGTCTTTTAGGTCTATCGTGACAAACCAGTCCTCGGACGTGATTTGATTCACAATGATGGGAATCGTAAGCATTTTGAACCTGAATCTCTTCAGAGACCGATTCAACTGCCTTAGATCCAAAATCGGCCTTAGCCCGCCATCCTTCTTTGGAACTATAAAGTATCGGCTGCAAAATCCGGACTCTCTGTCTGGTGGGGGAACAATTTCTATAGCCCCTTTGACCAGGAGAGCCTGTACTTCTTGTTCCATAACCCGAGCCTGTTCTGGAACCACTGTAGTCGGCACCACCCCTGCAAACCTGGGAGGTCGGTGACCAAACTGCAGTCTGTATCCTTTTTCTATTATATTCAGGACCCATAGAGAAATATTTGGAAGAAGGCGCCACCCCTCTACAAAATTTACTAAGGGAACCAGCCTCTCGAGACTGGCCTCGGGTGTTTCTCGAGCACTGTTCTCGACCCTCTGACACAGCGAACTGGCAGGAAGCGGACGAGAACGATTTTGTGACCATAGTCGGTGCTCTCTTGCAAGCTTTTGGGGCGAACGCCACGGTGTGCGTTCGCTGGAAATCGATGCGACCCAAAGCGTCCAGGACGGCGGGACAACATCTCTTTCCAGAGGGCTCCGTTGTGAAAACAACCTCGGTTGCTCCCTCACGGGGGGGACAGCCCTCAGAGGTCCTACCAGATTGGCTAGGACCTCTTTCCTGAAGCCCTCTTTGCCTGAATGACGGCCCTCAAGTCGCCCTTCTGGCCAGAGGATTTAGAGTGAGAACGTTTCCTCTGTTGCCAAGCTCCCGAGGGAGGGGCTCGAGAGGAAACACTCTCCTTTTGCTCCAGGCGATGGGAGGAGCTGGCTGACGGCTGAGGCTGGCCACTTGGACCAGCCCTCCTAGACCCAGATCTAGATCGGCGAGGGAGATACTGCTGAAAAGCTGCTGACTGTTTTTTCGCCTCCTGAAACCTGTCGACAACGGTGTTTACTGCGTCGCCGAACAGGCCAGAAGGCGATAACGGGGCATCCAACAAAAATGATCTGTCCTTATCCTTAATACCGGACAGATTAAGCCATAGATGCCTCTCTGTGGCCACCAAAGCTGCCATGGAGCGGCCAATAGCACGGGCCGTCTCCCTAGTGGCTCGTAGAGATAAATCAGTTGCTCTTTTAAGTTCCGCAATATCTTCGGGTGTTGGGCCCTCACCCTCATCTAGGTCTTTTAGGATATCGGCCTGGTACGCCTGCAAGATTGCCATAGAGTGCAGGGACGCACCAGCCCGACCAGCCGCCATATAAGCCCTGCCCATCATCGCAGAAGTGTCCCTGCATGGTTTGCTGGGCAGCGCCGGGGCTTTAAGCGAAGATGCCGCTTCGGGAGAAAGATAGCTCGCTAAAGCTTCCTCCACCCGCGGCATCTTGCCATACCCCGACTCTCTCGCACCCACCACATTACTATAATCACATAACGAAGGTGATGAAATGCGAGATGAGTGGGGCTTTTCCCAGGATCTCGAGATCTCTTTATGAAGATCCGGGAAAAAAGGCAAGCCCCGGCGCTGAGGCTGTGAGCGATGCTGCAGGAATCTCTCGTCTAACTTGCTCTGACGAGAATCATCCTGCTTATCTTGTGGCCAACTAATATTGAGTTTGGCCACAGCACGCGTCACAACCTCCACTAACTCCTCATACGCGGGAACATGAGTCGGCGAGTGTGACTCATGTTCCCCGCTCCCGATGCTGATCACATCCACTTCCTCGGAAGCGGATAGTTAAAGCACCGGGCACTCGTCATGGGCAGAAGAAGCCGCAGCGCGGGCTTCTGCATCATGAGCGAGTGTTATAGAATCCACAGATGATGAACGAGAAAGTGCTTCAGCAGTCTCGTTCTCATCTGCGAGATCCTTTTGCGATCCCCACGATCTAAGCCTCCGCGCCGCCTCAACGGACGCGGGACCTGAACCGCAAGGATCGCGAGCTTGGCCATCTTTATCAAAAACAGCCAAGCGGGAGCGCAGCACTCTCAATGGGAGTGCTTCACAATGTGTACAGGGATCACAGGCAGCTCCCTCGAGAGCTGCCTGTGCGTGCTGCACTCCCAAACAATTCACACATAGTGGATGCGTGTCCCCACCCGTGATAAATCTAGGACAGGGGTGCACACATCTAGTGAATTGCTCACTCGCCATACTTTCACTTTCAAACAGACAACACCAAATAAGACAGACAGTTTTCAACAGATAGCACTTGCTGAAGAGCGAAAGCTGGTATGTGTTTGCATCAGCGCCGTTTTTATACATCCGGTTATGCCGTCACATGTTACGTCACGACGCAACACCAATCAGGATTGGATTAGTTTCATTCATACTTCAGAGGCGCACGCTTAGGGAGCGTCCCCAAAGAGTCGTTTTCAACGACGCAGTGCGAGTTCCCTCGAAAGGGAACACACTGTGCTCTGATTGGTCGGCTGGAGCAGTGTGTTGTGATTGGTCGAGCGCTTCGAGTGTGTTTGGGAAATGTCCCGCCCCTTTCCATAACCGCCAGTTTAACACACTACTAACTCAACCAGGCCCCGCCCCTTTATTCTGCGTATGAATTATTATAGTGAGGAATATTGAGACGTTCGTTCCCGGGAGAAACTCAAGACTACAATGGAGGCGTTGGAGTTCAGAAACACTGACTCTGATATAGAGAAGAACTCCCTGGAGGGACTTTGAAACCTTTTTCATGCTCAAACACAACATTACACACTAAAAGTTGAAAATGTAACTGTTAAAAGGTTCTGTTTAACATTGGAAATATGACTTCACCTTCAAGAAAGTCAAAAGCAAACTCTTCAACTTGAAGTCATAGTCTCTCACATTATTTCCCATGTGAAAAGATCTTTTTAAGAACAATAATTCTGCTGCCTTATAAACCCAATGCTGGTGGCTTGATCTCTGTGGATTCCTGGCCTTCTTCTCCTCTGTCGTTCACCATCAATCCGCTGCACTCATGAGCGAGAGCTTAAGATGAAAGTCAAATGTACATACAGTCATTTATATATATGTGAGCGAGAGAATGGAGGATCTCTGGGTCATTAGAGTCTATCGACTGACGGCACCAAAAAACATAGAGGAACTTCCCAGAATGATTCCGTTTCCGTCGGGTTGTTTTTTTGGGAACCCAAAAATAATGTTTTTTTTGTTGTTATTGCATTGCATTACAGCATAATATTGCTCGCTTTTTTAGCTCACTTTATTGCTCAGGTGTTGCTCTTTCAGCCCAGGTGTATGAGTTCTCAAGATTTATTAACTTTTGTCTCCGATTTCTCCGTAAAGTCACCATGAAATCAAAATGGACAACTCTAGTTGTTTATGGAATATTGCAGTGTTTATTCTAATTGATTTATTGATTATTGTTTTAAATGAAAGTTCCTGATAATCTTGATTCAGAATAACAGCAGCATCTCTTCTCTTCTCTGATGACGAGGGCGGGGCTATAACCTGTCACTCACATGAGATCAGCCAGTAGCAAACCACAACCAGCCAATCAATTCCGGACACAATCAAGCCCCGCCCACATTTGTTCTTGTTCCTGAAGCGTTTCACTCGGATATGCGTCACAATTGGGGAGGAAAGACTTCAAATTCGACATGACATCAACACAAATAAGATGATTCCTAGCATACCATCAGAATATGGAGAAATACAATTAATGTGAAGTTCACCATGAGATTTAAAGCAAATCTGAGCTTTAGAGAAGTTTTTGTATCTTGTTGTTTTGGGTGTTTTTCAAGCATGATACAAAACTCTCCTCTCTCTCTCATTGCTGTCTAGCGGAAACAACTGAGATTTTGGATAGACGGAGGTGATTTTTCTTTCCTACGAAGTCCACATGGTTTCAGTGTTTAATTTATCAACTGGACATCAATAAAGCATGTAGCAGTAACTGCTGGCAATGAAATGTGTTTTGCTGGTAATGAACTCTTGTGGGACTCTGAGTCTGAGATTGATTGCATCTTTAAAACGGACACATGCTGACCAAGCTTTGTGACATTTGCTGACTGACAGCGGAGCATGTGGTGTGGTGTAATAAGGTAGTTTTTTTCTGACGAACAGCTTGCGGTCTCCAGCACATTGGTAGCCGGCCAGAACGAGGGGCAAACGCTGCCAGATCGGGCTTTTCCTTCAGATGCAAACATCCCGTGGAGTTTCCAGAAAACTAGCAGGTATGAGGACAGTGTCATTTCAGTATCATTTAAATAAAGTTCTTTATTGGCATCCATGAAGAACGTTTACCATCAATGCGAACTTTCCAGGCTCTTTTATGAGTGGTTCACTGAAAGCTTCTTTTGGGGAACCAAAATTTTTTTGGGGAACTAAGAAATTTGGTGAAGTGAATTTGTAAAGAGAGACTACGTGCCTGCACACACACACATATATATATATATATATATATATATATATATATTAGGGCTGTCAAACGATTAATCACGATTAATCGCATCCAAAATAAAACTTTGTGTTAACAGGATATATGTGTGTCCTGTGTATAATTATTTTGTATATAAATGCACACACGAATATATTTAAGAAAAATATGTTATTTATTTATAAAATGTTTATATTTATATAAAATATACATTATATATAGGCTACATTCAGTCTATATGCAGTATATACATGCAAATATTTCTTAAATACACATGCATGTGTGGGTATTTATGTATTAAAAATAATTATACACAGTACACACACATATATTATGTAAACACAAACTTTTATTTTGGATGCGATTAATCACGATTAATCGTTTATTCAAACGCGCATATCTATAGACTAAACACATAATACGCATGTGCACGCCGTCACCGCTTTCACAGATTCACATTTTTGAAGTTTACAAAAAAAAATTCAAAACTTGCTTCTTGGAACCAGTTTCAAAGTTTGCGTTCTCGAGCACCGAACATTGTTATCGTGCAAATGAACGGCCGGAACTCATTAAAAGTTTTCAGCTGTCAGTTAAAGCGGTGTCGTGTTAGCGCCCCATTAATAATAATGATCTTTGCAATGAAAGTGAATCTATCAAAACTAACTTTATTCTAGAGCTGCTGTAAAGCCAAACAATCTCTGCTACTTTAATTTCCTATTTTCACTGTAAAGCTGCTATGTAAGTGTTGTTTAAAGCGCTATAAATGAAGTTGACTTGACTATTATGCGTCAAGAAATGCAAATGCCATTTTAGTTTTAGTATACGGGCTAATTCTCAAAGGGAGCCTGTATAGCGCGCACCAGGTGTGTTCATCTGATTGGTTAAGCCCTGTAAAGGTGTCGAACTGCCGAGACATCAGACATGTGTAAGTGAATCTCGATTTATCTGTGTCTCTCCCTGTCCTGAAATAGAAGCGCATCTGTTGACATTCACGACGCTCGCATGGCATCCTCTTCGCCCCGTGTTTTAATCAGGCAGTCACCGGGCAACACAAACACTGCTATCATCCCGGCTGGAAAAGGAGTCGAGAATCGCTCGACAGCTGCGAGTAACGGTGAAGTAACACGACACGCGTCTATCCCGGGCTGAAGATAACCGCGTTTACAGGAGAGATGCCACGACCAGAGTCCAGCCGGTGAAGCGGAAGTCAACAATGCAGACTTCAAAAAACTGAGCTATTGTTGAAAAGTTAGCTAACCGTTTTAATACACTGTATTTGTAGAAACATATATGAAATTTAAATTCAGTTGAATGCTCTGTTAATTTGGCCTCGTTCCTTGAATTATGTATTATGTGTTCTGCTGTGAACAAGAGATAAACATGTGCAAGAATGGCAAAATGTTGTCTATTTTTTAAGTATTTATTTATTAATGTGCCTTCTTTTATTTATGCATTTTGCTCTTACCTCATGCAGAGGTTCTGAGAAAACTAAACGAGATCCACTCAGGATCAGTCATGTTGTCATGTGCATGTTTAGAGTTAGTTTGAAAAATGTAAACTGGGACAAAGTCTTCAGCCGGAGATTCCTGCAGATCTATTGTGCCCTGTGCATAATATATTATATATTTTGGATGATGATGCTTTTAGAAACCAAAATGAGTGTAGCGCAATCTTGCACAAAACACAATGCAATTTACAAAGCAAACGAAAGTTAAAAACACAGCTGAAACCATTAGCCGCAACACAACGGAAATCCTCCAGATCACAGGAGTCGTGTAAAACTGGAAAATCAAACAATAGATTATGCATTTGAATGTTTTAGATGAAAAGTCAACATGAAACAGAAGTTGCAATCATCTTTTCTTTTCTTTATTCCGTATATCCGAGTGAAACGCTTCTGGAAAAATAACTAATGTGGGCGGGGCTTGATTGTGTCCGTGAGGAATTGATTGGCTGGTTGTGGTTTGCTATTGGCTGATCTCATGTGAGTGACAGGTTATAGCCCCGCCCTCGTCATCAGAGAAGAGAAGAGATGTCACTGTTATTCTGATTCAAGAATACCAGGAACTTTCATTTAAAACAATAATGATGTGTAGCGATAAATCATTTAGAATAAACACTGCAATATTCAAAAAACAAGATAAAAAAATGTCAATTTTGATTTCACGTTGAATTTAAGTTCTAGTACTAAATACGTTATGCATTTTTAATCTACTGTCCTGTTGAAAACACAACTGCAACTATCCCTATATTTCTGTTGTGTTGTAGCTTAATGTAGGCTAATTGTTTTTAACTTTTGTTTTTGAACAAAACTAGGCCTACTGCAGAAAATACAAGCAAGCTCTCTCTCTCTTTCTCTCTCTCTCTCTCTTGCATACATGCTATATGAATGGAAGTCTCTCCCTCTCCCTCTCCCTCTCTCCTCTCTCTCTCTCTCTCTCTCTCTCTCTCTCTCTCTCTCTCTCTCTCTCTCTCTCTCTGAGCTGAAGTTTCCATATCCACAACACACATTTCCCCCGACTGAGACATTTTGTGATTTATTTTTTCCTTTAATTTTTTTCCATTGCGTCAGAAATCTGGAGTGCACAGCTCCTGTTGGAGGAATGCAGTCTTGATCTGGCTCATATGTGTTTATTTCTCCAAGTAACAGGGCCGTACACACACATGCACAGATTCATCTTCTCCGAACAGATGCGAAGAGTGATGAGCGCTTTCTAAACAGCGTGATTTAAAAGTTGTCATTTGTTTGAAGCAAATTTATATTTGGGAATGCTTTTCAAAATGACCAAATAAATAAATGAGATTTTCTCTGTGACAGGAACCATATTTGGCATATTTGCGTCCCAGCATGAATGATTGTGCACAGATCCCCATTCAGTGTGTTAATGTAGGGCAGTGTGTGTGAAACGCATGCATCTGTGTGTTTAGAAGTCCTAAAATACACTCTACACAACTGTGTGAACGCTAGCTGTGTAGTTGTGCAAGCTTTTGTGTGTTGTGTGAATTTGAGCATGCAACATTTCTTCATGCACTGCAGCAACATATGACAAATAATGATAAATGTAAAATATAAAAATATATATAAATCTCCAATTTTCCTGCAACACTGCAAACCTGCATTACAACCTTACAATGTTTGGAGAGGTGCACGTCAGGGTACGTGTGTTACACACACCTACGGCGTGAGTTCGGCGCAGAAGTATAAACTTGAACTTTGAATCGCAGTGAAATGTGCATTAGCCTCTCCTGCTTTCACATACTGTATAAATGGAAGTCAATGCATGCAAAAAGTAGTGATTGTCCCTTTAATTGATAATACAACGCATGTCTGCAGTGCTGCCACAAGGGGTGCTGTAGTGCACATTACTCACAAACTCTCTTCTTCTGTAGTGTCTTCAGGTCAAATACTGTCATGGTGGAGCAACAGTTTCGAGAGAATATGAATGAACAAGTTAGTTGGCATGTTTATAGTGAGCTACTAGGGATGCACCGATCATGATATTGTATAACTTATTTATTTATTTTTTACAAGCAAATGGGCCGATTCAGATACTGGTTGCCAAATATTTATTTTTCTTTAAGTTAAATTAAATTTATTTGTTGTTTGCTTCCTCTATTACAGGCCAAACTGGCCTTAAACTAACAAAAGAATAATGACAGCAGTGAGTAAACAGCACTTCAGAAAGCATCTGATTGTAGCGATGATTTGTTTGCAATTCAGCACTGCAGTAAAGTCACGTCGTGTCTATTTATACAGCACTTAAAAGCACACAGCTTGATCAAACATGAAAAACAGCATCAGTGTCTCTTTTAATTAGAACTACAGCTTTAGTTGCTACTTTAAAGAAGCTCTCCATTGTGTTCATGTTTTTATTCTCATCTGACCTTGACAGACTGAACAGAAGAAATGAACTTCCACCTCAAAGAAGGCGGAGCCTCGGAGCCACACCCACATGTTACATCATCACCACCATAGATATCTTACAGCGGAGTCTCTATCGTCATCACCGGCGGCCATCTTGTCACAGGCAAGCTTTCTGGCGGGCTCTGTGGTGCCTGATGTAAGATGAGTGATCAGCACCAACACAAATACTCTTATCTCGTTGAAATCTTGACGGATTTACAAACGGTTTGGTTTCTTACAAACGTTATTAACGTGGCTATAATTCTGGATGATTATTTATTGATACACTTATTATCTACGAGTCGATCTACGAATGCCGATCCAAGCCTGCTGTTCGCGCTCACCTTATCACAACTTATAGCTCGTTCACATCTCACCAGCGCACTAGGATCGGCATTCGTAGATCGACTGGTAAAGGCTGTATTTCAAAGATGGCTCCTGTCTGTATACGCGAAGTTGACTGTATGTATAAAATATCTTCTTATTAAACTGTCTGTACACTTACAAAGTTCTCAATGCTTCGGTTTGAAGGTAGGGACCCTCATTATGCTACCGTGTTAGTGTGGGGCTATTTTCAGCCTTGTTAGTGGTATTAACAAGCGATTTTTATTTGTCATTACACTATGCCCAATATACTAGCGTTATACTAGCTTTATAGGCTAAACTGTTTTTAGAGATAAAACTATTTACATTCGATAATCATGAAAACAAATCTCAGATAACGGTTGACTAGGTAACAATGTGTAATTAGACCAAAGGTTCATTTTGCGCCGGAGTTCTCCTTTAATGCGCCGCTTTTGAAGAGTGCGCATGTGTGAATGTGTTCTAGTGCGTGAGAACGAGCCTAATCTGGAAATAGAGAAAAATAACTGAGAAAAACATAGTCCTCCGATGCCATGTCCGTAATTTATAGAATTTATAGCATCTCAAACAGATTCATAAAAAGTTGTTATTACTCCACCACCTGCGTGACATCATTAACCAACGTCGTTGAACGACCAGTTTTCGACAATATGGTTTGGGGAAACAGTCGTGACGAGCTAGTGGATTTCTTCAACGATGCATCGCACTATTGTAGAGAAGCAGAGAGTTACGGCACTGTACGGGAAACAAGAGCGAACTTTTCTGCAAAGCTTTGGTAAGCTTAGTTTTGGCCTGATTTTGTTTGAAATGAGATCACACCAGTTCGTTCTTTGGTTCCTCCTGAAATATACCTGTTTAAGTCTGTTTTAATTGCGACCGCTGTCCGACAACAAAACATGAGCACATCCTTCAGCAAGCGCTGACTGAGCCCGACATGTAAAAGCCCAGCGCTTCCAGTGACCCAACAGGTCAATCTCTCTAAATGTCTTCTGGAGTCAGAGACCCGGCAGCTGTCGGGGGTTTCAGTGGGTCAACAGAGTGTGTGTGTGTGTGTGTGATGATCCTCTTCTCTGGGATCCTACATCACAGTCAAGGCATGCCAGGACACACACGCGAGACACGTCACGGCTGGAATTACATATTGATTGCTTGTTTGCCAGAGTCTTAACAACCAGTTCTGTCGACGCGCGGTGGTTTACCTGCGCTGGTCATTTAGATGAAGTGTAGGAACCGATGCGGAGCAACATTACCGTGAGCTGATATCATGCAAAAACACCACTGAGTGCCATGGCCTTATGAGGAGGGAGAGATGTGCTACACACACACACACACCATTTTCTGACTTATGAAAATTGCATGCTCTGTATTGGGAATTATGACGTTCTCTTCTAAATCCGTGTTATATTTTAGAAGACTAAATCATCAGAGCTGGTGGGCGGCGTCTGGCACAGGCATGTGGAGATGTACCGAGGTTATCTCACTGAGAGATTTATTCCCCCTCCACTCTTCTCTTCCCACATCTCCTGCATCCGAGGAATCAACCTGATCATCCCACCTGAAGACTCCCGCTTTAGGCTAAAGCGTATATTTGCAGTG
Organism: Rhinichthys osculus; assembly: GCA_029959095.1. Lineage (NCBI taxonomy): Eukaryota > Metazoa > Chordata > Actinopteri > Cypriniformes > Leuciscidae > Rhinichthys > Rhinichthys osculus. The sequence goes on from JARWKJ010000006.1 coordinate 51,525,261, forward strand.
CAGTGAACTAATAGATCTGCACATGTTTGATCTCAGCTCTCTTCAGGATATTCTCTGACTACATTTTATGTAACCAATTTACTGTATTTGTCATGTGCAGTATGAGTGCATCACATGCAATGCATTGCATTCAACAAGGACTCTGATATTCAATAAATATTAAACTTAAAGGGGCACTCGGCAACTATTTCAACTTAATAAAACCGTTTAGAAATCATTTGAATGGTTCAATAACCTGTTCTGGAGAGAATGGTGGCTTTCCCCGAGCCGAGCGTCCCCAGGCGGAAAACCATCCTTGCAACATGAGGACTAACGTCCCGGTAAGTTGGAAATAGGAAATAGGAGAACGAGCGAGAAACACGAACTTCTTTATGGCAATTCGACATATTTGATACTGTGTATGGTGTATTACCCACTCCGTAGACATAACTCCACACGATAAAGTTGGCCGGCTCCGATAATAATAAACAGCCCGTTCTCATCGCCCGTTCTCGTGAGATATACTCCGCACAGCTGTAGGGGGCGCTGATGAGAACACACGCGACAACAAAAGTGACAATCAGAGAAGAAATGGCTAGAGTTGCCAAGTGCCCCTTTAATAAGTAATTAATACAATTCAATACAAATACAAATACAAATAATGTGAATTCAGGCATCACAGCATTATAATATATGAGCCCGTTCTCATCATTTGGCGTCATATAGGTGACGCCATATGACATTTCGTTGAAATACTACGCACATGGCAACCTTTAGCGTCAATATAACATGCAGAACCCAAGGTGTCATACACGTTACTGGCATCCTTTAGCGTCAATATGAGACGCAGACCCTACCCCAGACCTAGACCTACCCATAACAGTGCGTGTTATATTCACGCTAAAGGATGCCATGTGCGTAGTATTTCAACGAAATGTCATATGGCGTCACCTATGACGCCAAAGGATGAGAATGTGTTGAATATATTGAATGGAAATGTATATTAATTTTAAGATTTTATAAATGTTACATTTATACATGTTTAATAGGTGGATGTTAATTATGATGTTATTAATAACTCATGTGATTAGCGCACAAAAACTGCCCTTGAAGCAAAGATGGCAGCACACAGTTCACACGCTTCATAAATGCATCAGCATCTGTATTACTCTCCCCTGTATAGCAGATGTCTTGG
>JARWKJ010000006.1:51531434-51559715 GCA_029959095.1 Rhinichthys osculus
CCGACAGCCTCGGGACTCGCTGACATCATGCTTAGCCAGCCAGGTCTGCACTGATTCAGTGTGTGTGTGTGTGTGTGTGTGTGTGTGTCCTCTCACATGTGTGTTCTGTGCGTGAGCCGCGAGCCTGAAACCGCTGGGCTGTGATGTGATAAAGATAATCAGTCCTGGATGTTCGACCTCGTGTCAGAGCATGTTCAGCCAGACACAACTTCTGGAGTGTGTGTGTGTGTGTCCATGTTTTTCAATCCCGATGGGGACTTAAACCTGAATGCACACACACTCATGGGGACTCGTGTCACTGAGGACCTTAATTGAGGAAACAAGCTTATAAATCCTACAGAATGAGTCATTTTGAAAATGTAAAAAATGCAGAAAGTTGTGTGATTGGTAGGTTTAGGGGTTGGGTGTGTGTGTGTGTGTGTGTGTGTGTGTGTGCGTGTGTGATGGGTATATTTAGGGGTTAGGTGTGTGTTTGTGTGTGTGTGATGGGTAGGTTTAGGGGTTGTGTGTGTGTGTGTGTGTGTGTGTGTGTGTGTTTGTGTGTGTGTGTGTGTGTGTGTGTGTGTGTGTGTGTGTGTGTGTGTGTGTGTGTGTGTGTGTGTGTGTGTGTGTGTGTGTGTGTGATGGGTAGGTTTAGGGGTTAGTACTGTAAGGGGACAGAATATACAGTTTGGATAGTATAAAAACCATTACATCTATGGCGCACGCGCGTGTGTGTATGTGAGTGTGTGTGTGTGTGTGTGTGTGTGTACATGTTTTTCGATCCCAGTGGGGACTTAAACCTGAAAGCACACACACTCATGGGGACTCGTGTCACTGTGGACCTAAATTGAGGAAACAAGCTTATAAATCATACAGAATGAGTTTTTTTGAAAATGTAAAAATGCAGAAAGTTGTGTGATTGGTAGGTTTAGGGGTTGGGTGTGTGTGTGTGTGTGATGGGTTGGTGGTTAGGGGTTAGTACTGTAAGAGGACAAAATATACAGTTTGGACAGTATATAAACCATTACGTCTATGGCGAGTGTGTGTGTGTGTGTGTGTGTGTGTGTGAAGAGACGGCCTGTTGGCCACCCGCGTGTTGAGAATGATGTCATCCTGCTTGGCGGTTGCTTTTAATAGCTGGAAACAGGCAGGCCTTGATCTGGGCCTTAAAGGAACAGGCGCTCTTTTAAACAAAGCCCTTTGCTGATTTGAATATTCAGCTTGCTCTTTTATATGATCTTCACCTTCACCCGAGTGTGTATTTTTTTTTAAAAAACACTTCCTGGTAGCTTGTTAAACTCTTATCATGAAGTCAATGGCTTGAGGTTACGCCGGTGTAATTCGAGTAACTCTGGCACTTTTTTTCCGTGACAAGCCGGGTCATGATGTCATTCGTGACTCATGTGAAAGGGTTTTTTAAACGGGTCTGTTTGGTTTGACTCACACAGCAGATCTAATGGCTTTGCTGAATGATGTCATGCTGAAAAGTCCAGAACTCTTTATCTTTTGTGAATGAGCGAGTGAACTGGGTTAGTGAGTGTGTGAATGGACGGTAAATGACTGGACTGATGGATGAATACATAAATGAGAGATATGCCCTTCACACACATATACTTAGAGACTCTTACTTCATGCCTACAAGCTCATCTGCTTTTTATCCTTCATATTCAAACATTTGGCTTCTTTTGCTGCTACTTTTGCTCATAATTCATTTGTTATTTACAGACCGTGTAATCACAATAGGGAAATCTCAGAGTAAAACTGTGAGTTGTGAAAAATATGATACACTGGTGTTTTACCAGATGAGATGTATCATCTTTTTACTCTTTTACTTTATTTTATAACTGTTTTAATTTTTACTTGGTTTTATTTTGTGATAATTCCTTTCTAAAGCACTTTGAATCGCCATAGTGTATGAAATGTGCTATATAAATAAACTTGCCTTGCCTATTTTGTTGCTCTGTTTCATAACTCGGTCATTCTCTCATCTTGATTTGCATATGTGTGTGTGTGTGTGTGTGTGTATGTCTCAGACTAACTCAAACACTCACTCAGAGTGATGTTTATGTTCATTTGAAGAATTACACAGTCACATTGTGAATTTGAGGTCATCTGTGGCTAAAGCAAATAAAAGAGGCTTCATTAGAGAAATATTGAGGTCATTTGTGTGTTATATACGTGTTTGTTATAGAGTGAAGAACCCGTCTGTCAAGTTGCTTTGGAATGATTTATTATGATATATTTAGAAGGGCGATTCAAAATTAGAATTTAAAATGTGAAAATGTTCTAAATACAAACTAATTATGGTAGCACTTTATTTTACAGCCCTGTTACATATCCTCTAAAAAAATGCTGGGTTGTTTTAATCCAATTTTGGGTCAAATATGGACAAACCCAAACGTTGGTTAAAAAATGCAATTTAAAAATTTAACCCAACGGGTGGGTTTGTCCATATTTGACCCAAAATTGTGTTAAAACAACCTAACATTTTTTTTAAGTGATTACAGTAATTAATTATAATAACTGGGTAATAGGTACTAACCTATCTAAACCTAACCCATGCAGTTACCTTATATAACCCAGTATGTAAACTGTAAGTACAAATACTGTAAAATAAAGTACAACCAGAATTATTTTCTAGATTATATTTGTTTGTTAATTGTAACAAGTAATATCACTTTCAGGGATCCATAAAGCATTCTCTAAGCCTTAGAAACTGGAATTTTTCACAATAAAAGTGTGTGTGTGTGTGTGTGTGTGTGTGTGTGTGTGTGTGTGTGTGTGTGTGTGTGCTTCCTCTGAGTTCTGGTTGGGTGTCAGTGTTTCTGTGGCCTGCCTCGTTCCCACTGTGAGGAAGATGAGATCATTCAGGAAGCAGAGAATCCGACACTGACACACGATCTGCCTTGTAAAGTGGCACGTCTCTGCTTTCACCACTCCATTGCTTTTCTCATTTCCTTTTCAAAGAGGGATTTCTCCGCTCTCGCATCCCGGCAGCAGTGGAGACCCATATTTGTTGGTTGCAAAATGGTTTGCTTGAGTGAAAAAGTAAACAGTGGTTCAGGGAGTGTAAAAATATACCACGGTATTCTTCATCCTGGAGGTGGAGGGTCATCTACTGTACGCCAAGTGTTCTGGATATGCTTGTGTGGCTTAAGAGGAATTGAAATGACAGGATATTTCTGCTGGGCCGGAAAGGCTTGTCGGCCCCTGTGGAGTTTGTGTTTGGGGTTCATGTGTAAATCAGTCGGTTAGGATGTTTGGAAACCCCCTTCATTGTACTATTATTCCATTCTTACTGTAGGTGATTGAGTTTACAGCAAACTGTGTGTGTGTGTGTGTGTGTCTGAGAACAATGGGTCTGATTCACTATAACATTTTCACAAACAAATCATGAATCATTAATAACTTTCGTTCTAAATTTTATTCAAAATTTGTAGGAGCAACTAAAATCACATGTATGCAAAAATCACATTTTTATACATATTTCATCTTAAATGGTGAAACTCAAAAAATTGGAATATCGTGCAAAAGTTCATTTATTCCAGTAATTCAACTTAGAATGCGAAACTAATATATTATATAGACTGATTACATGCAAAGTGAGATATTTCAAGCCTTTATTTGTTATAAATTTGATGATTATGGCTTACAAATACGAAAACCTTTTCACAATATTCTAATTTTGAATTTGGGGTTTTCATAAGCTGTAAGCCATCACAATTATAACAAATAAAGGCTTGAAATATCTCACTTTGCATGTAATGAGTCTATAGAATATATTAGTTTCACCTTTTAAGTTGAATTACTGAAATAAATGAACTTTTGCACGATTTTCAAATTTTTTGAGTTTCACCTGTATATTTCATTATTGTGTGGAAAGCCCTTATATGGACATGGTTTGGGCAACCTCTTTAGAATATTCCAAATCCATTAATTTTGAAAAAATCCACACACATTTTTCCGGGCATAATTTTTCCATGAGAAGTTCTCCTGTGCGGATAAATACGAATAATCAACTTGTGAATGAGACTCAATGTACATGCACACGAGGGGAGTAATACATATTATGGCTGGTTCGCCCTAAATGTGTTTGCTGAATCAAATAAGATTATATTATTCGTCTTAAAACAGTTCTCTTCTTCTCTGTACCCTTTCAGGTGGCTTTGCAGCTTTCTCGTCTTGTTTCCCTGACCTGTGTGAGAGTAAACCAGCCACTATTGTACCTCTCAGCCTGTCCCAGCCCTGTTTACCTGTGGCCAACATCGGTCCGACCCGAATCCTGCCACACCTGTACCTGGGCTCTCAGAGAGACGTCCTCAATAAGGTTGGTAGACAAAAAAAAAAAGGGGGTTTTCAGAAGGGGAAGTCACTCACTCTAAAACATGTTGGGTTGTTTTAACCCAAATTTGGGTCAAATATGGACAAACCCAGCCACTGGGTTACATTTTTAAATTAATTTTGTTTTTAATTGGGTTGGGTTCGTCCATATTTGACCCAAATTTGTATTAAAACAACCCTGCATTATTTTTAGACTATATAGTTGGGTTTAATTCTATAGTGGTCAACAGAAAACACAACAAATACACATTTTGCCTTCCCATTTGCCCCAATAGCAAAAGGAAAAATGTGTTTTTATGACTTTACAAAAGAGCAAACACCTATGGAGAGATTGATTAAGATGGTCAGAAGAGAGAAAGATGTCAATTTTGCAGTCAGGAATTGCTTTCAGTTTGTGTGCGAAGACATAACAAATTCATGAGGCATCATCAGATAACCAGGAATAGTTTTCTTTTACCTGGAGGGTGTTTGCGCATACCTTCGAATGATTGAAGTGTATCGTATCTCATCACTTGCTCAGATAACAGGCAAGTGAACCCATTCCAGAAAATACTTTCATTGATGTTGGGTTGACTTAAATGTTAGCCCTGTCCAAGTTGACACGAAACCCAGCACCAAAACATTTTTTTCTTGACGTATTATCTGTCTACATATCTCTCATTTACAAAAGCTTCAGCATGCATGACAAACAGACTCTGATACAGCTGGCATCTGCTCACGGAAACTGTCTGTGGAATTTGTTGGAATTATTCTGTCAGCATTGACTTATGCAAAACCTCCATCTTTTTACAGGAACTGATGACTCAGAATGGTATCACATATGTTTTGAATGCCAGCAACACCTGTCCCAAACCTGACTTCATCAGCGACAACCACTTCATGCGCATTCCCGTCAACGACAGCTACTGTGAGAAGCTGCTTCCTTGGTTGGACAAAACCAACGAGTTCATTGGTAAGAACCATCGACTGTAAAGAAATATGGACGTAATGTCCGTGACGTCATCCGTAGTGTTTCTGAAGCGATAAACGGATAAATGGGCAAAGAGGCGACATGACGCCAACAGACTGTCACTCAAGTGGCCTTGTTCTTGATTATGCAGAACTTTAAGGCTTAATATAATTTAAACGGATGAGTTATAAAAGAAATCACCCCCCTCACAGTCGTCATGAAGGGCAAAATTAGCTTTATAGACCAAAACCCCTTTTTGCACCAGGCTGTAAACATGTTTTTATCTGCTGTAAAGTTGGGCATTTTAACCTGTTAACTGGCACCCCCCCTTTTTTTTTGCATAGACATAAAAATCACTATCCAAACTTAAATGGTTGTAATTCAGGAATGCTTTGGAATATAGACCTATGGCTGGTCTTGTTTTAAAGAAGACATTTTCCAGATTATTGTAGAAGTCTAGAAATTGTAAAAAATGAAACAGAAAAAAAGTTATATAAGTTTGAGTTTATGAAATTGTGTAATGTAAAAATATAATGATTAATATTTTATATAAAATATATATATTACAAAATATATTTTACTCTAAAACTGCAAGAAAATTAAAGTTAAATATCTGAACAAGTTGTATTCCAAATTTTAGGTTGATATCTCAAAAAATGAGCTTTCAGTAAGATTTTATTCGGGCGCAGTACCCAACTTTTTCACTAGGTGAACACCAGACTCCATTACTGCCCATATAAGGGCGCCTCCATTTTCATATATGTTTTGAGTGATCTGAACCATGTATTTCCATAATTTTCATACAATTTATGAAGTAGACATTCTATTCAGAAGTAGTATGGGTGGTTTGGCAGTATTTGATTTGAATTAAACCTCTAATAAATGCATAAAGACTACGTTATAGTGTTATAGCTCGCAGCCAATCACAAATCGAGAATCCATACATTTTTCTTTATATTTAAAACATTTTCAGACCTTTTTTTCTCATAAAATGGAATTGGTGTTATCTTTTGAACTCATGGCATGAAAACAAACTGAGGTTTCTACCAATCTTTCATGATTTTTCATGTTTATTGTTATTTCAAAATAAAGGCCTAAATACTCCTAATGAATATGAAATATTCTTGTTGCAAATTGATACATTTCTGCTCCTCTGTAATATATTTTAGATAACAGCCACCAAATATGAAAACTAGAGATTTTAAGCTTTCAAATGATATATAGTTTGGCAATATTACTTTAGGTTTTTACTAAGATATTATTGTTTTAAACATGCAATGGCAAATGGGCCCGCCGCCGGCAAATGGGATTGACTCTCTTCTGCAGCTGGCCTCTAGTGGCCAGTCGAGTTTAAGTTTTCTGAATGGACAATGGAGTATTCTAGAAGGCAAGTTAGAAGTTAGATCTTCTCAGGTTTGAGGTTTGGCTAACACAAGCCATCTGTGCATCAGCATTTGAGGGAGGTATGAGTGATGTCAGCATTTGAGGTGGGCGAATGAGATCGCCTCATGCTTTGTGTGCAGTTTAACAGTGGAACTGCTTTTGACCAGTTTGCTGTTTCTCTCTATCCACAGACAAAGCCAAGGTGTCAAACTGCAGAGTCATCGTCCATTGCTTGGCTGGCATATCCCGCTCTGCAACCATTGCCATTGCCTACATCATGAAAACTATGGGCCTGTCTTCAGATGATGCCTACAGGTAACCAAAGCTCGTTGGATGTTCAGATACTCTATGGACTGCCGAAACGACCAGCTTAGAGGCCTACGGTTGTTCCTGGTCAAGCTGGTGGAACAGCATAGTCCGATTGTTCAGCAACTAAAAAATGCTGGTTTAGTAAGCCTGGTAATACACCAGCATCCCATGACGGGGACCAACATATTGTTTGCGTCAAATGTTGTGTTTTGGATCCAGGTTCCCATTAGGAGATGCTGGTATTCTTAACTAGCTTAATCAGCAAGCCTTCATTAGTCAACCATGCTGGTCTACTAGCTAGCTCAAGACATTTATAAATGTAATTAATGTTTCGGTAACACTTTACAATAAGGTTCATTAGTTAATGTATTAACTAGCATGAACTAACAATGAGCAATACATTTGTTACTGTATTAGTTTATTACTCTATTGTTAGTTCACAGTGCATTAACTAATGTTAACAAATACAAACTTTGATTTTAATAATGTGTTAGTAAATGTTGAAATCAACATGAACTAAGATGAATAAATGCTGTAGAAGTATTGTTCATTCTTAGTTCATGTTAACTAAGGTAGTTAACTAATGCACCTTATTGTAAAGTGTTACCATTGTTTCTTAACAGGACTTTGGAAACCAGTTGTATTCGGGCACTAAATTGAATTTTTCACATCTGACATTCCTGTAGGTTTGTGAAGGACCGTCGGCCATCAATATCTCCAAATTTCAACTTCTTGGGTCAACTTCTGGAGTTCGAGAGAGGCTTGCAGACGAAGAAGAGTCTGCCTTGCGACCCAATAAGGTTATCAGTGAAACCCACTGAAGAGTTGGCAGACGTCCGACAGATGGAGAGCGATCACTGTGACCAGAGGAATCCTCAAACGACAGAGATCACCATAAAGCCTCCGTCGCCAACCTCACTGCGGAAAGACCTAAGCTCCCTTCACCTGTCCACCGAACGAATACTTCAAAACAAACGGCTCAAGTGCTCCTTCTCCCTTGACATCAAGTCTGTCTACTCAGAGAGACAAAACCAGCAATCTTCTCCGTCAGACTCTGAAAACATCCCCAAACTCTGCAGACTCGACAGCCTAAAGACGAGCAACGGAGTATGTCAACACCCGTCGAAGGTAAACCCTACAGACTCACAGTGTACGAACAAGACAAGAACGATCCAGCAAAGAGAGAGGTGGGAAAATGGTGGCTTTGAGAGGTTATCCACCACCACTCTTTCCCTCAATCTGAAGAAGGGAAACTGCAGGCCAAGATCGCAGGATCCCATTCGCGAGACCAACTTGAAGGCGCCTACTTTCCTCAGCTTGCCGCTGGGTTCATCTGCTAACTGGACCACGCATAGAGGCTCGAATCAAGCCAGCACCCCGATCACACCCACGGGTGACTGCCCTTGGTTCTTAGGCACTAATTTGGCACCATCTACTGGGAACCCAATGCACTTTGGCACTGGTCCTGCTTTCACGGCTTACAGTTGCAGTGCCCAATCTGGCACCTCAAAGCCAAGCGTACGCCGAAGGGACGAAACACAGGACTTTCAGAACAGCTGGCTCGAGGAAGGGAAAGCGGTAGTTTGCGGTGTATCGCAAGTGGACACGAAGTACAAGCGGCGCAGCTGCCAGATGGAGTTTGAAGAGGGTATTAACACAACACAAAGCAGCGAGGAATTTGGGAAGCTGGGAAAGCAGTCCAGTTTCTCCGGGAGCGTGGAGATCATCGAGGTATCATGACAAAGATGACGATCTTACACGAAGGCAATAACTCCAGATTATTTATGAGTTCAAACGAGCTTTGCATCTGAAAGGGACTGATGTCTGCCGCCTTTTTCAGGCGAGGGGAGTTGAGGAAATGTTTTAGGTATGAGAGGATACACATTGGTTTTGCAAAAAGCAAAGAATACCAGTGTTTTTTTTTTTTTAAAGGAGCTTATAGACTACATGATATGCAGTCAAACCAAAGACCTTTTCTGGCATGTCATCCTAAAGTACACTCAAAATGAAGGAGGATATACTTCTAGCATGACCATACAAAGACACTAAACCTGAAAGAATGAAATGAGTGTGTGTGTGTGTGTGTGTTTATGCTGGTTTTGATGCAAATTAGGGCTGCCGCACTTAACGGTGACTTCTTACCTTCTGGGGGAACTGTTTGTATGCCCAACTTTGAGAAGATGTAATTGCTGTGCGACATTTATTTTTTGTCATTGCCCAATGTTCTATTTAGCTATAAATTGAGTAAAGAGGGGCAGATGCATTCAATAATGTCACTATTCAGTATTATGCATTTTATCCACGATGTAATAGAGTGAAACTATGACGTGTATGTTAAACTGGGATTCTCTCAGATCTACTACTGTGCACTGAGCATGCTCAGAACGGCTGGCTACCTACAGACTGACAAGCTGCTTCCGGCAGCACTATGTACTAAACTGTAAATCTAGACAATTTGCATATATATGTAAAAGAATATATTTCATTTTAATGGTCTATTTAAAGTTTCATGCAATGTTGCTTTAATTTATTGTATTGGTTTCATTCTGGCAATGAGCAATAATATATTATTTGAAAACGTTTCGGTCTTTGTCTGAGTCTCTGATGCAAATATTGTACATCACAAAAACGCAAATGTATAATTGCTAAATTGAAGAACTACAACACACACACACACACACACACACGTTTATTTTTTTGTACTATCAACATTTTCTCTAATTTAAATTTGTCCCAAAAGTAAGCAAGTTTGCTCACACAAATAGACACACACACACAATCTCTCTCTCTCTCTCTCTCTCACACACACACACACACACACACACTAGATAGATAGATAGATAGATAGATAGATAGATAGATAGATAGATAGATAGATAGATAGATAGATAGATAGATAGATGATAGAAAGATAGATAGATGGATGGATAGATAGATAGATAGATAGATAGATAGATAGATAGATAGATAGATAGATAGATAGATAGATAGATAGATAGATAGATAGATAGATAGATAGATAGATAGATGATAGAAAGATAGATAGATGGATGGATAGATGGATAGATAGATAGATGGATAGATGGATAGATAGATAGATAGATAGATAGATAGATAGATAGATAGATAGATAGATAGATAGATAGATAGATGATAGATAGATAGATAGATAGATAGATAGATAGATAGATAGATAGATAGATAGATAGATAGATAGATAGATAGATAGATAGACCCAAAAAAAGCATAACACAATTGCCTCTTTCCACATGCATGTAAATATGATGCATACAAAATATTTGAATTCAGTCATTACCCTTTCATTACACTAATGCTGGATATGATAATAGAATGAGACAACAATAACCTACAACGGATTACAGCGCTGAGGTTAATTTCCAAATATTAAAGTTGCGATCAACATCTAAATCTAATTGTGTATAAGTGATGTTCATTACTAAGTGTTAAAGTCTGTTGTGGAAGGTGTTGTTTGGAGGAGACAGATTTGTGATGCTTTGTTATAGACTTTCCATTAAGCCGCTTGACACTGTAAGATTTGTGTTCTGTTTTCTATATGGTCAGGATCTATTTTTTGCCGTGTTTCTGTAGGAAACCATGTAAGTGTGTGTGTGTGTGTGTGTGAATGTGCAATCGATGAAAAAGACTTTCACATCAGTTACAGCAAATGCATTTCAGACAACTCGGCACTAATGAAGGTAACCATTCACTTGATAATGATTTGCACCTTACTGAAGCAAAACACACACACACACACACACACACACACACACACACACACACACACCAAAGGCGCTTAAATTTACAACTGTACTTGACTGATTGAGTGGTTTAAAATCTATGAGCCCTAATTGTCTTTTGCATGCCAGATTCCTTGTTCGAGTGTAATTAGGAGAAGGACATAATGATGTGTGTATGAGAAATATAACTCACCCGATTAGAGCATCTTCCTCTGGCTTCATCCGGAAAACACATATTGAGTAACCCAGCTAACAGGGAACGTTCTGGAAAGGTTCTCTCAAAGTTATAAACAAACCTTCTTCCAGTAACATTAGTAGAACGTTCATTCACAGTTATCTGGTCTTTATTAATGTTCCTTAAAATATTAGCACAAAAAAAGTGTTTTATACATCATTCATGGAACATCTTGTAGTCATCCATAAAACTGACACAGAGGGACTTTGAATTGAAATCTGTGAATTTTTTTATTTTTTTTTCACATGTGAAAGATCCTCAGCAAAAGACAAAAGACATCTTGCACTTTAATGACGTCTGGTGTGGGCTCAGTGTGGATTACCGGTGCAATTGATGTAGAGACACAGTCATGATTCATTTACTCCATGAGAAAAAGCCTGTCCTAGAGAGGGATGACCCATCTCAACATCGTCCTGCTCCATGTACAATCATTTGTTTTATGTGTAAAATTCATGTTAATAAAAAAACAACAAGAGTTTTCACCTTTAATCTGGGAACCCGGAGCGTAAGATGACGTGTGTTTGAAGGCCTGTGTGTGAGAGAGCGTGTGAAGAACCGATAAAGAGAAGATTTGATTATATCCAGACGTGACACTGTGATGTGGAGCCCAGACGCTCTATATGGAAACTGTTAAAGGATGATTAAGTCATAAGGGCATTTTTCTCTTTCCATGATCAAGAGCAAGTGACTAATGCTGCTTTAAAAATAAGCAACACTTCCCATCCCGCTTTTCTCCATTTAACCCTCCTCGAGACATTCATGCAGTGAACTACTTGTGTTCCAATGAATAGAGACCAAGATTACTATTATAAATCAATAAAATAATTTAAAATGTCAGGATACAGTAGTTTAGGAGATGTTTACTTTTGCAATGGCTCATGAAGTTTTACAATATATGAAGTGAATTATCATTAGGGTTATTAACTAAAAACTAAAATGATAAAATTAAAAAAAAAAAGTAAACTTATTTTATTTCAGCTATAGTTGCCAATGCAACATTTAGACCAATTTTCATTTAGTTTAAGTGCTAAAATAACAAAAAGTTAATTAACTAAAAATAAAATTATGTTGGCATAAAAAAAAAAAAACGAAAACTACTAATAATGACAAAACACACAACAAAATGACAAAAGGAAAATACAAAAGTGAAATCTAATTTAAAATATTGACAAAATTTAAAATAGCATTTCAACAATGCTAAAATAGCTCCATTTCTAAATCAATTTTATTTAATTTTTATAACATAGAGCAATGAATCACACACAATAATTATACCAGGATCATGCATTAAGAAAGTAAATAAAATCTAAGGGTAGCCTGTCAATCATTTTTTTGCTTCCGCTTTCAGATTCTGACTGGGTCCCGAATCATTCACCGCAGCACTTTAGCGCTTCTCAAGTGCATCTATTTTTGCAGTTACAGCAGAGAGTGATCGTCCTTGGTTCCATTCATAATTAATGAGTAGGTAATGCAATGCTATCTCAAGTCTCGTGTCCTTTAATGGCCCCCTGCACAACAACCACTGTTTATGAATAAGTAATCGTGCTGCGGCTTCCACAGTGAAGCGCAACGGTCAGCATGCAGGATCAGATATGAATACAGGTCACTGAAGCCTCGTGCGACATTCAACAACTCGTGAGTCGTGACTAAATAAAGGGTGCCAATGTGAGTATGCACACCGACACGCAAAAAGCAAGACGTAAAAGCGTAATTTGTATTTGGGAATTTTTTTTGGCCCGTTAAAAACTGTCCGACCAATGAGATTGGTGCTTTTGTTTACCTACCCAAATTTTCCTATTGAGAATTAAACCTGCGACCTTTGGGTTACAGTCCGACTCTCTAACCATTAGGCCACAACTAAAGCCAAAACAATCTATGTTACCGTAAATTGTATGTTTATCTCTGTAAAGCTGCTTTGAAACAATTTCCATTGTTAAAAGCGCTATATAAATGAAGATTACTTGACTTGACTTGACTTGACAACTGCTTAAAGTCAACATTAACCGGAAGTTGTGATGGTCTGTTCTTGTGACGTAAATATGAGTAAAACGCTCTACAAGAAAAAATGGAGGGCGGGACTTGATTTTGCAGCTGCTGAGCTTTGTACTTGGTGCTCAAGCACAAAAAGGTCTTGCCGAGCACACATTGATAGAAGAAGACGACGAAGAGGAAGTTAGTAGACGAAGAAGAGGATGCAACGAGGCAAGATTAATGTGGAGCTGCTGGTCTCTTTGGTGTCTGAACACGAATAACTTTATGACAAACGCCACAACAATCTTGATAAGAGGGAAAAAGTGTGTGAATGGTTTTGGCAAGTATGTAAATACCATTGACAGTATAAGAAATGGACAGAGCCATCTCATTGGAACTCAGTTGAGACAGTTGAAGCCCATTTTTAGCGATTTCTGAGCACTTCCGTTCCTGACGCGCAGACTCAAACCGACTCAAACTAAGCTTGATGACGTGAGCAACCTGTCTGACAGACGTTAATCTTCTAGTAGCTGTGCGTGAAAATTGCCAATGTTAATCTTGCAGAGACGGGGAACTTGAGCAAAGAGTTATTTGGCGTGAGTGAGCAGGAGTAAGTATCCCGATGCTTTTATGGACTCATTATCTATGGGCTTCTCCCTTGACGGGGCGTCCCCCCGATTGCCTGCGAGCTTCTCCTCCAGTCTGTACGGTCATTTCTGTACAGCGCGACAGAGAGTCGAGTGGTTATGACGCAATCGTTAGCCTATTTTTACTAAAACTGTTTCTACGGGGCCATAATGTAACATAGAAGGTAATGGAGCACTTTATAAATTGTCGTGTTTCTTTAGAAATAAATAATGGACAAATGGAGTCTTTAAACGCCTCAGATGTAAAGTTATTCGCTGTCAAAGTGACGCCAAAATGAATGGGAGTCAATGGAAATGCTAACGCAAGTGAAGTTCTGCTACAACATGGCGGCACCCGGCCGGCTTCAACTTCCGGTCGATGGATTACCCCCTTGGTAAATACTGGCTCTCTTTTTCTTCTGTGTGACAAGCGAGTGTCAGAAACGTAAACCTTGTGTACCGGGGTGTTTCTGTTTTTCAATAAGTGCCATCTACTGTCAGGGAGTGAATTTACACGTTAACCCGGCGCATCACCAGGGAAAAACTCTTGGGTATGAACACAAAGACGTGTCGAAAAACGTCTCGAAAAATGCTGGTGATAAGCACGCGTGATAATTGTCCCGGTGTGCACGAGGCTTGAGATAACAGCTCTTTAGCTTGACTGCCCTAAACCTAGTAAACTGAAAATACCATGAAGTCTTGATAAACACTGAGACTGCCATGCTCTCAGTTATTCAAACCCTGATACTGGCAAGAGCAGCTTCCAAATCCTCATTTCTCACCACCAGATCCTCCTGTCAACCCTCTTGACGAAGGGCATCTCAGGAACTGCACTCCAATGATTCGAGTCTTCCCTCTCAGCAGGTCCTTCAGGGTGTTGTGAAGTGGTGAAGTGTCTAAGACACAACATCTATCTACTGGAGTGCCTCAGGGCTCAGTGCTGGGACCGCTTCTCTTCTCCATCTGCATGTCATCACTGGGATCTGTCATTCAGAAACATGGCTTTTCCCATCACTGTTATCATCTAGCTACTGGAGTGCCCCAGGGCTCAGTGCTGGGACCGCTTCTCTTCTCCATCTACATCTCATCACTGGGATCTGTCATTCAGAAACATGGCTTTTCCCATCACTGTTATCATCTATCTACTGAAGTGCCTCAGGGCTCAGTGCTGGGACGCTTCTCTTCTCCATCTACATCTCATCACTGGGATCTGTCATTCAGAAACATGGCTTTTCCCATCACTGTTATCATCTAGCTACTGGAGTGCCTCGGGGCTTAGTGCTGGGACCGCTTCTCTTCTCCATCTACATCTCATCACTGGGATCTGTCATTCAGAAACATGGCTTTTCCCATCACTGTTATCATCTAGCTACTGGAGTGCCTCAGGGCTCAGTGCTGGGACCGCTTCTCTTCTCCATCTGCATGTCATCACTGGGATCTGTCATTCAGAAACATGGCTTTTCCCATCACTGTTATCATCTAGCTACTGGAGTGCCCCAGGGCTCAGTGCTGGGACCGCTTCTCTTCTCCATCTACATGTCATCACTGGGATCTGTCATTCAGAAACATGGCTTTTCCCATCACTGTTATCATCTAGCTACTGGAGTGCCCCAGGGCTCAGTGCTGGGACCGCTTCTCTTCTCCATCTACATTTCATCACTGGGATCTGTCATTCAGAAACATGGCTTTTCCCATCACTGTTATCATCTAGCTACTGGAGTGCCCCAGGGCTCAGTGCTGGGACCGCTTCTCTTCTCCATCTACATGTCATCACTGGGATCTGTCATTCAGAAACATGGCTTTTCCCATCACTGTTATCATCTAGCTACTGGAGTGCCTCAGGGCTCAGTGCTGGGACCGCTTCTCTTCTCCATCTACATGTCATCACTGGGATCTGTCATTCAGAAACATGGCTTTTCCCATCACTGTTATCATCTAGCTACTGGAGTGCCTCAGGGCTCAGTGCTGGGACCGCTTCTCTTCTCCATCTACATGTCATCACTGGGATCTGTCATTCAGAAACATGGCTTTTCCCATCACTGTTATCATCTAGCTACTGGAGTGCCCCAGGGCTCAGTGCTGGGACCGCTTCTCTTCTCCATCTACATTTCATCACTGGGATCTGTCATTCAGAAACATGACTTTTCCCATCACGGTTATCATCTAGCTACTGGAGTGCCCCAGGGCTCAGTGCTGGGACCGCTTCTCTCCTCCATCTACATCTCATCACTGGGATCCGTCATTCAGAAACATGACTTTTCCCATCACTGTAAAGCTGACGACACACAACTCCACCTCTCACTCCACCCAGATGGTCTGATGGCAGCTGCTCGCCACTTAGTTTGCCTGGATGCCTTTCTTGCTGGATGAAGAACCACCACCTTCAACTCAACTTTGTGAAGACGGAACTGCTTGTGGTCTCGGCAAACCCAACAATTCATCACAACTTCTCCATTTAGCTTGGCTCATCGACCATAACTCCACCCAGAACAGCCAGAAACTTTGGAGTTGTTATTGATGATCAGTTGAACTTCACAGATCACATTGCTAGAACATCTACAAAGATGCATGTTGTCATAAGGCCTATAGAAATATTATACTTAAGTGGACAAAATTACAGCTTGGAAGTGGCAGAAAAATGCTGACATATGTACATTGAAAATACTTCTATGTATGTATATAATTTAGAGAATAAACATTGTAATGGTTTATGATTATTTCTTTCTCTTGTTTATATTATCATGCTCTTAAAAGTGTAATAATTCAATTTAATCATGGATTTTCAATTTTAAGATTGGATGTTAAGTTAAGCTGACAAGGGTAAAACAGTAAAACCGATATTTATGTGTAATGCATTTATAAATAAATAAATACCTAAATAAATCAAATTAAGGCATAGCAAACAGTTTCCAGGACAACTTTAATGTGACCCTCATTTAGCAAAAATAATAAAGTATCAGCTTTTTGGACAAAACTCTCTTAGCTGAGGGAACGTGGGTGAGTGGGTGTGTGTGCATGTGTGTTTATGAATGACAGACATGAGCAGGTCTGATGCTGAGTCGAGGTGAGGTCCTGCATCTGAATGAGCTCTGGTGACCTCTCAGCCTCAGGCTGCTGATCTCAGATGTTTCTCTATCGATCTGAGCTGAGATGTTCCCTGGAACGACCTTGTCTGCCCTGTAGGTGTTATGTTCAGCCCTGCGGCTCAAACACAGTGATCTGGCTCCAGGAGCGAGTGTCATCATACTGTACCTCAGGGAAATCTTCACTGCAGTCTCTATCCACAGCCTCTTCTGTCTCAGTGTTATCCTGGAGGAACGAGGGAGGTCGAACAGAGGTGTGTGTAATGCCTCTGTTCTAACGATTCCCATCAAAATGGACGTTTTGTAGCTTTTAGTCCATGCCTGTTCAATAGCTTTCAGGTGATATGCTCAAGATTTCAAGAGTGGCTCCAAAAGCTCAAACCCACATTTTAGTAACCACTATTTATTTATTTATTTTAAGTTTTAACTCTGTAGTCTATCTTGGAGTGGATTCACAACCAATGGTGAGAGAAATGGGACAAACCTGTGACGGAAGAAAACACTGAAAAAGCAGAACACGAGTTTCTTTTGAGGATAAACGACGCCCTCTGGTGGATCCGATCAAATGTTGTACAGGAAACATAATCTTGTTTTACCATGAACTTCTTTAAAAATTAAAGAAGCTTCTTTAGCTATTTTACAATGTATAACAAAACAATCGGTGGAAATACTAAGGAAAGCACAGAAAAAAGGCTATGAATTCTCTAACTTGTTTTTCAGATGCTTAGGTGATCAATTCTGTAACTTTTAAAATCAATTAAAAATTTAAAATGAAGTGTTTCTATAAAATAAATATCACATTTTGAAATTATATGCTCTTGTGAAACTCAGTCATTTAAATGCATTATAGCTTGATTGTGTATACAATGGTGAGAAAATGAACAGGATGTAGGAAAGAACTGAAGTCAGATATTGGTCAGAAAGGAAGTTCAATGCAAAGTTCATTTTAAAATTGGGACATAACTTACCCCTTCTTTAATATTTGACACTTTGTGCTATAACATCTAAATTAGCAAATGTTTCTATGAATGGCTTTAGAAAAAAAAAAAAAAAACACATGAGGCCCTGTATATTGATACAATTGTATATATTTTTAAAGTGTCATTAATGTAAAATATGAAACAAACATTTGTATTTAACATTTTATTTAGTCAATTAAGTTGATAATAATTAAATGACCGATGACAGACCAAGCAGAATCCCAGTAAAAAGAGATTCATTTGATAGGTAAAATTATTCTATGATTCATATGCAGGCATATGAATAGGTACTTATTTAATCGCCCATATTTTAATTGAAGATGTCATAATAGCAACACTATGAATGCACTAAATTATTTCACTCAACTAACCTATAGGTTTTAATGAAAGCAAAAATGTCTGAAATGTACATCTAATTTATGGAATACTGAAAAATAACCCCATTAATTACAATAAGTATTACATTTGAAAACAATAACACTATAACAGCATGCTGCTATAGATGCCGCCTATGGCTCATCTTACCCCAAGGGTCTAATTTTATCTTTTACTTCAAAATAAAAGCTATAACTTTTACTCCAGAAATCTAAAAACATGAATGTGTCCACAAATCCATCATTAACAAATAGACACAAAAAAGTTTGATATCCAACAAAACAAAATGTCCTCTCTAATTTCCAGAGAGACAAAATTGGATCAATCAACATCAAAACGGTTTTGAATGACTAAATGTCACAAATGTTGATATTCAGATCAAAAAAAGTGCTGAGATGAGATTATGTGTCATATATTGTCAGGAGAAAAACACATATGTTTGCATCTTCTTTCCCCAACCCTATTTTTTTAACCAGATAGATTGTGATATTTTAAAGAACACCTCTCTGCATTTATTGCAGTATAGTAGTATTGTTAACACTTTACAATATAAGGTTCATTAGTTAACATTAGCTAACTATTAGTTAACATGAACTAATAAAGAACTGCACGTATACAGTATTAATCTTTATTAATGTTAATTTCAAAGATTTACTAGGCTAATACTTTATTATAATCTTGTTAACATTTTTTAATGCACTGTGAACTAACATGAACCAACAAAGAACAGCTGTATTTTTATTAACTAACGTTCACAAAGATTAACAAATACAGTTAAATGTATTGCATGGTTAGTTCATGGTAATAAAATAAATAATGTTAACTAATGGACCTTATTTTTAAAGTGTCACTGTAGTATTTGTTTGGTATCGTCCTCCAGAAAATTTTACAGGTAATATCTAAAAAAAAAAAAGAAGAAGAAAAGATGACAAAAACACCGTTTTTGCGTGCGTCACGTCTGCGTGTAGTCCTCCGCTTGAAGAGAAACCTACATATCCCAGCATGCACCAGTGAACAGACAACATCCCGGGAGAGAGGGGGTCGGCAATCGAACCTGTGTTTACTTCCGGATTTCTTGTATATGGCAGAGCTTGAAAACAGCCACTCCAGTTGCCCTACAAGCTCAGCAAGAGCCCCGTGCCCCGATCCGAGCCCGTCTCCGGTGAAGCGCGGTGCCCCGGTGACTCGGTGCCCGGAGAGAGAGAGCCCTAAACCGGCACAGACGCGGAGAGATTAGCGCGGCTTTACACGACCATTCACGGCAGAAACTCTCCTCTGCCACCCTTCGCCAAACGTCAAAGTCAATGCGGTCCTTGATCAGCGCGCTGGAGCTCATCCGCGTCTCACTAACGCGCTTTCGCTCGGGAAACACAGATTAAACCCGCAGAACGCAGATCCACACGGTGAGCTCGCGTTACCGGGGAACAGAACGAAGAGCACGGCAGCTCTAGCTGGATTTATCCCGTTCAGGCATCATGGAGTGGTTAATGGGGTGAGTGTGTTTTCAGATCATTGTCCTGATTGACCTGGTGCTCCTGCATCACAGCTAAAGGTATATTCGAAGAATGATTAGCTAACGTCCCCATTGACGTTATTTCTGAACGTTCGAAGCGTTTCAATGACGTTCGGACTCGAGCTGGACGTTTCGAACGTTCAGAGAACATTTAAAAGTAACATTTTGCATGATGTTTGAAGAATGATACAATGGGTGTTTCACTAACGTTCCATCTCCAACATCTTCAAACACTAGCCCTGCGTGAATGCTACTT
Organism: Rhinichthys osculus; assembly: GCA_029959095.1. Lineage (NCBI taxonomy): Eukaryota > Metazoa > Chordata > Actinopteri > Cypriniformes > Leuciscidae > Rhinichthys > Rhinichthys osculus. The sequence goes on from JARWKJ010000006.1 coordinate 51,551,196, forward strand.
TTGAATGTGTCAAATCAAAGCATTTCCAACAAAAACACGTTCCATGAATGATGTGTAAGTAATGTTTTTTTGTGCTAACGTTTTGAGAACATTATTAAAAACCAGATCTTTTTGAACGAACGTTACTATAAGAACGTTGGTTCATAACTTTGAGAGAACCTTGGCAATTCTGAGAACGTTCTCTGCTTGCGGGGATGGCGACTCACTCACTTTAAGTCAAGTGTTTTGTGCAAATTGACGCCAGAAATGACATGCTCGAGATGAACTCTTCGTATAGTTGTTTGTACAGTTGCAGACGTGTGTTGGTTTCTGTTTCCCGGACTCTGTGTAGTGCGTTTACATTCAATCCATCCATGAAGCATTTACAGTAACTGACGCGATCCTGTCTCTAGTGCAAGCGCGTTTGAGCAGATCAGCTTGATTCTGTCACATGACGAGCCTGTCATCTTCATCATCATCTTCATCTTCATCATCATCTTCATCATCAGGGGTTGTCAGTTTTTTAGATGCAACGGACCCCCAACATGTGTCCGTCCTCGTGTGACAGACCCCCATCCTAAGATTTAAAATGCATCTATTTTTTATAAACACCAAATTTAAACTGGAAATTAAATTAATATTATAAATCTAAAATTAGTTTCTATTAAGTATCATATACATGTAATTATTATAGTATAGTAATGAACTGTTAAGTGAATTATTTGTTCATTTAATTTTAATATATATTTTTTATAATAATCAAACTACCTTGAATCTAACTTTATTTAATTGATTAATTTCTCATTTTTATTTTAGTCACTTTCATTTATTTATTTGTTCGCTTATTTATTTGAATCTTATCATTCTTTTTAACATTTTTACAGTTTTCCTCTTACTAGTGTAGTCCTTTTCGATTTCACCTGTCATCATTATATTCTAATATGCAAATATTTCTTGGTTATTAGTGAGTACTTCAATCGTTTATTAGATACTAGAACCTAGTGAGACACAAGTATCCATCCCAATAAATGTGTAACATTTGCTCCTCACAATTGCTTTTGGAATTTATATTGTGTCTTTAACTCTTGTGCAACATTTAAATTATGCAAAAAACACCTGCTTGTAATCAAGTCTGTAATTAATTTTTGTAATTACACCCATACACCTAACCGTACATGCAACCTGTGCCTAACCGTACCCGATCCCAGCTCAATAACAGCACGTAATAGTTAAAGACGCCCAATATAACGTAGGATTATTAATTTTTTTTTTAATGATATCTAGTGATAACTAAGGTAGAAAGGCTACTTTGTAGTGAATAATAACTTATTATTCACTACAAAGTAGCCATTCTACCTTATCACTAAAAAAAATCAATAATCCCACGTTATTTTGGGCGTCTTTAACTCAATATATAAATCAATAATCCTAATATATAGATTAATAAAGACATCAACAATTACACTCTAAGCTGCGCAAAAAAGACGAGTGTAATTGCAGCTCTTGTTAGATTTATCCCTAAAGGGCGTATGGGCAAATCAGCTTGACAAATTTGTATTTTTTTGACTGGAATTTGCGTACTTCGATGTGTCATACAAATTGTTGCCAAAAAAATATCATGGTCTGACTGTGATATTAATAAAAGCGGTTGAGTACTGACGTCTGCTTCCTGAAAAGAGGCGACCCGACATGCCTTTAAAACATGTTCAGACTTACAGCAACTATGGCACAATTATGGCTCACAGAGCAAGCATGAACTGATCGCATGTCTGATTCTGCTCAATGACACGCGTGCTATCATCATCATCATCATCTTCATCATCATCATCATATCTGCTAGAAAAAGCATCCAATGCAATCAGTCGGATATGGATGTTCACCGTTGATGATCGTATGAGAATGTTGCATTAATGATTGTGCTTGTTTTTGACCTTTAACCCCGTCCTGCATGACCCGAACTCTCTTCACCTGCAGAGAGTTACTGTGGAGGTGTCACATGACCAGCGCTTGGTTTCCTTACAACACCGAAAGAAGAGCTTGCATTGGATTTAAGTATTAGTCTCTGATGGACTCAGTCTTAAAACTCATCGTCATTGATATAATGCTGTGGTCCAAAAGAAAACGGTCAGCAATGGGTTTTGGCTTTGTGATTCCCACTTCTAGCACTTTGAATGGTTTCCGCTCTCCTGGAACCGGATTGGCCAGCCCTGATCGAGAGAGATTTTGATTGGACAAATCTTTACAGTGCGAGATGAGTCATCAGTATTTTTCAGTTGTTGTCCTGTAGGGATGCACATTATATCGGTATCTGCCGATATGTGATACAATTTTAATGTTATCGTTATCGGCCTAATAAGACAATTTGGCTGATCTATTAAAGCCGATAAATAATGTATTATTTCCTTCATCCGAGACATTTCAGATGTGCACTGTTCAACATGATGGTTTTGAATGGCTTGAAATATGATTGAAATCACTTAAAAAAAGTCAAATACAGTTTAGTGCAGTAAAGTCTGTCATATCGGCTACATAAAATTATAATGAGAATATTATAATTGTGTGTTTGGGACACGGCTTTTACTGGTGAGATTTAGATTTAGATTTACCAGCATATATATCGGTCATCGGCTTTCAAATATAAAAAATTATTGGTTATCGGTATTGGCAAAAATGTTCATATCGGTGCATCCCTAAAGTAAAGGGCTTTAAATAAATCTGTTAAAACCTGTCCTACTTTAAAGTTTGCGTTTCTCAGGCCACCAAAATGCTGTTTTTGATTAAATGAATGAATGGCCAGAACGCATTACAAGTTTCGGAAAGCAGGACTTAAACGACTTTCTTCTAGATCTGCTGTACAGCCAAAACAATCTTTGTTGCATTAATATGCTTTTATCACTGTAAAGTTGCTTTGAAACAATCTGTATTGTAAAAAGTGTCAAGTTATATAAATTAAGGTGACTTGACTCTGGCGACTTGTGACCTCAAAGCTAAGAGGACTTGACTAAAGCAGGCATTGGGGTTTGATGGGTTTTTGTGCATTGCACCGGCGATGTGTTCCCTGGGCTTTGGTCGGCAATACCGATAAGCTGATCTGATGTTATATTTCAGTGCTCCCTGTCTCGTAGTGCTGAGCACATTGTATTTTCGAGCTGGTATGCAACCCGTAGGCAGGTTTTATCGAAATATCGCACAATTGTATCGAGATGTGCATATCGCAACGGCTTGCATTTACTGATCATGAACAAAAGACGGCTGAATAACTTTTGTAGCTTTAATAAGAAGAATCAGTATATATTTAATTCATACAGTGAAAACTAAGCCGTGTTTTATTTTCACATTTGATTATTCAGTTTCTGTTGTTAAATAACCCTAATGTAGGATAACCTGAACCCCGTAGTTTACACTGATGTTAAAATAACACTTCTTATGCGACAGTAAAACACTGATGTTCACTTCCCGAAGCTGTAGGGATGTTTTCTCGTCACAAAAAGAATGTGAAACACGTATGTAGGTTATATAATTTTAAAGATAATTTAAAAAAGGGTGTTTTTTCTCTTCAGTATTGTGTGTTTATAGTGGACAGTTGTCAAATGGTGATTAGTGAAGTTTTACTAATGTTCTTTTTATGGAGAAAATGAGGTAAAATGTAAAAAAGAAATAAAAGTGCTGGACTAGCCTATGATTAATCGCATCCAAAATAATAGTTTGTGTTGGTGTACTGTGTATAATTATTTTCTATATAAAAATACACACACTATTATATATATGATGTATACATCATATATAAATATATATACATGGAAATATTTCATATATATATATATATATATATATATATATATAAATAAAAATATTTTATAAATAAATAAGACACTTTTATTTTGGATGCGATTTAATAGTTGCCCAACACACACAAAAAAAAAAAAAATATATATATATATATATATATATATATATATGGAGGCCTATATATATTTCCGCTTACAGCATTCAGCATGCAAACCTATAAACTGTACTTTCGCAACACTGTAAAAGTTGCTGTTTTTCTCTCTCTAAAACCTTTGCAAATAGCATTATGCTTTCCCAGCTGTGATACAGAAATGATACAGAAAGTTCATGTTTCCTGGTTTAGCATGGAGGCATATCCAGGATCATAGTGTGAGTGTGTTGTGTGTTCTCCGTCGAGGAGCAGAAGAGTGTCGCCTCAGAGCTCCTGCACAGGGTATGGGCCGTCGATCAGTCGCCGGCGTCTCTAATGTAAGGGTGTGAGTCTGCGAACACAGGTTTGGGCAGTTCAGCACTCCAGAAGAAGAATGCATGTAGGATGAATAGCAAATGTGGTAATCCTGATGCTTGTCTGATACCATGTTTTTAATGATGATGGCATTTGTAAAGATAAGCAAACTGAGCCGGCTCTGTACGAGTGTCAGCAGTTGTCTGTGATTCTCAACTGGTTTGGAGTAGTGGTGACCCAACATAGTTCTAACATTTGTGCCTATTAATATTTTATAAATAGAGATTAGTTTTTTAGTAATGTGGCTGGTTTTCCACTATCAGACATGCAATACATTTTTGAATCATGACTCAAATTACTCTGATTATTTGTTATTTGTTATATTGTTATTTAGGGGCTCGTCCGGGATATGAAACTGAAATGAGACTTTTACCTCCAAACCAAAAGCACATTCACATTTTTCACTTGCTTTTAAGGTTCAAAGTCTGTCAGTAATAACTCCCTCATGTTGTTCCAACCACGTAAGACTTTTGTTCATCTTCGGAACACAAATTAAGATATTTTTGATGAATCCAGAAGCGCTGCGCTGTTACACTACGTAAACTCACTCGAGGCCCACAGAGAAGGACATGAAGAGTTGAATAAAGTCGTTATTTTAGTTTGTTTTTTGCACACAGAAAGTATTCTCGTCGCTTGATAAACTTAAGGTTGAGCCACTGTAGTCACTCGGACTATTTTAATCTTTTAATAACCTTTCTGGGCCGGCAAATTTCGATCCCTTAGAAGCCTATGGAGGAGTGATCCAGCTCTCAGATTTAATCACAAATATCTTAATTTGTGTTCTGAAGATGAACGACAGTCTTACGGGGTTGAACAACATGAGGGCGAGTCATTACTGACAGAGTTTTCATTTTTAGGGGAACTAACCCTTTAAAGGGTTTAAATTTAAATTTAAAATTAAAATGATCCCATATTTTATTCCCCCCTCCAGGTGTCCTAGCTGTATATGACTTTCTTCTCTCAATCAAACACAATTGGAGTTATATTGAAAAATATTCTGGCTCTTCCGAGCTTTATAATATGAGTGAATAGAGCCCCAAAAAGTGCATCCATCCATCATAACAGTAATCCATACGACTCCGGGGGCTTAATAAAGGCCTTCTGTAGGGCCCTATGAAATCCGTTTTATTTTTTCCCAAATTCCGTTTTTTCCGTTTTAATTTTTGGGAATTCATTTTTTTTTACCCTTTACTGTTATTTTAGTCATAAAAAGAGTGTGCTTTTAAAGTTAATGATTAAAATGTATACAAATAAAATAGGAATGACCTTAAATTACAGACATTTACTCAGTAGCCTTTTCAGGACAAATACTGCATGATGCCCCATGACACTGCACTCTTCAAGTAACAACAAAATATGGTTATGAGCTTTAAACTGTTCAGTAAAATAAATTATATTCGTTTAAAGTTTAAATAAAAGTCACACTCTGTCTCTCTCTCTCTCGCCCAGTGTCGCTCGCGGAGTTCGCTTCGCTTTTGTCCAGTCCGGCGCCTCATAGACAGACGCGGTGTGTGTTTGTGTGTGCGTGCGTGTATGTGAGAGACGCGTGAGTGATAGAGAGACGAAGGGAGAGCGGGGAAAGGAAATACAACGGAAAGAATACGCCGCGTGTTTTAAATAACGTAAAAAAATGAACGAAACGCAATATGTGGCGGCCGGAGTTGATTTTGTGGCCGCAAATTAGTCTATGTGTGTGAAAAACACTGCATAAAAGTCACGTGCGAACTGCTCGGCTCGGTACTGAGGGCTTGCCTTATATCGTCAAATTTCTTAACTTTTTCGCCGTGGAGAGCCGCTTCACCATGTTTTCATTGTTTTGATGCCTTCATTGGAGCTGAAATGACGGGAGGGGTTGTGTCGCCCAGATTTGTTTCCCCCGTTCTGCATTTTCACCAGACATACGTTCTTCTCCCACACAAAAACAGAATTTCAATCCAAATATGTAAAATTCCACGAAATTCCGCGTTAACACTAGATTCCGCGTTAATTGTCCAATTCCGTAATTCCGTCCGCGATTCCGTGATCGCGGAAATCATAGGGCCCTACTTCTGAAGCAACGCCATGCGTTTTTTTGTAAGAAAAATATACATAATTATAACTTTATGAACTGTAATCTCTGGCTTCCAGTAACAGGCATACAAGAGTCGAGTTCTGGAAGAGTGACCTCTGACCCGACGCATGACCTCTGACCCGATATGTGACCTCTGACCCGACGTATTGACGAACGCAGAAGCGCATAGGATCGAGCAAATGTGGGAGGAGTTTGAGTTTTGTTTGAACCGCGGGAGGCGTCGACTCTCACCTAAGCTTACGCTAATATCCTACGTCATGCGTCGGGTCAAAGGTCACTCTGCAGCCGGAACTAGAGTCGCGTTCGGCCGTTACCGGAAGCCAGTGATTATGGTTTATAAAGTTATAAATAAGGATATCACTAACCCTTTAAAATGCGATTGCTAGAAATTAAGCAAAACATCAGACAGGCCGTTGGTTCGGCTTTCGTCCCAGTTAAGGCCAGGAATGCCTTCTGCAAGAACAGACTGTATGTACTGTGTATGAAGAAGACATGCTTCCAGTTGACCCTGATAGAAACTAGGCTTGATATTCTGCAGTTCGGTAGCGTTTAATTCCCAGCACAGCGCTCTTGTCTCCTGTCCCACACCTCTTAGGGCTTCAATAATTGGGCTTTTGGAGGGAGTATTAGTTGAGAGAGACAGACTGAAGGAATATCCTTGCCGCATATGTGTGTGTTCATGTGGATCAGATCTGTTGTCTGTTCTGCTCTGATGCTAGTGTGTGTAAGTGTGATGGGCATTAGTTGACAGTTTCTTCCACTAGCTGGAAACACAAAGAGCTGTGCAGTTCCCATGTGCTTCTCCAAAGCAGCGAGCCGAACATGACAGACCTTACGACTCGTGCGGCTTTAAACACGCCTGGCGGGAATGTATACTTTGTTGTCTAACAAGTTTGCTTTATCTTTACTAGGGGTGTAACGATATTCGAACCGAACCGAAAAACCGCGATACAGAACACACGATTCGAATCGCGATGCTCTCATTGCGTACCAAACAGCAGCGGAAAGACGTCAATAAAACAGCATAGCTTGTCACTAGCATTATATTTACCTCAACAGGCAAGTGATTCAGTGTCCACAACTTTGGTTCCTATAAATGAACTCTTGCACTAAATAAATGCACCATGTTAGCCTATATATTATATTTTACTTAACCTGTTAATGATATCTTGATTATTTAATGTATGTTTAAAATATCTTTCATAAAAATGAAAACTGTGTAAAGTATTATATTTCAATAACAAATTAGAGTAAAAACACAAGTAAATGCAAAAACTGCCTTATGTTCAGTTTACATGTTTTCATACAATGTGTTGTGTGTTGATTATTATATCTAAAAAATAAATAGCATCTGAATTTAGGTCAAAAGTCTAGGCTACAACCTTTAATGTTATAGTAATGTGCGGCTCCCTATATAGTTTACAGATTTAGCTGATTTTTTTTTAATCCTTGTGAAACGTTTAATTGTAATTGAATTAATTTAAAAAAAGACAATTTTTTCGTTAAACCACTGTTAAAAAAAAGAAGCAATTTTAACTTTCTAAACCAAACCGTGGGAAAACCGAACCGTCAATTTTGTGTATCGTTACACCCCTAATCTTTACCTTTTGCAGTAGTAAGTAGATGGTGATGCACCAATTTTTTTTTCTAAGTTTCAATTAGAAGACTGAGACTGATGCTGTTCAGGGTGTCGTGATCTCAGGTAATAAATTAAAGGCCACCTGAAATCAAAATTCAAGTTTTTGTTAGCTTTGATGGACATGAATATAAATATGTTAGCCTTAAGGTTATGAATAAGCTGGTGTGCTCCAAAACAATGACAACATTCGCATTTAGGAGATATTTAGCATTCAAAACTAAGTCTCTCACTTCCACTAAAATGGATCAGGGATTTTTATGATGTCACCACAGAGTTCAGCTTCTCATAACATCTTCTGTCCAATCAAATACTCTCTAGAATCTGAAGCTCCGCCCCCTATGCTATAAACTCCACCTGGCCGAAGCGAGCGTTGTCACGTCACGGAGCAATATGGGTTGGAGAAGTGTGTTCGGTTGCTCAAACGCTCGAGTTTTAGTCACTTTTCCAACTGTTGGTTAAGAATGAAATTAATCCTGTACTATTGAATCCAACGTTTCGTCAGCGCTCGGATTCGCTTCCATGGTGCCGTCAAGTTCA